>CM038704.1:29280081-29817581 GCA_021613375.1 Megaleporinus macrocephalus | reverse complement strand
CTGATGTTTACCCTCGTACTAAAACAACATTAAGAGAGAAAGCGAGATCAGGAACAATAACTGCACTGTGGTGATCCTATGGGGTCCTGACCACTAAAGAACAGAGGCTAACAAAGTATGCAGTGACTCAGATGGACTACAATCTGCAATTGTAGAACTACAAAGTGCTCCTATATGGTGAGCAGAATATAGTAGAATATAGTACAATAGTACAATATGCACATTTAAGCATGAAACAGAACTGATATCATATTCTCCATAATTCACCTGCTGAGTAGACAAAGTCTTTCAGAGTGATTTGAAGTGAAATCGTATGATGGGAAATTTTGCTGTAAAGCTGTAAAGACAGGTAACAGGGGTTACAATGTCTACAACACAATATAGAGGAATGTTATCTAAAATGACCAGCGAACCGAAATATGTTTTCTGGGGTTTTATAAAGCTGCTTGTGGCAAAATTGACCAAAATATAGACCAAAACATTAAAACATGTTAGACCAAAAACAATGTGTTAGATATCAGGTAGCATAAGCATATCATCTAACAGCTTTCTGGGAGATATGTGAGATAATTCAGACGTCTGGTTCCTATCATCACCACTCTGAACAATCCTGACTTTTTTTGCCATAAGCCAATCTGAATGACGTTAACACATGACAGCCTTGTGTTAGCCCTCATATGGCAGCTCTTTAAAGATGGATATCATAGTGACAGCATCTTCTTGTGTTCACTGAGCTGTTTTCTCAAAACGCCATGTTTGTTATTGCCATATTTTACTTGCAAGTGCATCTTTGCTTTCTTACAGTCAAGCATATTGCTAAACCCACTGACCTTAAACGGTAGATAAATTTGGTTTGTTTATGTTTTTATGCCACTAAAGGAGTTGAAGGAGTGAAGAGATAAAGTTGGTGTCCCCTTTCATTTCCTCAGCCCAGGATATTGTAAACTCTGCCAGTTGGAATGCAGTCCAGGGCCAACATCAAAAATCTTGTATGTGTGTCCAGCAGTGGGCGAATGTTCGCAGGGCTGCTCTGTGCTCTCCCAGCAGATAGTATTTAAGTCATTAATAGGACATGGTCAGTTGGAACCGACTGAAACCTGAGGATCCAGGCCACTAATAGAACTAATGAGCAATCAGCTCTTTCCCTATTGCTCTGATTGGGACTGGTCTGCAAGCGGCCATGTTGGTTATGCCTTTTATGGACCACATGATTAGCCGCTAATAATGTGCCAGGACACCCATGGTTGGGGTGGAGGAAAAAATAAATGAGCATAATATTTGGCAGGGTGGCGGGCGGCATAATTTCCCAATGCATATTCAGGCCGTGCGCTCAAATTTAGCACGCTTTCCTCCAATACTTTCCTGATGTAAATTCTGCGGGGCTGAAGCGGACGCCGCTGCAGGAACTCATTTGTGTGAAATGACAGATGTTGATGTGGCGACACACGAGAGGTCAGCGGCACAGCACGCCGTATGTGTGCGTGTGGCTGAGTCGTCCTACCTTCTGCTGACCCACGTGTTTTAGTGTTAGTGTTCATTCATGCTAATATATCGACTGAATTCTGTGAAAGGCCATAAACAGCCCTAACTCAATAAAAGATCCTAAAAGACTCTATACCGATATGACTGCTCGTGTTCGTCTTGAATGAACTACCTTTTTTCTTTCTTTCCAAAACCCTAATGAACTGCCTCTGTTTGAAACACACCTTGATATGAAACTTGGACCTGAAGTCTTGAAACAGCAGCAGTGGAAACTTGTTCAGAGTGTATTGTCACTTCTCCTCAGTCATTTTTTTTTGCTATAAGAAACTTACTTCTTGCCATAGAAAATCATAGATGCCACAGAAAAAAACATTTTAAATGGATTGTGTTTCTTTTAGATTTTCTCCCAGTACACCCACCCCCCACCAATTTGTATAAGTCCAGTTCCACCTACTAGCTGGGTTGCCCCTATCAAATGATGCTAACAAGCTGGGAACTTGAATGTTAGCGTGTGCTTCTAGCACACCTAGCACACTTAGAGGAGAATACTAACTGTCCATTCTGTTATATCAGCTAACAGAGTTAGCTAGCATCAGTCTAAGAGGTAGTGTAGAGAGAGGGCCAATAATTTAAACCTTTTAAACATTAAATATTAAAAGAAGTTGCAGTTAGCATTGTACAAACATCTAACCTAGCAATATGGAATTAAAGTCAGTAACGCTACTACAAAACATGAGTGCCCTAACATGTCACTAAACATGACTGAAGTAACTTTTTGCGGTTAAGCTAGCCTGAAAACTGAAGTTAGAAAATAACTGTTCTTAATTACCTCAATGAGCCAACATGCTTTCACATCAATCATGAAACAGAAAGTAGGTTACATTGCACAAAAGATTACGACTGCCACTCATGTAACGTTTAGCTGTTAGCTTTAGCATTCGCTCATCCACTGATTACCCACAGGCGCTAGAATAACTTTTAACTGTGGTGTTTTGCATTCATATTGCAAATATGAGCTGAACCCTGCTCTGCTTGTATATGCAAATAAATTTGTTGTGCAACAGCATGTTTAACTGTATCACTGCTCAGACGAGCATCAACCTTTTAAGCAAGTTTAGTCATATGTGCACTGAGCATCAGCCTTTGACCGTGCCAACCATTTTTTAAACTCAGGCCATGGATAGCTGTGACCTCACCAAGAAAAGATTTTTCTTAAAAGGTCTATACCAATTAAATGTTTTTCCTTTGACTGTACATTTAAGTTAATAAGCATTTAGCAACCGTAATTATGCTTACACTACCAAATATTTACTAACTAATATTCCAAATGAAATACAACATAATCAGACATCCAGAAACTTGCTGTGATTCCTGATTGCCAGTCCATCCTCTCTTTGTTTGGGTCACTCCGTGGGCAACAGTCCATTGGCAGGAGTACAAGGAAATGCTGGAGAGCAAGGTCAGTTGCATCATGCGCTAATATCTGTACGGTCAGTACGAAAGAGAGCTGCATCATTTCATTACTGCTCGTACTGCATGATCCCATCAATCCCTCAGCCCTCTGGCTCCTTTCTTTATTGAGTGACATGGAGACTGCACTATCAAATATATATATATATATATATATATATATATATATATATATATATATGTATGTATTTTTCTAAGAGGAAGACATGATAGTAATAGTAGTGTGCTCTTTAAGTCAATAGCGCTTAAAAGGCCATGGCTCTCACTCATGTCTGGCCTGACTAGACTTCAATATAGATTTTGCAATAGATTATTCCTCCCACTTAATGTTAGCATGCATTAGCTGCCAGATTTCAGTATTGAGGGCATCATCTGATTATGGTGATGCAAAAACAAATAACGGCTCCATTTGGGTTCTATAGTCCCGGGGGCATTACAGAATTTCTTTTTTGTTGTTTTTAATTTGTTTTTGTTAGGGTTTTTTACTTAAACTTTGTGTTTACATCAAAATATTCTGATGATGCAAGCACTTTATTATAAACACTGCCTTCTTTCTGCACTCCAGTTTTATCAGCTCTGCTTACCATATAGGTGCACTTTGTAGTTCTATAATTACGGACTCTAGTCCATCTGTTTCTCTGCATAATTTGTTAGCCCCTTCCACTTCTGTTCTTTAATGGTCAGGACCCCCACAGGACTGTTCATTTTATTAGACATATCCACCTTGTCGGTCCAGTACGTATGTGAAGATGTCAGAAGCAATATCTGTTGCTGTACAGTTGGTGTTGGTCATCCTCTAGTCCAGAGGTCACTAATAGGTGGAACGCGGTCCGGATTCGGACCCAGACTTTGCCCAAACCGATAAACTATTGAGAATAATTTAATTTTGACTGTGTTTATTTTAAGCGATGGAGCTTTTCTTGTCTTTACGGTATACAGGCTTTACGGCGCAGTGAACTCAGAGACCAATCGCGTACGCTGTAAGATCAGCGACAGCGCTCCTCAGCCAATAAGATCTATGCACATTGGGGAGTGCGGCGCGCACACAGGCGAGATACGAAGCAAGGAGCAGCAGCCGGAGACTAAAGCGAGTCAGAAAGAATAACGTGCTCTAAAAGCTGAAAAGTCAACAGTGAAAACTAACTGTTCAACCAGGAACGGTTATGGAATGACTTGCTCGTCTAGTTTTGAAGAATACTGCTATGTAAAACCAACGTGTAAATTTGTGAGTTAACAAATTTGACACATGTTAACAAGATAACAAGATGACACAAATTTATTTACTTTCTCTATAAATAAACAATTTAAGATTGTCAAAAGCATTCTGTTTTTTTTTTGTAGGCCATGTTTCAGTTCAGCATTTAAACAGTAAATTTACTGAAATATACTAAACAATATTTGTAATAAGTTTGTCTTTCAGGTGCTGATGGTATAAGATGCTGATACTATGTAACTTAAATATACAGGATATGGCACTGAATCATAACATATATTAGAAATGATGACGGTCTGGACCTTGGCGTGAGGAAATCTCCTCTAACTGGACCCTACTGAATTCTAATTAAATACCCCTGATCTAGACCTTCATCAGTGGTCACAGGACGCAGCCCACAGGATGCATTTGGCTGGATGGTTTTGGTTAGTGGCCCTTTCTTGTTAAAGTAGGTTCTTAGTCACATTAGGGACAAAATGCACCTGACAATACAAAAAACATTAAAACAAAGTGAGTGTATGAATAAAATACACTTTCTCCAAAACAACCGTCTGGCAGTGTGCAGTTCTAAGCCAAGCAGCTAACTATGCCTACCTCACTAGCAAGCTTACAAGATTATTAACTCCTCCAAAAGGCTCATAAAAAGTTTACATGTTGCTTTGTTCAGAATGCCTGCACCAAGAATGTGCTGTTTTCGACGTTGTTGTTTTGCTTTTTTGTAGTTAATAATGCCACAATTTCCATTTTGGATTTACAGCATTTAAGGCATCCAGGACACCTACAGAGTGACCCACTAAAGTGCTTGTTTTTTTATTCAGATAGACTACAGTCCAAACTACCCCTTGAGCTCAAACACTACCAGAAACAAGAATCAGAGCTGATACCCAGAAAAAAACAAAATACAGAATCCAAACATGCAGAACCAGATATTTTAATAAGTTTGTTTAAAAGCTTTACAACAGGATGGGACCTCAGGTTCATGCCACCACCTGTGTGCCAAAACTTGAAGGCTTTTGGCTTTGTAGGTAAGCATTAGGGTTTTAAAACTGATGCAGGCATTTACATTAATCCAGAGAAGGGGCGCAGTGGTGGACAGACATGACTGAACCTAGGAAGATTGGATATAAGCTGCACTGCTGCATTCAGGATCCTGTTTGTTAGCTGCCATTTGTAATGTTACTAACTAGCAATTAGTTTGCAACAGTTTGTTTAGGACTGCACTGCCAGTCAACCGCCACTAAAAAGACCATATCTGTTCGTCAACTGGTCAATGGGAATAGATGTAAATTTTTTCTAACCTATATGTTTAAACAATGACAGGGTGATCATAAGAATGCCCTATGACTAACCGTGACATGGTAACAACTCCACTATAGACGAGAGTGTATGGATTGTACCAATGTGGAGCCTTGTTTTAGGTAAAACTCTGCTTGACAAAAGAAGGCATATAAATATTAGGATATATGTACTCATGTTTCAAGAACAATGAAGAAGTAATACAACCAGCAGGACTGATCTCAGGATACTCTCCTACTCTCTCTCTCTCTTTCTCTCTCCCCATTTCCCTCCTTCTCCATCTTCTTTTTTTCATTTTTGTCTTATTTTGCGCCTCGCAGCACCAAGTGGCCTCCACAAGCCTCCATAATGGCTTGCAGGCTGTCCCACCTGACCAGGGTAATGCAACCCAATACCCTTTAAATGGGAGTCATTTTCAGCTTTTGTTGCTGTGGCGAGCCTCGGGGCAGCTGAGGGAGGCCGGGGACACTGAGTGAGCAAAACAATTTGGAGAGAAGTGCAGCAGCACTCTTCCCACCACCTCTCTCACTCGTTCGTTCGCTCGCTCGTGAGTGAACACAGCCCGCCTCTACTGCCTGCCTGTGTCAGGCCATTCTGCTAGCATTTAAAATCCTGTTAAACCCCCTCAACACCAAGCTCGCACTACTTCACCCCCTGCTGCGTTCACACACACGTACACACACACACACACACACTTAGAGAAACAGCGCTGCCCCAATTTAGGTGGGCTCCCTGGGCACACACCTAAAACCCTACTGTTTTTAGTGTTCATGCACAGCACGCCTTTCAAAAACGAGTTAATTATATATAACATCCCTGTTTTTATCTTCCTTAAACTCTAACAATCCATTGGTGGGTTTGGGCCATTCGTTCTTACTCTCATAACTTCATAACATATAAATTAGTTTTAATAGTTGTTGCTGAATGACCATATTTTTAATAACTAAATAATGTCAATCAACCTTTATTTTTTTACTCGGGAGTACACTGAGGGCGACCCTCATTTACAGTGTAGCTGAGCATTACAACTGTAATAATACTGCAGTTAGGGGTTTAGATGAGAGACAATGATCCTAGGGTACTATACAAAAGTCAGGGACCACTCTTTAATTTTTATTAATTATTATTTATTATCATTTTTTAGGAGATATTTCTGAGCACGTTGAATGTAAGATTCAGTACTTACATAAGGGAGAGACATGTGGAAAAAACAGATGTTTCCAAAACTGAAGCTCCAAAAATTGGTAGACCACCAAAGATCAGATAAACAGTAATGAACCCGGATTATGTGGGAATAGGCATTTCTGCTCTTGGGGTGCTCCTACAGTTGCAGAGTGTCTTTCACTTTTACACCACAGTCGTAAATACAAATTGTGCTGTGACCCCCCTTGTGGACAGCTGTACACTTGCATTTGTTGACAAGATGCAGAATGCACTCATGCAGGCATATGGATGCTAAATATTACACTGAAGATTGTGATTGTTTTTATGTGTAATATGTAGTGTTTCTAGACGGGTCAGATTCTGCTGGGGAGTCGGAATTTGACACAACACCTGGTATGTGCAGCACTACCCAGGGTCAGCCAGATGCAGCTGAAAAGACCTTGTTAAGTGGTTGAGCAGAAGCAGGTCTCCTATTTTGTTGTGTAGAGATTGCAGATTAAGGAGGAATAAAGAGAGTAAAGGCCCACAACCTTACAAGTGTGCCTGCAACATCGGAAGTCAAAGAATCATGTCAACTTATAAGGCTGAGTAATGTTACAGGATTTTATTAGAGGAGGTTGCAAACTTTCAAGGCCTTTCTGGCGTGAGATTGACAAATATTGACCAGTTTTTTTAGGCATTAGATGAAGTTATTTCTTTTCATGCTAGTCTGAAACAGGACTGAGGTTAGATAAGTTTTGGTATTCAGAAAAGCTGTTAAACTCCTTTTGAGACAGAGATAACACAGATAAGGAGACATCCTACAAAACAACATTTCATGAATACCATTGTACTCTCTGCTGGATTTTCCTTGTTTTATTGTTCACTTTCTTGCTTCCTCTGACAATGTCTTCTATGCCCTCTTCACAGCCTCGACTGTGATGTCCATGCTGGAAATACTGAGCTAGCTTCTTCTTATAGATAACTAAAGACCCATAGTTATCTGGGTGTGACGCTGTGCCGTAGAGCGTTTTACAGATCTCGGCGTACCCACGATGTCAAAGTTATACAACTCTGTAGCAGCTGTTCCAGGCCACGAGTGACAGTGACAGAGATGCCTTTCTAAAACCATTACATAACATCACTTTAAAACTTTCATCTAAGAGAGAAAATAAAGCTCCATCCCTGCTTCAGGTCTGAAGACAAATGTTTCTGTCCTCCTTTCACCAGCTGCGTCTGAAATCTCGTACTTCCATACTGAACAGTACGCAAAAGCAGTACGTGAGAGTGACTAGGATGTCTGAATACAGAGTATTCGTGAGCAGTACGCGAAAAGTCTCCGGATGACGTACTGCACTGGCAGTATCCCATGATTCCATCTGAGCCGCGGATGAATTCAAAGTGGAGGCATAAACCAGTGAAAAGTAGTACGTCAGCTGTGTATACGTAGCTACGGTTAGTGAACTGCTGTTACAGAAGTTAGCACTACTTCTAAGGTAAACAATGACGTAATTCCTCCTTCTCTGAGCTACAGCTAGACACCGTGTGAGTACCTATTCAAACAAACACGCAGAACAGTGTCACAAAAAGTATCTAAATCCATCAGTAAACGGGGCTTTTAAATGAATAGCGGGATTTTATGGTGGTGGTCTGATGCCACAGGACCTTGGTGAGATGGCGGACATAGTGCGCCCGATGTTGCGTGTACACCGAAAGAGTGCACTGCTTTAACGGACAGGCAGTGCGCACTAGTTCCAACTGACTACGTACTTTTCAAGTATGCAATTCTGGACACATCCATCATGTGTGCGTGCGATGCAAAAAGAGAAGCTGGATCATACCATTTTTAAGGCGGCGGGGGATGCTTTTTAATGTTACTTGGTTTAACCATATACTTTTTTTTATATTTACAGCTTGTCAGAGACAAATTAGTGTTTTAAAAAATTGTTTTTTTACTATAATCTTAAAGGGTGCTTGGACTCAGTTTAACTAGGGCTAACTAGCCCCTTCATGTAAACTAAAAGGAAGGGACGTAGATTATTTGGCTAAATCATTTTATTGCTTAATTATTATTACTGACATATGTATGTTCACTTGGTAGGTGGCTGACCCCATCGGGGTGCCCCTTGTTCTGTTGGTTCTGTCTGGCAGCGTGGATTCTGGCAGCTCTGCCGCCATGTGTAAAAGAGTGTCCTGTGGTTTTGTTCTAAAGCTTGTGTGTCACTGGAGTCACATATTTAAGAGACCAAATATCTACATTAACTTTATTGAGACCAAAAACATTCTTAGCTTCCAATGTACATTAATATGAAGAGTGATTTTGGAGCATTTCTATTGGTCCATCATAAACGTTTTACAGGGTGTAGAGATCAGCTGTCGTGTTCAACTGACATACACGTTTATATAAACCCAAGAATCATCAGAAACACTACTGTATCTCAGTTTACAACATATTTATTAATTGATACCTTAGATTCAGGGTTTATGTCGATTGTATTAAAGTTACTAGACATTTTAATGTTATTGTTCCAGCTGCATAGCTCTGCTTGCTCCACACCCCAGGTGGGACTCTTATATCAGAAATATAAGTTAGGGTTAGAACTAGGCTGATACGGATGACAATAGGTGCATCCGAAATCACCTATTTGCCTTCTCTGAGCTACAGCTCGACACAGTCTGAGTACATATTCAGACAAAAACGCAGATCAGTGTCACAAACAGTATCTAAATCTGTCAGTAAACTGAGCTTTTAAATGAATAGCGGGACTTTTATGGTGGTGGTCTGACGTCTTGCGTCACAGGACGCTGACAATATGGCGTACGAAATACGTCCAAGCTTTTGTGGCTTCTAAAACTCACCAACTGAAATTTCCTACTAGTCTGCCACTCGAGCAGTACATATAGGCTCTAATCTAGTACCTACTGACTAGTAGGTGATTTCGAATACACCCAATGTGTTGCTTCTGAGTGATTAAGTACAAAAATACTCTATTGCAAAACTTACTAGACACAGGACACCAGTCAAATAAAGCACTGACACCATGTGTGCGCGATGCTGCACTGAAAGAGAAGATGGATCATACCATTTTGCAAGACAAGGGGCTGCTGTGTTTTTGTTCTTAAAAGAATTGGTTTAACCATATGCTCTCTATGGTTTTAACATTTCCAGCTTGTCAGAAACAAATTAACGTTGAAAGAAAAAAAACGTTTTTTTACTTTTTTACTGGGACTCAATTTAGGGGTGCTTAAGCATCCCTGAACTAATCCTAGCTACGCCTCTGCTGTATGTTCTGGTTTCAGGGTCCTTTTATTCAGGTAAACTGTTGCTAATAATAATATTAACAATTTTGTATATGGTAAGTTCCTAATTCTATTTTTTTTCTTGTTTTTGGCTCCAGATGTATATGTTCTTTTCTGACACATAATTGATCTTTCCTTCACTCCAGCATTTTAGATAACATAATGGTATAGTAATAATGCATACATTGTTAGTATTTGGCCCTGGTGGCCATAAGCAGCTGCTTATGTTGCTTATTAGGTGGAGTCGACACTGACTGAAGCAGACATAGGAGCGAACACAGTGATGGTGTTTATGTCTTGTCAAATGAATGTACATGAGAAACATGCAGTTCAGTTAAAAAGTTTGGCTGTATCATATTGTCATCTTTAATTCGGTTATAAAAATTTAATAAATTAGTTATAAATTATGGCATTGTGAATGTAATGCTAACTTTACCATCTGAGGCCATCTACTCTAAGACAATTTTGTCTAAAGAAATTTGAATAGATCTATTTTGCCTGACATAGAAGAATTCAGGCATAAATGTACTTTTTCTGTACAAACATTATATCCACCTGTAGCAACAAGTGCTTTCAACCAGTACAGCTCAGCTGCATTTCTATAATAATCTTGTGCAACAAATGTGGTATTAACATAGGATATCACATCAAGCAACATATTTAAAAACATATATATATATATATATATATATATATATATTTTTTTTTTTTTTTTTTTTTTTTTTTTTTTACTAACACTGGGGATTGTTACTGTGGTCAGTGCTGTCACTGGGCACAGGCCTACTGCTGTGCTGAAAATGGTCCACAATCCAAGTAATATCTGGTCAGCAGCAATCCTGTGGTTAGAAACTGGCCAATGTCAAATGGGCTAGAGGACAGCTGAGAAACCACACATGACAACAGAGGTTGTACAGCTTGTAACTGTACACCTATATAGTGAACCTATAAGGAGCTCATTAAGTGGCCATTAAGTATATAAACGGCGAGCTGCTGCGTCACAGATTCTTTACACACAAGGACAGACACACATTCACACTTCGCCCACACACGTCTCCTGTTTTTGTCCAGCTTGGACCGAAAGCATCAAATATTAAGCAGGACAGTCAGTGTGTGAAAGTCATCTGATTGGGGGCTGATGTACAGTAGAGCAGCTGGGTCCTCATCCCGCTGATGATGTTTCAGCAGCCTCTGCACTCGGATCAGCTAATGCATCAGCGTAATAACCTTTTAATGTCTGCATTATGGTGCCCATTTAATATTTGCTCTCAGAATGATGCGCTTGTAGATCAGCAATGACTGCTATGATGATAATGATAATCATGCAGTCCTAAGCTGTAAAGCAATACATTACTCCGCTCACCGGTGGTTAAAATTAAGAGCCTTTAGCCATTATGGCTTCGGGGGGGGGGGGGGGGAGAATAATAATAATACTAAAAAATTAATAATAAATGCAATTTTGCTAATGCAATTTCTCAAAGCATTTGCCATTTAATTTCACTTCATTTTGTTGATACTGCTTTTTTTTCTTCTTGTTTTTTTTCCCCTTGCCTTTTTCTTTTTTTCCCCTGCCCCGGTCTGAGCAAGTGGGTTTAAAACGTGATCCATTTGCATGAGTTATGCTAATTTGTTAGGGCAACGAATGCATTAATTTCATTAGCAAATGGCCTCAAAGCAATAATTACCAGAGTAGGTGTGTCACAAGCAATCATGTTAAAATTTGCCAGTTAATTATTAAGATTTTGTTCGGAGGGACCTAGATTTGACATGAGTAGCCAAGGGAGAGAGAGAGAGAGAGAGAGAGAGAGAGAGAGAGTAAGAGAGAGAGAGAGAGAGAGAGAGAGAGAGAGAGAGAGAGAGAGAGAGAGAGAGAGAGCGAGAGTAAAAGCGCCAATGCATTGCATTCCAGTGGCCGGAG
This sequence comes from Megaleporinus macrocephalus, assembly GCA_021613375.1. NCBI lineage: Eukaryota > Metazoa > Chordata > Actinopteri > Characiformes > Anostomidae > Megaleporinus > Megaleporinus macrocephalus. The sequence goes on along the minus strand of CM038704.1, from coordinate 29,805,762 downwards.
CAAGGTGCTTGTTGTTGTGTTAGGGGTGGGAGGGGATCTGTGGAGGGGGTGAGGTTTTGCATGTTGACAGCACACATTGTGGACTAATTACCACAAATAGTACTGGGCTTGCTGCTGCTCACTGAATCCAGAGGGGTGTAATTAGAATAGAAAGCAGGGCAGGGGCTGGTGGAATGGCCTCTGCTCCCATTGATTGGAGTCTAGCGAAGGCAAAGGCAAAAGCAGTGGGAGGGGTTTGAGAGCCTCTCCTTGGCTGTCATTGCCTTATGCCCTAACCAGCAGGGGCCAACAACAGACTTTAAGATTTGTGATAGGTGGTGCTGTTGCAGCTCACTTCTATTCTAAATATGAAGTGACCTAAGAATGCCTGATAATGTATGCAGAGTGGAGTAGATGTCTCATATATCATCTCTGTCATATTAAAAACTTCTAAATCCTTTTTCCCCATTTCTTTTTTTTTTTACAAACAGGAAAACTAAACATTTATATTGTGTTAGCGTTTAACTTTTCATAATTAGGCACATTTAATATCCAAAATGGCTTGAAATGAGATAACTGTCCAAAGAGAAACAAGTATTTCCAAAAAGGCAGCTTTTTAAGCGAGGACAAAAACTGTCTTTACCTTTAATGTCAGTGGAACCAAAAAAAATATTTTGGAGCTTTTCTATTGGTCTATTCATCATGACATTATGACAGCCGCCGTGTTCAAATGATGCAGAAACATAGAAATTGACAGGAATGTTTTTCTTTGGACAGCAGCAATATTTTAAGGCACATTAAATTTATTAAACACATCTTTAAAGAGATATGAAGTTTTGTCACAACATTGAAAATTTCTGTCCAAAATGTATTATAGACCACATTTTAAGTTGCTGCGAGTGAACATTATTTTTCAAGAAACATCAGGGCTGTATTAAGCTTAATACCATCTTTAATGAATAAATACACTGTGTTTTCTATTATATACAGCTGTTTTATTTTTTTCCCCAAAACTTATATGCATAATTGCTACAGCTTTTTTGTTCACATGTCAATACATTTCTGGCTTATTATTTAGTAAATTCTATAAATAGTTTGATAGCTTGTTTAAAACTAATGTGTATATAATGTAGTTATGGGAGTAGAGAAGGGCTATGTGTACTGTTCTGCCATTCCTTTATGTTTATGAAATGGTGACTAATGAGAATCTGGGCAATTTTTATGGACAAACTACAGACAAAAACATTAACTGACAGCTGAGTTTTGAAATGTTTAATGTTTTACCTAATTAACTTTTTTGGAAAAATACCCCTTTTCCAAAATTGATGCCTGCAATGCGTTTCAAAAATGTTGGGGCAGAACCAAATTAGAAACCTTGTGAAACATCTTAAATAGCTGATGAAATCCTGTTTATATATACAAGGAGCATCCAGGTTAGGCCTAATTAGTAATGAGTAAAGATGTCTAAAGCATCAATGACATATCCAACAGTCCAAAAACCCACAACATTGTTATTTTTTTTTTATTTTTTTGTGTCTTTTTTATTAAGTTTTCTTATGTTCTTGGGTAAGAAGAAAATCTACGCCCTCTCACAGAGGTGCAAACAGGTCTACAGTTTAAGAACACATCATAAATCTAGACTTGTTCTTAAGGCCTTTCTCAAGAACACACTTAAGAAAAAGATCTGGTAAATAAGGCCTAATGCTCTCATGGATTGCAAGGATTTCAGAACTTCTACAATTCATCATATCATCAAAAGGTTCAGGCTAGCTGTAGAAATCTCTGGGTTAAATGAGCTTTAATCCTCAGATGGCCCTGCATTAAAACCAAAAGTCTCCTGTATTTTATAGTAGGGGTTTGACTGGTTAACCAGGGTGAGTAAATACCGTTCATCCCTGCATCCACAAATGCAAGTTAACATTGTACTATGCACAGTGCATGTCATATGTCATCAACATCCAGAAATGATGATGACTTCTCTGGGCCCATGCTAATCTGAAATGGATGCAGTGGAAATGTGTGTAGTGGTCTGTCGAGTCAACCCCTCAGGTTGTTCATTGAAGTAATAACCGTTTTGTTATTCAAACAAAAGCACTGCCAGGATTGTTACCAGCGTAAGGTTAAAAAGCCAGCCTCTGTTATGGTATGGTATTGTTGGGTAACTTGTGCATCTATAAAAGCATCATTAAGATTGACCAAAATTTGGAGCAACATGTGTGACCCTTTAGATGCCGTCTTTTTCAGGGTCACCGATGGTTGTGTTAACACCAAGCAACATTCTGCATGTGGTTCAAAAGCATGGCTGCGTAATCAGAGAGTGCAGGTGCTAGGCTGACCTGACATCCTTTAAAAATCTGGGCATATTAAACTGAGAATACAACAACAAAGGCCTTGTACGACTGCACATCTTGTACACTTTCATGTTCATAAGGATTTCTTTTATTTGCATTTACACCTAAACTTTAACAGAGACAATATTTTAAGTATCATTTGCATGTGTTCAAAACACAACATAGGATTGACAACACCATGTAATGCCAATGCTATCACCATAACAGTGTTTATACGGCTGTCAGTGTTTATCAGGGGCCTATCATTGCCAATTCTCAAATCCGTAATATGTGTAACCAACATAAACTTGTGAGCCACATAAGCCTTGTATACATAGCTCTCAAATGCAAAATGAAAAAAGTTAACTTTAGACATGAAACATTTCTTGATCAAATACATTTTAATTAAAAGGAGAAACTAAATTTAACAATTACCCAGCTAGGCTGTACTCATTTTGGGAGCCCATATTCTATATTTTTCTTGCAATGTATTCTTCCCCTCAGGTCAACTTTTGTAATTTGTGTTACTGCTAAGGGTTGATTCACAAAAACTATTGTTAATTGTTGAACAGGGTAGTTTTAAATGTGAGGTTAAGTTAAAGCCTCATTGGTTCCAATATTTCCGCCCATATCTGGTCTTTCTGGCTGGATGGTTTACATTAGCATAGGTGAGTAAATCTGTCATTATTGAGAACTAACCAGTGTCCTGATGATGAATGGACTGCAGTGACTGTGCAATAAACAGTACGTTCTGAAACTCAAACTCTTTTATTCTAGGCCGTTTTTTGTTTGGGTGCCGTATTTTTTTTTCCTGAGAAGACGTTTGAATCGTACCCGATGCACAAATTTCCTTTGGAAGTTTCATCAAACGAAAATCTAGGCTAATAGTGCACAAGGGACGTGGTTCACTGTTCACTAACACAGCTAGCACGTCTACCTCATCCCGGCCGCTCTCTCTTTTTGAAGACTAGGTTGGCATCCAGGCTCATTTCTTCCCATTCAAGCCATAAATCTCCAACTTTCCTTCTTTAGGGTTGTCTCCCCGTGCCTTAATCCACTGCCATCAACTCAAACCCTCTCCCTCCCCTTCTGTCTCTCAAGTGCCTCCTTAAAGGTGAAGCGGCTCCTATCTTCTCCTAGCACTTTTGGAAATAAAACGCATTAATCACGCCTTGATTCCAAATTAAAGGTAGCTTTGTGGCTCAGGTATTTGGCGATGTGGCTCAGTTGAACAGCTGCCAGCTTCCCTGTTAAACCGAAATCCTGTCTGTCTACTTTTCTGTCTGTCTGTGCAGTTAGTTTCACTGCCTTTCTCACAGTTTTCAGACGTGCCCTGACGGACATAACGGATGATGACATATGAAAGGGTTCTCCCTGTACTGCCTGCTGTGGACCTGGCCTTAAGGCACCATTATTCCATCCTGATTCTGCATTGGGCTTTCATTTTATTTCACATCTTCAAAATCAGAATCAAAAGCAGAGGCACTTCTATTTTGTAAAGCGTGTCACATGTACAGCATGACAAGATACTAAACAGTTCAGACAAAGACTGAAACACTTTGAAATAATAGAATTAAAGCAAAAATAAAATAAAAGATATAGAAAAAACTATTCAAAAGAGATACATATCAACCAAATTCCTAAGTGTGTGTGAAATGCAAACAAACACAGAAAACAGTGATTTGTCATTTTTTTACCTGAATTATGTTCAAACAACATCTAAAACATAAGGGGCAGAGAAGGCCAGGTTTAAAAACAGGGCTGCAAAATGAATCTACAACTGTTTAAGAACAACGTACCCCATTGAGAATCTTATGTACCTCAACCTCTGCAGTGCATAATAATATTAACAAATTCAGGAAATCTGGAAAAAAAGTCTACTATGCACAGGGGAAGCTATGTCAACACCCATTCACCATGTATGTTGACCCAGTGTTGGCTCATGTTAACTGGCAGCCAATGCTAGATGGTAGGCCTATGTTGTTCACTAACAGTGGGAATACGTTGGCCTGACATTTGCTGGCAACCAATGTAAGTTTGTGTAGGTCCATTGCCCTGATGTTGGCTGGGCTTAGAAGGTCAACATTGTTGGGTCAGCTTGTACCATAAAGCAGTGTTTGAAACACTGTTGACATCGCTCAAGCTCATCTGAAATGGAGTGATGCTCAGTGGAATTGTATTCTGAGTTTCATATTGTTGATAGAAATAACATTCTGTTCTACTGGACATATGAGCTGGACGTATAAGATAACCATTATCTAGTTAATAAATGAATTCTACTCGATAATATTTGACCTATCAAATTTCCAACCCATCATGGCCCCTAAGCATGCTTTTATAGCTTTTGTTAGCTGTGTTGATAGAACAACTAAACTGGAATTTGCCAGAAACAAGCAGAATAGAATTCAGAAAACAACATGAACTGAACTGGCTGGAACAAAACAACATTCAGGTTTATCTAGCAACTGTTGAAAAGCCTGAGCTGAACCAGACCAGGGTTTTAGCACTCTGTGGGTAAAACAAAGGCCTGTTGCTTTGTTGTAGCAGAAATGTTGTCTGCTTTTTAAGCACATTTATGACATTTATGTTCTGGGCTTATTTGCTTTATAGTTTTTCTTTATTTTTGTAAAGCTGTTGAATAAAAGCAATAAAAGTCTTGTGTCATTGCAAATAAATTCACAGTCCTGATGATCTGTTATGTGATATTTGCAAGAACTCTTATGGTCTATTGCTTTAATAATAGCCAAATGGTGTTTTGGTCATATTGTGCAGCCCTAGGCCAGAACTGTCTGTGCACTTTGGATTTAACAAATGAAGTAAAAAGTGGCTTTTTCTTTACAATGCATGAGTCTGGCAGTTTAGTTAAAACACTCATGCAGTCGCATCCAAGATATTTGTATTTGCAGCCTCGCATTGGTATGGGCCGCGTCCAACGTAGAGAAGCCAGAAGGTCAGCTGCAGAATAACAACTCAATGAGCCGGCTGGTCTGAATGAACAAGTTCAGATAGTAGCTTTAATTTCCATCAATAGTCCAGCCAGGCTTGGGCTGCTCCTCCAGCCTCAGTGTTTGGGTAAAGCTAATTTAACTCTAATTCTTTAACCCTTCTGCCCTCCGCCCCCACCCTCTCACTCTTCATCTTGGCCGTGGCCCCCCACCCCAGGCTCAGCTCATTTGAGTTCAGGCATGGGAAGGTCCTGCGGCGGACTCCATCACACACAGCTTTAATTGGCTCTCAGGCATTCAAATTGAAACCGATGGAGGATTAATAACAGCCACAACTGGTTGCCTTACTGGTTTGTAGCCGTGGAAACGGAGGGAGAAATTGGTGGGAGTTAACAGACTAGGGAACTTTTTAATTTGTAGACAGGATGGTGGAGTTAGTAGAGTGCTGTCTCAGACGCACACACACACATACACACACACACATACTTGCACACACTTTTTCACTCCATCCTGATTCAAAAACCTGTCAGTGGATGTGTTTATGACGTATGCATATTAGTATATTTGTTAATGTGCAAAAAACCTTAATTTATTGAATTTTCAAATTGCCCATTAAGCTAAAAGATATTTTTTTTTCAGGAAAAAGCTTAAAACATACACTGACCAGCCATAACATTAAAACCTCCTCCTCGTATCTACACACATTATCCACTTTAGCAGCTCCATATACAGTACTTTGTTTACCCACTTTCACCCTGTTCTTCAATAATCAGGACCCCTAAAGGCCCACCATAAAGCAGGTAATATTTGGGTGGTGGGTCATTCTTAGCCCTGCAGTGACACTGACATGGTGGTGGTGTGTTAGTGGTGTTGTACTGGTAAGAGTGGATCAGACACAGCAGTCCTGCTGGAGTTTTAAAACACTGTGTCCTGTGACTGTCCACTCTATATATACCTCCTACCTTGTTTGTCCACCTGGTAGATGTAAAGTTAGAGATGACAGCTCATTTGTTGCTGCACAGTTTGTGTTGGTCATCCTCTCGACCTTCATCAGTGGTCACAGGGTGCTGCCCACAGGACACTGTTGGCTGGATGTTGCTGGTTAGTGGATTCCAGCGGCACTGCTGTGTCTGATGCACTCATACCAGCGCAACACACACTAACACTCCACTACCATATTGGTGTCACTGCAGTGCTGAGAATGATCCACCTCCATAGTAGTACTTGCTCTGTCGGGGTTCTGACAATTAAAGAATAAGGTAAAAAGGGGATAAACAATGTATGCAGTAAATCAGATGGACTACAGTCTGTAATTGTAGAACTACAAAGTGTTCCTGTATGGTAAGTGGAGCTGACAGAATGAACAATGTGTGTAGATATAATGAGGTGGTTTGAATGTTATGGCTAATCGGTGTATATATCGAAAGTTACACACCAGCCTGTCCACGCTTTTCTTTTTATTACAGCTTCCATTCTTTTTCAGAAACGTGCTTTCACCTCTGCTTTAGAAGGATGCATTTTCAGATTCTCACATTCCAAATATTCCCAAACACATTCAGTGATGTTCACAGCTCAGCTAGTCCAATGTTCTGAGAACCACCAGCTCCTTTCTTAGTAAGGTCTTCCTAATCACTTCTAAGTCACCTCTGTGCAGCTACACATTCTTTCAGACACAGGGTGCTACATTAACCTCTCATAGTGAAAAGAAGGACAGAGACCCCTGTAGTATTTCACATCTGAAGAAAGAGTAGAGCTTAATTTTCTCCTGTCTTTTGAAGATGGAGGCTTCAAGTTCTGACGGTCCTGACAGTGATGGTGACTGATCTTGCAGAATTGTAGAATTCCCATTTTTATTATCCTTTTCCTTTTCATCATTTTTAAACTTCTGGAAAGTTTCTGAATTTGGATGATCTTGTATCTAGTCTGTAAAATCAGAATAACTTGTACATTAAGTCCATCTTGACTGAAAATTAAACAAATGAAGGGTGGTCTCTGACTTTGTTTCAGAGTTCTGTATGAGTATGTGAGTGCATATGTGTGTACCCCCTGTCATCACTCCACACACACACACACACACACACACACACACACACACGCTCCCTCATGTAGTCACAGAGTTTAAATAGGCACACATGTCCACACACAAAGGCCAGGTGTTCAGCAGTGGAAGCTTCTCCTCAGCCCTAATATCCACACACAGTTCAGGCATGTCCCACACGCCACAATGCGGCAAATGTTTACTGAAAACCTGCAGAGTTTGGTCAGGCTTTATTGCTGTGTATGTTTTGACAAGTGTGGATGAAAGGACAGTGCAGCACGGCGGTGAGAGAGAGAGAAATGAGCCTTTACGAGGGAAACATTCACACCAAATGCAGGCAGTGACCTATTGACCTGCAGGCCAGCAGATGGTGGAACTCACAGGAAGCTCAAACAGAAACACTCTCCACTCTCCGCTAATGCACCTGAAACATGAGATCTTCAGGTATTATTTTATAAATATATGTTGTATGTGGAACCATGTAAGGCTGAAAACTTAAACAAACCTGATCATAATTAAATAATATAAATCAGGAGACTGTACCACTGAATGGTCAGTAGATTCAGTATTAAGAATAAAGGTTCCTCTGTAGTTTGAATGCAAGGGGAAAATGTATTGTTTTGTACCCTTAAATATGCTTGATATACTTTCTTTCTTTACTCTATGCATTGATTTGTTTAATGAGTTGATTAATTGTGAGCATCTTTGGGTTCTTGAAAAGTGCATTATAAGCAACATGTATATTTATTATCATTATTAGTAGTAGTAATAGAAGTTATTGTTGTAGTAGTAGTAATAATAATAATAATAATAAGAAGAAGAAGAAGAAGAAGAAGAAAAAAAACTTTAACCTGAAATCAGAAGCGATCCTTTTATGGCTCTGCATCAAAGAACCATTTGTGGCATTTTAATTAAGTAAAGCTATAAAAGGGTAATCTACAGTATGTCCTAAATGCAACAGAAAGAATATGTGCAGTGCTGCAAAAACGGTGCTGAATACTACAAAAACCCTGTTTGGCCTTCATTGTGCTCATCATATAACAAAAATCTAACCATTTGTATTCATCCACCTATTCAGCCTTTAGACCGTTTGCTCCACCCATTCACGCTAAAATTATGAGGAGTGTTTCAGGCTGGACTTCTTTGTGAATACAGTACAATACCAAGCAGCCATTTCAAATATTTACATTACATCGGTTATAAAGGCCCAGTAACAAAAACAGTCTGTTTAATTCTTAGATTGGAATGTTATCATGTAAAAATCAATTATAACTGTTCTGGTACATTAAACCCATGCAAACACAATTAGTGAACCTCAGAAAACACACAATAAAATGCAATGAAACTGTAGCATATGGACCCATTAAGTGCTGGATTACAGTATTTTAGAGTTTTGTAATGCACACTGGTAAAGTCATTGGTAGTTTGTGTGCTCAAAGCAGGCAGTTATGATGGGGCAACTTTCCAGCATATATATAAACGTTCAAAGGTTTGGCCTGAGAAAAACGTACTTTATGGATTTGTTGCGTTTGAATTATACAGTCATATGCAAAACCTTGAACAGCTAAATTCCATATGCGATTGATTTTCTTTGTCGAAATCAATAATGAAAGGTCTTCAATAGAAAACAAAGTTAAACAGAGATTTTTTTAGCTAATCTAACAGTGTATTTTATATTTAATTTTTGAGTTTAAAATAATAAACTCATATTAAATGTACTATAACTTTTTCACAAGCCACATTTTATTCTACTTCTCCAAGTCAGCAAATAATTGTGTATTAATGTGTGTAAATGTACAAAAGTGTGTTCTCTTATAAGAGTGTGTTCTCAAACTTGTATATTAACTTATCAGCTTTGAAACGACATCATAGTACATCTATGCATTTTCACAACCCAAATTAAGCTCATGTTTTGTTATTTATTATTCATGAGGGTGGGGGTAAGGGGTCCGCTGACCCTGTGCAGTCCGAAGCCCGTATCTGCTGGATGCCTTTATCCTGTCCTGTGTGACGCTCTCTGCTCACTGCACTAGGCCCTAACTGCACCTGACACATCAGAGCAGCCACCCGCAGGACGTTTGTGTTTGTGAGTGTGTGTGTGTGAGTGTATGGCCAGTCAGTGTCTGTCACTGGAGTGATGTCTGAGTAGACGTGGCCCCATCAGCCCTCATATGCTGAGGTCAGTGAGCATTTATGCTAACCGGTACAGGCCAACATACAGCCCAAGATTCTGCTACAGAAACAATCTCCACTGACCTTATTTATAATATAGCTAGAAGGCACTGTATGTTAGAAGCCCCCCTTTAAAACAAAGTGTAATTTTTCTTCTTGTTAATAATGTAAATGATCTATCTATCTGTCTGTCTGTCTGTCTATCTATCACTGCAGTTAACTGCAGTTTTGAACTCCAGTGTCCTAAAGCCATCTTTAAACCCCAAACCACTTTCTAAACAGTTCAGACTAAAAGGGATTCATCATCGAAACAAAACAGAAATAGTTTTGGACGAATCTCAGGCCTGCCATGGGCGTCTGCTATATGAAACATGTGCCTGCGGGCCATGCCACGCTAAAGGGGGGTGGGGGGCTGAGGGCTATCAGTCTGGGCCTGGTGGCTCTTTTTCAGGCTTGTCACTCAAGAGTCATGGCTAATTATCAGCCATGATATGGATGACAAGCTTACCTGTCAGTGTTCTGTGCACAAATGCATTATTAAATAGCTTCCATTGCTAGCGAAGACCCCCTACAAGCTAATGTTTGTCAAAATATCCTCCATTAGCTTAGTACAAGAATTACTTAGACACACACATTCAGTCGCTACAGTATGTTAGGTGGACAATAATAATGTTGAAGATAATTAGGCTCAAAACAACAGCAACAAATGTGTCACTATGTTGAAGTTCAATTACACCACGCATGTGTAATTTGTTGAGAACTGATTTGAGCGCTACTTTTTTCTTATTGAGTTGAATATGATCTGTTAAGCTTGTTAAGAAAGATTGTGTTAAGCTTTTTGCAAAAGTAGCCATGATAGGACACGTTTGTTAGTGAAGCATGAGTAGGTCTGTTAGACTGCTCGTTACAAGTTTAGCTTTTCAAATCTTACACAAATGATTATTTTGTTCTTTGTTGGCTGAAATTTCTTCAAATTAATTAGAAAGCTGTTCAGATTTTTATCTGGAAAAAAACTCAAGTTACAACTGAGAAAAGGCCTACCTTGGGAATGCGGCCAAGGGCCATGCACTTTGTTCGCTTGTTGAGATGTCAGCACTCATCAGCAGTCAAACTTTTCAGGTGTTCAAACCACATCTGTTCCAAAGGAGTTTCAATATGTGCTTTTAAATACGTTTAAAACCAGTCAGTAGAAGCTGATTTATCTTAGCTAAAAGTAATTCAGTTCTGTACCAGACACACTGCTTCTTTTTCTAGAATATGAAGCTGACTGCTGCAAAAAGAATTTCAGTTTCACCCGCTGATACATGTCCAGTTTAAATTTAGATTTATATTTGTGTTATTACTATTATCCACTTTCATCTATTTTTATCAGGCCGGCTACTGCTGCTACAATTTCACTTTATTTCTGCTCTCTAGACTGACTGCTGTTGTCACTGTGGCACCTAACAATAATCTTTTTATTGATAGTTTCTTTTTTAACTACCTCATATCTTTATTAGTGCAATAGTACATATGTATGTGTAAATAGAATCTTCTCACTTTATATTATCTGTTGTTAACAGCTCTTCTGTAGCACTCTCTTTATGTTCTATTTAACGTTTGTCTTCTCTTGTGCAATATATAAAGCATTGTGATCAATATATCTTATTGATTATCTTATCTCAATATCTCTTATCTCAATATATATATATATATATATATATATATATATATATATATATATATATATATATATATATATATATATATATATACACACATATATATATATAAGTTATGCTTTGACATTTTTCCACATTGTTGTTAAAAGCGCATACAGAAACTCTTCTGTGTTCCATCCCAGTTCCGGCCTCTGTTTTCTGGATGCGTTTGATTGGTGGGGTGACACTCACAGGTCTGCTAAGCATGTAAATGATCTGCATCCGCACGTGTCCTCCTTTCGTCCCCCTCATTGTCTCACGGGTTATTGTGGCAGGGCGTAGATTGCATTTCCTTATTGTGGTAATATCCTCTTTAATTAAAGTCTGGATTGATTCGGGTGCACGAAGACTTTGCATTTCACTGGCAGATAAAGAGGGAGTTTATATGATAAACTATGGAGAATGCATCCATTGCCACCAAAACAGCGACGGGCTGGGTGACAAACGCCGCTTAAAAGTCTTATGAATAATTCCGAATTCAGAGTGATCTGGTTTAAACGTGGCAGTAAATCCGCTTTAAACAGCTCCGTTCATTACCTTTTCTTCCGGATGGGCCGAGATACTTAAAGAGCATCGTGTCTGGAATAGTCCTGAACGGCAACACGCTCTAGCTGGCCGGCGTTCCGGCTTGACCTGATGTATGGTGTGGCTCGCATTACTGAGACAGAAACGTCGTCGTCATCCTGTTAGTATTCTGATGTAAGCCCGAGGCACGGTGTCAGATGCTCTCAAAATTTACAGCTCAATTTGGAAGCCACAGATACAGCTGAGTATGGCTGTGGGCTGTCTTATAATGAAAATACCAATCCACATTAGCTCCACTTGCCACAAGCAAAATGTTAATATCAGAGCAAGGAAAAAAAACAAAAACAAAAAAAAAGCTGCTAAGAGAGAGAAAAAAAGGAAAATATGTTTTCCATGTATGGCAGTGAAATTCTCAGTATTACTGGCGATTTAAATAGAGGTTGTCTTAAGCCCATCATTGGATGCTAGGCAGTTTGACGGCACCGTATGTGGTGAAATAGCAATGACTGGCCACAGGACTTTGGCTCGTTGCTGTGTAATTTACAGGCTTGAAGAATACCTGTAGGCCTGCACTGGAACAGTGTCATATCAAATTACCATTGGAAACCTCTATTATGACTGTACAGTGCCTATCTGCAGCATTTAGGTCATATTGCATGGGAAACAAGGGCATGGACGCCTGGCAAGTAACTCTTAACTTTTTTTTTTTTCGACGATGCAGATCTTCCATTTGGTGCCTCTCCCCTCTGCCCTCTGGCACCAAGTAAATTAAAGGCTTTCTGTTCTCCTCCAATTTTCCACTGGGTCTCCAATGTCATGCTTATTTCAGAAGGATATTGCCACTGACTCTTACAAATAATGAAGGGAAATGAACGCATTACTGTCTGGGCGTAGTGAAAACACATTTATCCTCCATGTGAATTGTTCCCCCCACCCTTTAAAATAGTCTCTGTTTGAATACCGCAAACAGATTTGCATAAGCTTTGAACTGGGAGTCCTGCTAAGACTCATAGCATTGTCACCCCCAACCCCCCCACACTTTTTCTCTCCGCTTTGTTTGTGTGTACGTGCATGCAAAAAGCAGTGTCAGTGATTATGTCTATGATTAAGTCATAGTTTTGTACGGCTAGTGTTTCATGGCCTCAAGGCAGACTCGGAGAGCGGAGGGGAAACAGTTGAGTAGAAGGACGCTGTTCTCACAGTCCACTTAATGTTTGTGATGTAGTGTTTGCATGCGAACAGATGACGAGATCATTGAAAAAGCATGCGTTTCGTTCTCAGAACATATAGTATTTTGTGTTAAACCACATAGCCTTGCAGTCTTTATTAAAGCAGTAGTATGGGAATAAAAGCCCTGCCTGTATCTAAAGAGGCAGTGAGTTTTTTAAAAAAGGTAATTTCTTTCCATTTTTTAAAATATACAAATGCTCCATTCTAGAGAAACACACAGAGTCAGGATTGTTCACAATGGTGGTAATGTAAACGTCCAAAGAGTCTAATGAATCTAAAACCTTCACAGAAGGCTGTTACACATAATGATTATGAATATGCTGCTGAATTCCTCTGTATAAAAATGGAAATAAATGAAGTATTGGCATGTAGCATGTTGATTTTTAAGATGTAAGCTGTTCATGGCAGAGAGGTACATACAAGGGAAATTCCTGCAATTTCAAGAATATATATATATATATATATATATATATATATATATATATATATATATATATATATATATATATAATATATATATATATATATATATCATAAGCCTTGTGCAAGTCCACTGGTTGTTTTGGATAGTAAATAAAATGGCTATATTTGCATTTGCATTAAGTCTTTGGTCCATCGTTGCTGAGAATTCTTAATTTCTTAAAGAAGCCCTCCAGCCAGTTATTTGTTATGTTATTCAGTATTCTGTAGCTCACTACTGCAACTCTCAGCTTCATCGGCTTAAGAAATTCTCAGTATTATTTGGCCTTTATGTTTTTTAAACAGTTGGATATGGTGTGAATAAAAACAAATGCCCCATACAACTTTTACCTGTTCAGCCAGTGAAAAATAAGCTATAGATGTATAGCTTAAAATATTCACATTTAGTTTTAGCTTTAACTTTTGGCTTGTCTTTCTCCTCATCTGGCAAGCCATTTGTGTTGTTTTGGTGATCAGTTATCTCCATGTTATTGATGACTTGCAGACATTATATGGCACCAATAAGATATTCAGCTTCCTAACAATATCATTAACTATCTGCCTTGTTAATTAGAAAAAACATTTCAAAACAGCTTGGCCACGAAACATCTACACCTTCAATGTGCATCAGTATCATTTCTTAGCATAACAATATATCTTAAATTTTGGCCAGACTGCCTGTAGTTTGATACAAATGTTACTATTTGGACATGCAGTTAGTGCAGCGCTAACTGTTGTATGAAAGCCTTCTTAGTTACAGTAGCCTTATAGCTGGTCTAAGTTGGCTTATGCTGGTCTGGAGCTGGTTTAGCTGGACACCCAGCGTGGTCATGCTTGTTAAGCAGAATCAAAAACATAACATATTGCTGTAGTTGGAACAAAACCTTCTCCAAAATGATCATTTTACAGACAAAGTAAAAAAAAAAACTTGTCGTTTTATACCAGACTTTTTCCAGAGAATTGTTTGTTGTAGTCCATTCATCCTAAATTATATACACACTGAAAAGGGCAACAGCATTTTCAAACCTAAAAAATAATGACAAAGACGGAGGTTTCGCTTTAATAGCAGCAACATGCTGGTTTTACCAGTGACCAGCATTCTGGTCTATGCTGGGCAGCACATACCAAAACAAGAGCATTTTAGACACCGATCAACTACATTTAAGGTGAAGAATTTTTTTTTTCTAATCACTTAAAAGCAATTTAATCTTCAAATGAGACGACACCAAATGTACGTGAAAGCGCCTGCAATAACGCGGGGCTGGATATCAGCGCAGATGTGTAATGTAGTGTGTATGAGCGGCACATATTGATAGATAATGATTTACTCAGTCACAGAGGACAGGCTGCTGCGGACTGGGCTGTACAGCAGTCCCCAGTGTCCTCCTAGAGGTTTTTTTTTTTTTTTCAATTAGATACCCATTTTATGTTGTAACGGTCCATTTACTGTGGTTTATGCCAGATGAGTTTGGGCAAGGGGTAATTACAAGGATTATTTACTTCTGTTAATTGAGGTCCCATATTTGCATGGATGGTAAAGGTTAATGTCCTTTTGATATATATTTTCTTTCCTCCTCCATAGGCTGATTTAGAGAGGTTAGGAGACGCTCCTGCACGCCGCTGAAGTATCCTGTGTAGTCCAAAGGCTTGAGGGAGGCAGGATTATATCAGCACTTGCAGCAACTTGTATTTCTGACCCATCTCAAAAGATATATGCTCCTCTGGCATTTTTAATGGTTTGGAATTTTGGAGTCAAGGTTCATTTTTAAGCTCGGCTGATGCCACGACTCCTTTCTTTGCCCCAGGTTGGTCGACTCCACCATTACTTTAAATGTGCTGGTTCTTTAACAAGGTCCTAATCCTTCTCATTCTCCATGCCTCTTAAGCACATGTAAATCATGGAGTGAGGTTTATAGTGACTTGAAATGTAGATCTGAAGTGACATCTGATTAATTCCTTCTTCCCCCCCCCCCCCACTCTTTAAATGACTCTTGTCTCGATGTTCATGGCGGAACTGTTTAAATAGTCCTTCTAAAGGCAATTTTAAATCATGGGAATGGTAACCTTTAGGTTAATAAAATGGTAATTTGGTAATCTAGTATTTGATTTAATTGGCTTCCATAGACCTCCTCGAAACGTGTTTGCGTTCCGTAAAATTTACATGTGCGGCATTAACAAGGAATCTGAATCTCCAGCTGTCAAGATAATGGATTAGACTGTTTCATCGCTAAAATCTTCTGACAGTATCGCCCTGTTCTTTCCTGCCATAATCATCCTTTAAAGCAATGAATCACCTAAATATTTGAAATATTTCACATGGCGAGCGAGGCTTAGTGCCTGGTACGGTTACTGTGGAGATTATGTGCATTTTAAAAGACTGAAATCTTGTTTGGAGTCAAGCAGAGGAGCGGAGCTGAACACAACTCTTCTGTTATAGCTTCTTTGGCTTTTGACCTCTGCTTTAGTCATATGACCCTATGTTTCAAAAGGTGTTTGTAGTGTTTTGTGAAAAATGTTGATTCGCAGTGACGGATTCATTAGCTGTTTTTGACACTTTAGGCCAAGTTGAATGGAATTGCATTGCTATATCCGTGTAAGGCATCAGGGCAATGCTTTTGAATGCTGATTTAATCCTGCACGTGTGGCCTTGAGCTATTGGCCTGCCTCATTTCCAAGAGATTCGGTTTAGACGTAAGTCTATAAGAAAGTTCACAAGGAAAGCATTTCCTGAGATATGAGACACTGAATCTTTCCATTGCCTGTAAGTGCAAGGGTAAATGTTCATTTCTGTCTTGATTAGAGTTTTTTTTCTTTTACACCTGAGGACAAAGCTCTGGTTTAGGAATGTAGGTCACCTTAAATCAAGTTAAGGCAAGGTAAATTTATTTATACAGCACACTTCACACACATATGTAATGCAATCAAGAGACAGTAAAGCATGAAAAAGGTTTATTAGGATTAAAAGTTAATAAATATATAAATAAAAAAATCGCCGCTGTCCAAAATAGTAACTTTTTGGAAGAGGCCAAGAACATGCTCCACTTTCAGTGAGGTTTTATTCCAAGTGATTTTCAAGCGTCTCTATTAGAAAGAAATGATGAAACTTTCCGGGATATAAGGGGCAGCTGTCGTGTTTAAACGGTGTAGAAAATTTAATTTAAATCGACAAAAACGTAGATGTCTAAAACCATGACTGTGACAAGTAAACATAATGGAGGTTCACTGTGTAAGCATAGTGGAGGTGGCAACATCTGTAGGTGGCAGTTTGGCTTTGTGTGCCAATGTTAATACATTGTGCAATAACTTCAAAAACATGTTTAATTGTGTTGAAATTAATTTGACACCAAGAGAATAACCCTAGGCACAGTACTGAGAACATCAGTACCTGCTTTTCAAACAAAAAAGCTGAACAATGGACTGACCACTCCAGAGCCCAGACCTCAATATCTATGAGTGCATTTAGGTTTACTTGGATTATGTAAAGCTGAAAGGAAACAAGAAAATCATAATTGTCTTTAGTTGTTGAGGTGTCTTTGTGTAAAAAGTGTAAAAAGCGATGGTATAAGTTTGGTAAAGTAGATAAAAGTGGTTAAATAAGAAATAAAATATATGTAATGCAATTAAAAGCAAAAGAAAACAAGGTGATTTTCCACCTGGATTGGAAAACATCCAATGTAATGGAAACTGTAGCCTAAAGCTTGTCTGGACTGTGGAGCAGGAGTGTTGGAGACAATGAGAGTTGGCCAGTTGATGGACAGAGTTCAGTTATTGGATATGATGCGTTTTAGAATGGTTACTGTTACAGACCCGACCGACGCCATTCTTTTTTTCCTGAGGTTTGTTGTGTACCATTTCTTTTTCCTGTGGGAGATCTGCTTCTTCTCCCTGTAGGGTCACTGAAGCTCTGCCTTCAATTAAAGGATTACTGTACGTCAACATGCAGCATCCCTTTATTATGTGTGTTGTTGAAAGCAAGGCGTGTCTCTCTCCATTAGCTCTTGGGTTTCATGTAATTTGGGCAAAAAAACAGCATGGGATAGTCCCTGTCTGACTCTGGTGCTGAGTGGATGGAGCACAATCAGCTAGAACTGACAGGTAAATGTCAGTACACCTTAACACAAGCCCAGTCAAACTATGGTCAACATTTAACCCTTTAGGCTCAGACCCTTATATGGACGAGGGAGTCTAAATGGAAGTGAATAGAGAGAATGTGTGTCTGTGTGTGTGTTTGTGTGCGTGTGTGTGTGAGAGAGAGAGGGTGAGAAAGAGAGAGAGAGAGAGGGTGAGAGAGAGAGAGAGCTTGTGCATTTGTGTAGAGTGCTGTTAGCCTCAGGACTTTAGCTAATGGGCCACCCAATTCACAGCAGGCCCCGGGGCTGCGGGCAGCTCCACATTAGTGGACCCTCATTGTTAACTCCTGAGCTATGCTTTTGCTTAAGTTCAGTTTTGGCAGTCTCCATCAAATAACCTCGCTAATTATCCCTCCCAGCTGGGGTAGTCATTTTCTTATTCTGAAAAATAGCTAATTAAGACTCTTTTTTTAGCTTGTATAGATATTATGTTATCCTCTCTTTATAAGAATCCCCTACCTTGTACATCCACTCTCTGCTCACCTTTTGAGCTCCATCCACTGTAAAAGGCACCTATAAAGGTACATAATTTCAGAGTGTAGCCCATTTGTAGCTGCATCATTTGTCAACCACCCCCCGTTTATCATTGGTCGGTTTCTTGCCACATGGCCGCTGTAGATCACATATTGGGTAGTAATGGGGAAGAGACACAACGGTGTTGCTGGGGTTTGTACATGTCAGTGTTGCTGCTAGGCCAAGAGTGGTCCACAAGCCAAAAATGGCACACCGCACTCCCCAGCCAAGAGCGGAAACAGATGGACTGCAGTTTCTACATCAGCAAGATGGAGCTACAAGAGAGGGGTTTCCAATAAAGTGGCCACTGCGTGTACACATGTATTGGAAGTTTTTGAGTTCTTTACTTTTAATGTCAATCTCTCATCTGTATTCTCTTCACCTTCACTGAGAGTTGTGATTTGTGGGCTAATCGCCACATCATACTAGCCAGCTTTCGTTGGTCACCAAGTGGCATTCTGAATGCCTTTACTCTGTGCACCGTACCAAGGGCACTCCATAAACATCCATTACACCCTTTACTTAATGCATTCTTTTGTGACTGATGTCCTTTTAAATGCTGCTCATAATCTCCTTTCACTTTCCGTATTGATATCTAGCTCTGGGCGTGTTATCTCTGCATATAAACACGGGTAATGACAATCTGCGCATTTAGGGGAGCGAGGGGGAGTGGGGCAGCAGACACTCATGGCTCCATTTGCATGAGAATGTGACAGCAGGCCTGCACCGGATCGCCCCGTCTGCTGCTTTCGCCTCTCAAGGTCGATGGCGATGTTGCTGTTTGGGGCTTAGATGCTTCACGCTGCTTTTGTGGTTGTGTTTTATTAGTGCATTTACCTGATCAATGTAGGCACACTGAATGAGAAACACGTGGCTACTTTCGGACATCACGATAGATTGTATGGTGAGGACCACAGCATAGGCCTCAGATGTATTGAATGTCTCTGTTTTTATTTTATTTCGGAATGAAGACACACACACACACACACACACACACACACACACACACTGAATAAAGTACTGCGTTGAATCTCCTTCATTCAGATGTGTACATCATTACCACATGAATAAAGCATATTTTTGTCTTTCTGTTTACTTTTGACATTACTTGTTTTTTCTGTAATATGTTTAATTAATGTAGAAATTATATTTGGAACAAGTGCTTTTTATCAGTGCAGATGAAGATTGACACAAGTTGAATACAATCTCCCTGAAACTTGAACACTAACATGCAAGTTTCTGGGCAATATATGCTTCTTTTTCCACATGTATATGCATTTAAGTGTGAATCAGATCTCAAATCTAGTATGTTTTCATTAGATGTTTATGTTTGTAAGTTGTTTTGTTGAGTGATATCCTCTCCTTATATTGACATATAATTTTGCTTGTCTTGTTTCTTCTTCTTGACAATTATTTCCACCAATTATAAACAACAATTTCAAAATGAGAAATATGATCATTTGTAATTTTCACATTTTTGTAGGCTGTTACAAAGAGTGGCTAATTACACAGTTTGATCAAATTGCAGTAGTTCGTAGTAAAATCAGGAGTAAATCTCTGTTAAGGTATTAAAAGCAATATTATAGAGAAACTTGAGAGACTTGAAAGGTATTGAGACAGAGGCATGATAAATAAACATGTGCTGAAAGCATAACATAACACTGTTTAAACTCTCCGGACCAAATATACATATTTACAAAAACACAGCACAAAATATGGCATATTGCAGCCACAAGATGTGCATGCAATCCATGTCATTTTGCAAAAACTCTATTTTCTTAACCGCACCATTTGTGTGATGAACTGCAGTCTTAGTAGAGAATAAATGCCACTCTGTAATGTCTTACAAGTTTGTGAAGCACTAAAGGGTGCTTCCAAGTGAAAATAAATGGGTTAATATAGAGATTTGATCAAAATATTCTATCAAAGAATGCATTTAGTTCCTGAACACAGAACAACACAAAATGCTATAACACGTGTTGTATTTTGTACACTTCTGCACTCATGCCTAATGGCAACTCATGCATGTTCATGATATCAGATATCGAGAACTCTCTGCTGATCAGCTCGGCACCCTATTAGCAGCCAGTATCAGTAATGGCAGCAAATCAGCACTCAGTAGTAGTCTTCCTACTAGCACAGTAGCGCAGCCTTTAACATTTTGCTCCTTTGTCATCACGTGATCTGAATATGGCTTTGCCATATATGGAAGAGCGACTACTTTACAAGTCTGTAAAGTAATTTGAGTCTTTTTTTTTCAGGTGAATCTACGATATGAAAGAAACAAAGATGATGACAAATGACTTTTCTTTGGGTTTTTTGTGTTATATCTTGTCAGAGGCATCACTCCTTCAGGCACACAGTGAGTGCTTATTGTAGTCGCATCAATGTGCATTTTGTGGTCATACATACTTCTGGCTCACAGTGTTTCAAAGTGAGTTGGATGCAATGACCAATGTTTGGCCCCTTACTTTCCACTGAAAAGAACATGAACCAATCATTTCCAGTCCCTGACACAAACAAGGAGTCAAGTCTGCCACCTAAACAACAACACCCCCCCCCCCCACCCCCCCCCCCCCCCCCCCCCCACCCCCCCCCCACCCCACTGGCTCCCTGTTTAGCCCTGTGCATCTCCTCGTTAGGGTTGCATAAAGATTAGGGAAACGGGCGCGTCATAACTCAGTTCCTCGCCTGCAGGGCAGCAGCAGCCTGCACTAGAGCAGGGTAATCTCCTATCAGTGTGGCATTCTCATTTGGCTTAAGAGATAGGGAGCTTTTATAAGCAGCACCTCCGGATACAGCCTAGATTTACATACTCAACATGATAAACTCATTCTGGCACCTGTGTAATTTGCTAATGACACATAATTTTAGCATGAACTGACTGCAAAACAGAGAGAGAGAGAAAAAAAGAGAGAGAGAGAGAAAGAGAGTGGATTCCACAGCACTGGAAGAAAGCCTCCGCCATCACATCAGCCCTGTGTTTCAGATAGACGCTAGTGTGGTCTTGCTGGCTTGTTTTAACAGTCACTTTCTTTAATGAGGTGCGCTCACTTTTGGTTTTATTTGCAAAGATCACGGAAGTGCCTGGAGATGAGTAGATTTAATTAAGGGAAGTTGATGAAAGCACAAAGCCCTTAACGTCTCGTGAGTGTTTCCTCTGATAACACAGCGAACATCCTGCCAAAGAGAGACCTAGCTGGGGAAAAGCTACAACCATCAGTGAGACACACAACACGAGCATTCATTTACATGCACTTTACTTTTTGCCTTTGACTCACAGGTTTTGGTCTTTTTTGCCATTTTACACACAAAAAACTGTCTTTAATTAATTCTTACTCTATTCAAACACAGTTTAACTCTACATAATCTGTTTGTGAGTCTATGACATGCTCTTATCAGTCACTTTGTTAGAAACCTGTACCTTCTGGGTCCACCATGCTGTTGTACAGTAGAGCTTCAAGAAGTTATGCAAAACCAACAAGACCTTACTGTTCATTTTGCATTTGGTAAGATTTGGACATAGCATTCAGCATATGTGCGAACTCACAGCCTTAACAACATTAAAACTACCTCCTTATATCTACACACATTTTCTATTTTATCTGTTCACTTATAGGAACAATTACAGACTGTAGTCCATCTGATTCTCTGCACACATTGTTTATCCCTTTTCGCCCTGTTTTTTAAGGGTCAGGACCACCACAGAGCAGGAAGGTGGAGTAGAATGAAAAAATAAGCAGTTGCAATAATTGAACCAGTTTTATTATTAGAATATTTTGTTCTGTTTTGGTGTTCAGAAGGTGTTCAGAAATAATTTTGTTGGGTTGATACCTTATAGGAATTCAGGTTTGGATCAAAATTCTAGTCCCAGTGAAAGTTTCAGTGTACAGTTAAAGACTGTAGCCCTGCGCAAGTTGTGGTAGCCATTTTATTAACTGCCATTTACTGACCACAGAGTCATTCATGGCCGGATATTATTGGGTGGTGGATCGCTCCTGGCCTAGCAGTGACACTGACATGTGTAAATCTTCATCACCACCACTTTGCCTCATACCAGGCCATGCCAGCACCACACACACTACCATGTCACTGCTGTGCTGAGAGTGAACCACCACCCATCTGGTCAACATGGGTCTTGTAGTCAGAAACTGACCAATAAGGGTTGATAAACCTTTCAGCAACAGATGGACTACAGTCTGGAAGTGTACACATATAAAGTGGAGGGTGGATATAAAGTGGATATTCTTAAACATTAGGCCTATTCTTTTATTTGTGCACACCACACCTCACCACAAAATCTAGCATGCTAGCCCTGCCAGTGACCAATCAGCCTTCAGGTCATGGTTAGTCAGTTGGAAACACTCACTCAAAGCTATGGATATGCTTCAGGCAGTACTTTGGTTGTGGGAAAAAAAGCTGGTATGTAGCTAACAACTGCCTCCCTAGATGAGTCTTCAATCTGTAGGCTCAGTGCTAATTACGCTAGCCTATCATTGTTAGTGCCGGCTGTGAGAGAGTGAGAGAGAGTCAACCTCCCTCTCATTATGTATTCTTATCTCCTTTCAGTTGAACATTTGCCAGATGGCACCTCCATATCAAAAGATAATAATGATGTAGTAAGGAAATTAAGGTGTTATTAAAGCCCATTTTAGATGGAGAGAAAAGGGGGGAAATCAAAATACATGGGGGCATTAGCTGATCCTTGATGATCCCATCTGTGTGTGTGCGTGTGTGAATCCCTTGGTTTTAGATAAGGAAATTAAGCTGAGTTTCTGATGTGCTAACCCAGCCTAGTACTGCTTTTAGGTGCTAAGCTTAGGTGGGTGCAGTCCAGCTTCGATGATGGAGAACAGCTTTGTTTTTATTTTCAGCGGGTGGCTCATGCCTCATAATCAATATCCATCCAGCAGTCTTTGGCAAATCCTGTTTCTGAGTGGCTTACATGCCAGCAGGCTTTTTAGACCCCCTTTTTTAGATGCTGCTATTTAGAGTGACCAAACTGTTGCATTAGCGCCATGCTTTGACTCTGATTTCAGATCAATATATTGCCGCTATGGGGTGCGCAATTGCTTCAGTCCAGTCGATTTTAGGTCATGGGCTGAAAATTGCTGTATGGAATGAAAACCAGCCATTGTTTGTCTGTGAAAGATGTCGCAATCGCTGGACTGCAGTACAGCTGCCTTATTGAATGAACCAAAATGGAATTGATCCCGGTTCTCAATTGGTTATGTCTGGACTGACATTGCGTCTCCATATCTATGTGTACACACAATGTTGTTTCCCATGTGAGAATGAGTACTTGGTTATTTTACACAGAATTTAGAAACCAAACAAAATGCCACTCAAGAAGCTTCACCCCCCCACCCCCTCCCCATGTCATTAACTGGCTCTGAACTGGGCTCTTTCATGCCTGTGTGTTTGCAGCTCTTGATTTGAATTCTGAATGGTATCCTGCCTATATTATTATATATACATTGAACACTTATTTTATATAATGCAGATATAACAAAACCTTGTACATTTTTTCCTTATTTAAAAAAAACCCCAGTAGTTCTGTGCTTCTATTTTGTGACCATTTAATGGCGAATAGACTGAAAGAAATTGTAGAATTTTATTTGGAACGCCCCTAATAGATCATCTGAAGATGTTCAGATTATTAACAAACTATCTGGTAAAGCTCATTTAATTATCAATAGCTTTATGGTTAGGACTAGAAATGGTTAAGAGGTGAGGGAGAGATTTAGATTTTGGTAACTTCAGTGTCTAGTTACCTAAAAGTTATATGCAAGATTATCATATACAAAGCTTCTACAGTGGGATCTATAAAATAACGTAAATTTTATATAACATCTCACTACAGAATAGGTAAGTCTATTACAACTAGTCACAGGATAGTTAACAGTTGTAAGTTTGTACTGTTTCTTTAACATATGTTTGTAATTTGAGAAGATTCAGAAGTAGGGGAATGAACTCTAAGAACTTGAGGGCAAGAGTTCTGAGTTTCAAGGAGGAGATAGTTGTTGGTGGGTTGCAAAACTTTGTCACAGGTAACTAAAGGTAAGATGCGAATGTTCAGGAAATTAGATTGGAAAGAAGTCAACCTCCATGCATGATCCTTTTAACAACCTTTAATTATTTTATTACATCATAATTGTCCTTCTTTAATAAATTTGCCATTTTTGGAGAGAATATTACCAATTTTGTGCAGTTCATTTCAGTACAAATGTCAAATGTTAGTAATTAGTGTAATATTAGTAAATCAGTAATAATAATTAATTGTTCTGGGACTAAAGACACTAAGTAATAGACTTTCACTTACATCTGTGTTTATGATATTTAGCAGACACTCTTATTCAGAAGGACTGCCAAAAGTGTTTTGTTGTCCACCTAAAGAATGTATCCTAGCTAGTACATACAGTACAAACTAGCGTGCAGCTCATACACTGTCCAACCAAAAGCCAGTGCTGCTATTTATATCAAATATACAGTTAATACAACACAAATTGCAGTTCAGTAAGTAATTCAAGATTAGTGCTCACTTAAGTGCTTCACAGATAGCCGGGTCTTTAGTTTATGTTCTAAGACTGCAAGAGAGTCTGCTGTTCAGTTAGCCAGTGAAAGTTCATTAAACCATCTGGTAGCCAGGACAGAGAAGGGTATTGATGTTATGGTTCCATGGGTCTTGATAAATGGCCAGCCAAGCCGGGCAGTACCTGATGCTCAGAGGGCTCGAGTAACAGAATGATTTTTGACCATTGCCATAAGGTAGGATGAGGCTGGTCCATTCTCAGCTTTTTTAGGTAAGCATTAGAGTTTTACGTCTGACACAGGAAGCCAGTGAGGAGAGAAGTAGTCACTGATGCGTTTTTTGAGTGGTGAATCTTAAACAGGACTTGTGCATTCCTGGTGGCTCCTTTTATACTCAGAAATGATTGTTAAGTACTTCAGGTAGTACTTTGTAAAGTCTTACCTCTTCCCTTTTTGAATGTATTGCAGGTATCAATTTTAGAATGAGTACATATATACACACCTATAAGGTTAAACTATAAAGGCAAAACCTAAAATATCTTAGTCTGGGTTTTTGGATTTAAACACCAAGGCCAATTTAGTTTTACATACAGTACTGTGAAATGTTTTAGGCACATGGGGATCTTGTTATATTTAAAAAGCTGTTTTTCTGGACAGAAAGTTTTTATTTGCTCAGCACTTAAATATTCAGATAGTATTAATCCAGTAAGTAGTGGTTTTAAATATGTCAATGTGTTTGTTTAACTTTTTCCAAATTTTTCCTTGTGGTAACTCAGTATTATTTGATTACTACTAAATCATTATTACTTGGTTTGACTAGTACTATATCAGGATTGCTGGTGAAGGAATTATGATCTGGAGCTAAACTTTGTTCTTTGAACTGGCGTACAAGATATTATCTACTTCATTCAAAAGATATTTATGCTGCTTCGTATTGTTTTTATGTTCTAATGATATATGATATTCTTACTGGTGAAATAAAGGCTTTTAAACAATGAGCTCAGGTGCCCAAGACTTTTGCACAGTAGTGAACTTTCCCAACTTTATTAGAGTTTTGCCTTATTTGTTTACTATATTCTCTATTGTCCATTTACATAAACACCATTTCGACCAAGACATGTTTGCCTACATGCGGGTGTACTTAACCAATAAAGTGATTCTGACCTCTAGTACCAATCCTTGTACTTACTTTTTAAATCCTTGCCTTAGAATGGAAACACCCAAAACTCTGTTGCCACTGACAGCTTGACATTTGGATCCCTCTCACCAGCAAAGGGGAGAAGGTGGTGTTAATGAAAAAGACTTTGTTATGTTTCCCTTTGGCATGTCAAATTGTAACTGTCAGGCCCCTCCAGCCTCAGATTCCTCTGACTTATAAGTGGCCTGCAGCTTTTTAGCTACTTTAACAGGGCCTGCTAATGGACATGATTGGCAGGCTGTACCCGAAAAATTTCACCGCTCAAAAATTTCCACCATAAACTTAATTGACCATGACTAACGGTGTATTTTGTTAAAGTTCAAGCAGCATCTACTATTTTGTCATCTGTTATAAATGTATTGCAACTCTGTAAAAAAGTAACTGCACTTTGGCAAGTGGGAAGAAAAATAAAGTTATTTAAAAATGCATCTTGTTTAAAATGAGAAAAGAGGGACAAGTTCAAATCGAACCAAACTAATCAGTTATTTGAATAGCGGCTGATTGAAATGCAGTCTTTTCTTGTCTTTAAGTAACACAGTGAATTAGCCAGGCCTGTGGCCCTGAGCGCTCTCCTAGTCTTTATTTAAATAAAGCAGGTCAGGCTTGTCAGACATAGATTAGACTCTGTTGTCCAATAACATGTTCACTGTTAAAAAAACTGCTCAACATCGTGTTCCTGCTCAAGATTCTGACCCTGGAGGGAGATTGAAGGGGGTTAAGGTAGACTTGTGTGTGTGTGTGTGTGTGTGTGTGTGTGTGCGTGTGCGTGTGTATGTGTGTGTGTTTGGAGATGAATTAAGTGAATTAAGCACTGGAATGGAAAGGTACTCATGTGCAAAGGTGGCAAATCCTTAATAATTAGAATTTCTGAAGATGTTTGCAATAAATGACTTTCCTCATTAGTTTTGGTTACTTATTTGCTGATATATTTCAGATCTTCTATAATAGAACTCAGTATGAAGATGCTTCTCATCCACTTTTAATTAACTGTGCTATTAACAATTAGCATTTGTATGTACACTCTTAAAAGTAAATGTCAAGTCAAGTCAAGTCAAGTCAAGTGGGTTTTATTGTCATTTCAACAACATACAGAGTACACAGTGAAACGAAACAACGTTCCTCCAGGACCATGGTGCAACATAGACAGTGCATACAAGACACAAGTGCAACACGAACAAACAAGTGCGGACAGACAACACGACACAGTACAGACAGAGAATAATAAATAATTGCTGGTAGTGTGCAAATTGTGCAATGTGTAATAAATAGAGTCCAGTGAGGCAGTAAAGTTATCAGTGCAATACTTTGTGCAAAAATGCTTCCCTTTTTTATATCTGGGGTAAATGGTTGGAGAGAGAGAGAGAGAGAGAGTGTACATGTACCAGAAAGATATCAGTTCAGACGTTGAGTTGTGTTGAGAAGTCTGATGGCTTGGGGGAAGAAGCTGTTGCAGAGTCTGGTCGTGTTGGACCGGACGCTGTGGTACCTTCTTCCTGATGGCAGGAGGGAGAATAGTCTGTGTGAAGGGTGGGTGGGGTCATCCACAATGCTGGTTGCTTTGCGGATGCAGCGGGTGGTGTAAATGTCCAAGACGGAGGGGAGAGGGACTCCGATGATCCTCTCAGCTGTCCTCACAATGCGTTGGAGGGACTTGCGGTCAGAGGCTGTGCAGGTCCCAAACCAGGCAGTGATGCAGCTGCTTAGGATGATCTCTATGGTTCCCCTATAGAAGAGGGTGAGGATGCGTGGAGGGAGACGGGCCTTTCTCAGCTTCTGGAGGAAGTAGAGACGCTGCTGGACTTTCTTGGCTGTAGAGCTGGTGTTCAGGGACCAGGTGAGGTTCTCCGCTAGGTAGACACCAAGGAACTTGGTGCTCTTAACGATCTCCACAGAGGAGCCGTTGATGTTAAGCGAAGAGTGGACCGGTCTTGATTTCCTGAAGTCAACAACCATTTCCTTGGTCTTCTCTACATTCCAGTGAAGGTTGTTGACTGTACACCAGTCTGTCAGCTGCTGTACCTCCTCCCTGTATGCTGACTCGTCGCCTTTGCTGATGAGACCCAGCACAGTTGTATCATCGGCGAACTTTATGATGCTGTTAGAACTGTGTTTCGCAACACAGTCATGAGTCAGCAGGGTGAACAACAGAGGACTCAGTACACTGCCCTGGGGTGCCCCAGTGTTCATGGTGATGGTGCTGGAGCTGCTGTTCCTGAACCGGACTAACTGGGGCCTCCCTGTCAGGAAGTCCAGGATCCAGTTGCACAGGGGGGTGTTGAGGCCCAGCAGGCTTAACTTCCTGGTGAGATTCTGTGGGATGATGGTGTTGAATGCTGAACTGAAGTCTATGAACAGCATTCTGACGTAGGTGTCCTTCTTCTCCAGGTGGGTAAGGGAGAGATGAAGGGTGGTGGTGATGGCATCGTCCGTGGAGCGGTTGGGACGATATGCAAATTGCAGGGGGTCCAATGGGGTCCATGACTAGCCTCTCAAAGCACTTCATGATGATGGGCGTGAGAGCTACGGGACGGTAGTCATTGAGGCAGGACACCGTGGACTTCTTCGGCACGGGGATGATGGTGGTGGTCTTGAGGCACGTTGGGACAGTGGAGCTGCGCAGGGAGACGTTGAAGATGTCCGTGAGAACATCTGTCAACTGGTCTGCACACTCTCTGAGCACTCTGCCAGGGATGTTGTCTGGTCCCGCAGCTTTCCGTGGGTTGACTCTGCGCAGAGTTTTCCTCACATCCACTGCAGTCAGGCACAGCGCCTGCTCGTCTGGCTTGGGTGTGATCCTGCTCACCAACGTGTTGTTCTGTGCCTCAAACCGTGCATAAAAGTCATTTAGGGCATCGGGGAGGAAGGCATCACTGTCACAGGACGGTGGCATTGTCCTGTAGTGTGTGATTTCCTGGATGCCCTGCCACATGTGCCGCGTGTCACCCGTGTCCTTGAAGTGGTTGTGGATTCTCTGGGCTTTGCCTCTCGGATGGCTCGTGACAATTTGGCTCTTGCTTTCCTTAGGGCCGCCTTGTCACCCACTCTGAAGGCCGAGTCGCGGGTCCTCAGTAGCGCCCGCACCTCAGGAGTCATCCACGGCTTCTGGTTTGGACGTATGGTGATGGTCTTGGAGACAGTGACATCATCAATATACTTGCTGATGTAGCCAGTGACTGATGCTGTGTACTCCTCCAAGTTAACAGAGTCGCCTTTAGTCGCAGCCTCCCTGAACATGTCCCATGCAGTACACTCAAAACAGTCCTGAAAGGCAGAGATGGCTCCTGCCGGCCAGGTTTTCACCTGCTTCTGAACTGGTCTGGAGCGTCTGATGAGGGGTGTGTAAGCTGGAGTCAGATACACAGACATGTGGTCCGAGAACGCGAGGTGGGGGCGGGGCTCCGCCCGGTACGCGCTGGGTATGTTTGTGTAAACAAGGTCCAACGTGTTCGCTCCTCTAGTGGCAAAGTCCACATGCTGATGGAATTTAGGGAGGACTGACTGGAGATTAGCGTGGTTGAAATCTCCGGCGACAATGAACAGTGCGTCTGGATGTCTGGTCTGCAGATCACTAATGCCCCCGTGCAGCTCCCACAGTGCCTCCTTAGCATTAGCATTAGCGCTAGGCGGTATGTACACGGCGGCTATCAGCACGGCGGAGAATTCCCGTACTAAATAAAAAGGTCTGCACTTAACTATGATGAACTCCACCAGCGGAGAGCAGTGCTTGGCGGCAGTCACAGCGTTGTTGCACCATTCTGTGTTGATGTAAACACACACGCCTCCACCGCGGGTTTTCACGGACAGAGCCGCGCTCCTATCCGCTCTGAACGAGGCTAGCCCGTCTAGCTGAATGGCGCTGTCTGGAATACTGTCGCTGAGCCACGATTCCACAAAGACTAGAGCACAGCAGTCTCTGAACTCTCGCTGGGTCAATAATGTCATACAACAACCACTTTCAGCTCGGTTACCATTTAGTTAATTATTCTTTCTGTGCTTCATAATGTGCTGTTCATTTAAATGGGAAACAGTTCTGGACTGCAGACAGTCCAGTCCTAGACCCGTATTCTCTAATAAATGCGGGTCCCTCCTGCTAAAATGTATACTAGTGTTACTAGTATTAATACCACCATCCCAAGATCTTGGAATTTAATCTTTATGCTGGTAACAATCTAAATCTTTCTTTTCTTCCTGTCCAGACAGGATAAAGTCCACTATTTCCATAGACAATCTAAATCAGGGTGACTCGTTAGACCACTATTCTACTGTTTCTACTGTGTATCAGTACATTTCGGATGAGCTTGAGCCCAAATTCCTTTCATTTCTGGACACACTTAATGGATGGCTTCTCTTGTGCTCAAACAGTCTTAAGGTACTTTTGTGGTTGCAGCAATGAATATTGTTTATTAACAATGATTTGTCAAAGTATTCCTGAGCCCTTGTGGTTACATCAACCATAGAAACATTCTGGTTTTGAATGCAGTCTTGCTTGTAGTAGCCGGCATTCTGTGGTGGTTTTTGGCTTTGCCCTTTATGCATGTTTCTTTCGAGGAATATTTATTTAGCAATATCATCCAATGTTTTTTTCTCCCTAAATTTGTTACTTAGAACGGAACACATAATTATTCATATGATAATGCATGTGATGACACATTTTTAGCATGCAAATTGTGCAAAAGTTACTTGTTTGTTCATATGTAAATTTATACAACTTTTGAATAAGCATTATTTATATCCTTTGAATAGAAACTGACAAGTCCTGCCTCATTCTTGCTCTGGGCTAGGCCTTTCATGGATGTTCATGTTGTACCACAACTGCTTGTAAACATTTCACAATGTTCCCTAAATCAGCCCAACTCATTTAAAACAACTTACTAAATGTATGTATGTTTACAAAAACTATAAAGGTAAAATATGAAATATGTTGTCTTTGTACTGATGCACTAATTTCATTTAAATACAGCTCAAAGTGGATCATTGCTTACTGTTTTTATTTGCATTTCACACAGTCTCAACTTGTTTGTAACTGAGCTATCTAATAATGTTCACAGATTATTAGTAGCACCTTAGTCCTGTGGTTTTGTGCCGGATAAAATGAATTTAAATCGCCTTTAAATGCAGCTCTAGTCTAATGTCTTGGTGTTTGAGAGTGGTTTTATTGATTTCAGCTTAGAGCAGCAGGCATTTAAAATCCCTCATTTTCCACTTTTCCTCATATTCTCTATTTCCGCAAACCCTAATATGTTGTCTCTTCCATGAAACAGGTAAAGAATTTAATTTAGCATTAAAGCACAGTTTATCTGTAAGTCGTTCTCCGAAACTGCCGTGGAATTCCTCTTTCTGCCACATGGCGAAGCAATTTAAATAATTTGGATCTGTAAAGCAATTTGTCATCAGATTTGGGTGTCCACAGATTTAAACTAAGCTGTGTTGAGAAAATGGGAATATGATGATGCTTTTATGATAGAATCGCACACACATACATTGAAACTGAAGTTTTTCTTTTTTAACATATGGTCTGGAATCTACGAAAGACATCTGTGACCCACCAAAAAAAAACGACATGCAAATGTATTCGTCATAGGAAAAAAACATATTAATACAATGATGGATTTATTTGCCCATTGCTTACATTGAAATTTGAAAATGTGGCGAATTTGTTCAATATTCACGCTTGTTATCTTTCCCTTCACCTGGGTTGTATTTTAAATAGGCAGATAATGTCTGTGATTTATTTTCAGTGTGAGTGCCTTTAAGGATATCAGAGGTTTGGAGGAGAGATAAATATGGCCCCTGCAATTGCTACATGCTGGCCACAAATGGACCTGTCTGAATCTCAAATGTGCAATGATTAATCTGTTTGGCTAAAGAGATGTAGATGTGGAAGGAGAGAGAGTGAGAGAGAATGCAAGACAGAGAAAGCGAGAGAGGGAGGGTTACCTGTGAATTCTCTCTGGCCTGTGTGGCATGATTCGGAATGGTTTGGATGAGGTGAACTCAAGTGTTGGATGAAGAAATGGAAAATGCAGTGGGGTGGCTGCCACATCCCACCGTTTCCATCCTGTGTCAGTCACACATACGCATACAAACACATGCATTCACTACATACATATTCCACTCAGATTAACCCCTTAAACTGCAAGCTTATTATTCCATTGTTAACCTTAAATGTATGTAGTTTTGAAAGTACGGAATGACGCTGGAATTGCCTGCAGCCCCCCACCCTGACCATGACTAGCAGGATAAAGTGGAAGATAATGGATGGATTTAGATGAACTACATAACTAGGGTGTGGCTACATGTGGTGTGTAGGGGGCCTAGGCTTCATTTTAGACTGCGGACTGTGAGGATTAAGCTGTACTTGTTCCTAACATAGACTACTGCTTAGCTAGCTAGCTAGGTCAGTTACTCATCTAGTTAGAAAATATGACAAAATCCCAGCCTTCAACCGTTTGCCCTAGATCTATTTCTGCATAATTAGCCTTGGTGTTCTATCCATCGTTATATTTACAATACGAGGTCAGTGCTTTCTTCTCTCTGGATGTAAGAAGCTACTGTGACATAGGCTTGTTGGTGGTTGTAATAGTCTCTACAGTGATGTCCCTGGGACATCATCCTGTTTGTAAAGGTTTAAATTATTATATGTCCATCATTTTCACATGAATGAAATGTATTACTTTAGCAAAGCTACTGCTGAAATAATAAATGAACTTTGACTTGTGTTTCTAAGAAAACCGTACATAGACAAAATATTGTGCTGTTGGCCTTAAACAAAATGCATAAATGTAACTCTTTAGAGGTGAATGCTCTATCATCATGAAGCAAGAGAGAACCACAATATTTATCTCTTCTGTAGTAAAAACTTTCACCAGCTAGATTGGAGCAGGACCTTGAAAGCCTCTATGGTTTTAGCTCTCTGTGCATATTGTAGGGTTAGTGCAAGCTTGCAGTTAGGTGGATAATAAGGATTGTGTTACTAGATAATGTCACCTTGTAACAGAGAGAAAGGTTGGAATTCCAACAAAGCATGTACGCCAGCTGTAAATCTACCTCTGGCATGTACTTCAGGCATCATAACTTTGCAGATTGTGTAAATGTACAAAATGCTTCATAACACACTAAAGGGAATTACTAAAAAGTAAAAAAATTAAAAGTTTAAAAATGTAAAAGTTTAAAAATGTAAAAGTCAAATAAAAATAGCATTCTTCAGCAAGTGATTAAACATACAGTATTCTAGTCATTCCATCCTTCACAGTGCATAATAACATTGACAGATTCAGAAAATCTGGAGAAATCTTTGTGCGTAAAGGGCAAGACCGAAAACCACAGCTCCCCATGACCTTTAACCTCTTCAGACGACACTGCTTTAAAAACCAGCATGCTTTTGTGCTGGACCAAATAGGTTCGAAAATATTGCTGTCAATAAACACTGTCATCTACACTAAGTTAAGCACCATCCTGATTGTTACCAGGGTGAAGTTCAAAAGCCAGTGTCTGTCATGGTATAGTGGAGTATAAGTGGGTAAACTGTAAAGCTGTGAAAGCGCTAATAAAGCTGAACATATTTTAGCCAACATATTTTGCCTGTTTAGGGACATCCTTATTTAAACACGACTAGGTCAAGACCCAGTCTGCAAGTGTTAAAAGAGCCTGCCTATGTAATCAAAGAGTGCAGGTGCTAGTGTGGTCTTTCTGCAGTCCAGACCTGTCTCCCACTGAAAACATGTCCAAAACACAACAATGAAGGACACATACAGCTGCACCGCTGAACACTTGTATAACAGAAAATGGCAAAAAAATCTGCTTTCAAAACTGGATCAGTTTGTGCCTTCAGTTCGAAAAGGTTTATCAAAAGCCGTTAAAAGGGAAGGTGATGTAACACTTCACCTACTGTCCTAACCTTTTAGGAATTGGAAAAATACATATTTTGTTCTTGTGAAAATAATGAATGCATTTGCATCAAGTAAATTCAGTGCACCATGTTTTCAGTTTAAAGTTAAAAGGGTTAATGGGTGTTAAAAGGGTTAATTCATTCCTCTGCTTCTCTGCTGATGATTCTGATATACAGTACAGTGCTTTCTCTGTAGATGTTCATTCTTCACACTCACAGCAAAACAGATGAGCATATTTGCTATTGAGCATTAGCTTTGACAGGTGCACCTCTGGCCTGGGTCAGTGGCCTGCTCCCTTACACCAAACGTACATACCCAGATAGGTCTTATCAAATACTGGCTTTAATTGATTTAATTAGTCTCTCCTTCCTGTGAGGAGATCTGTTGTATGCTGAAATAAAGGCACTTTTCTTTTACACAGCAACCCAACTGTACAACAAGTAAATATGCAAGTAAATATGTGCTGCGCTGCATTTTCTTGATTTTTCACATGAATGAAATGTAATACATCAGCATAGTTTTGTCTTTCAGATTACTTACTTTTTGACAGTAACTGTGATGATATGATGCACAGCTCTCTGTATCTATATTTGGCAGAGATGGAGTTGGCTTTTGTTACTTGTGTGACTTTACAAGTCTTGCTTTGCTTTTTTACTCCAATGCTGTTTTTCTCCAGCTCACAGCATAATGAGTTGTATATACACTATATGGACAAAAATATTGGGACACCCACTCATCACACCTACAGGACCTTTTATGACATCCGATTTTAATCTAGGCATTAATAAAGGCATTAAATGAAATAGGCATTAATATAGAGTTTGCCTCCCCTTTGTAGCTATAACAGCTTTATTATGGGAAATTTTGCACTGTAATCCAGAAAAGCATTTGTGAGGTTGAACACTGATGTTGGATAGGAGGGCCCGGCTCACAATCCCAATTCTAGTTCATACTAATAGTGTTCGATGAAGTTGAGATTAGAGCTCTGTGTGGGTCATTCAGGTTCTTTCACTGCTCCAGAGTCTAGTGGTGACATGTTTTATACCACTCCATCCTTCGCTTGACATTGCGCTTGTGATGTAAGGCCTGCATGTAGCTGCACAGCCATGAAAACCTATGGTATGAAGCTCACAGCTCACAGCATTCTGTGCTGATGTTAATGCCAGAAGAGGTTTAAAGGTTCATCAACTTTGTTAACACACTATGTATTTCAGCACTCGCCGACCATGCTTTGTATTTTGATGTGGTCTGTCCCTATCACTTCCTATTTGCTTCTACTTTTCAGTAAGACTGCTCATGGTTGATCCGGGATTATGCATTTCTGGGACTGAATAAAACATCTATATGGCCAACATGCATTATATATATATATTATATATATATATATTTCCTTTTGTTGATTTTTATTTTTTATCATCATTTGAACATAACAACTGCCATTAAGCTTTTGTGAAAATGGTACAATGAATGAACAAATGAAAATACTCCAAAATAGCTTATATCTGGTTCCATTGACTAACATTTCAAGTAAGGAGTGTTTGTTTGGCCTCTCCTTTTTGGAGACACTAGTTCAGGTAGAGAGATATAAACTCTCGTATTGGTTGTGTGAA
The DNA here is from genome assembly GCA_021613375.1 of Megaleporinus macrocephalus. Taxonomy (NCBI): domain Eukaryota; kingdom Metazoa; phylum Chordata; class Actinopteri; order Characiformes; family Anostomidae; genus Megaleporinus; species Megaleporinus macrocephalus. Next base: position 29,770,513 of record CM038704.1, on the reverse strand, counting down.
GCAATGGAACTAATGTAATCTGTGTGAATGTAATCTGATCCTTACAGCAATGTTCCAATGTAGTGTAAGGTCAGCATCTGATGTGAAAACTAGCTTGCTGCTTGTGTTGTCTTGTACGATATGTTACTTAAATGTCATCTCATTTTACATACATTATCTTAGTTCATACTATTTTGAATCACGTACATTCAGTGCATAACTTCTCTCAGTGCAGGCTGTTCCTGATGCATTTAAAAGCCCCTGAATGAAATTGGCCCGCGGACGATTTCGCAAGTAGAGAAGCACATTTCCCTGCCACAGCCGGCGACACACCCAAATAGTTTTGTTGTTTTGCTCATCAATCATGGCGAGAGGAGTGGATTAGGGCTAATAAAGGTAGTGATGATAGCTGGGACGCTGCGCTAAAACAGGCGCTCTGCCTCCTCAGCTGCGAGAGAGAGGGCTCATCTGGATCTGATCTGGATGAAGGCCGCAGGACCCGCCATAATTGCTAGAGTAGCGCAGGTAAACTATCACAGATGTGAGATAATTGCAAAGACCAGGCTTTCAAAACAACGTAATTTTTTAAAGGGAAGTCACGAAACTTAGCCAGCCTCTGCATCGCTAAGGCTTTCTGTGGGAGGAACCTGCATAAGAACTTGCAACAAAAGCCCCCTTTGTGATTGGTTCTCTTTACCCGCCTTGAGGGGAAGTTTAAGGTGTTTAAATGAAGGTGGACGCTGCCAAGGTCATAATCGCTGGTCACAGCTATTTTTGGCTACTTCGGAACTAAACAAGACTTATGCAGTTAATTATGGTAGAGAAAATGGTTAACCTCTTGAACTCAAGACCTCTTATTCAGTTTTAGGACATATTGTCCAGCAGCTGTTGTAAATCATTTGGTAACTTTTCTTAATATGTGAAAAATTGTGAAGTGTAGTATTAAAGGGTTAAATTGGCAAAAGGCCATATTTATCCCACGTTAGGCTTTCAGTAATATCAGAAGTACAACTGTCACACTTATTTTGTCCTCTCTTTTGCTCTTAAAAGCAACAGCCATGTTTGGAACCTAATAGCCACCAATTAGTTGATTGCACTCACATAATTCTACTTGCTTGTGCTTCACTATCATTCATTGGCTATGATTGCATGCAAACAATATCCCAATTAATTTCTTTACTGGTCTAAGAAACTAGACTCAAATTCTTTAAATGCCCAACAGAAAAAAATATCCAATCAAAGGTATATAGATAGATTTGTTAGGCTTTCAGGAAACAAAATGAAGACCTAATGTATCAGATGAAAAACTCAGATAATAAGTAGCTGACAGCGGAATGAACCAATCATGTTTCGATTTTATAATGACTAGGAACAATTCAGGGAGGCGATCTGACCAACATGTAGCTCTGTGCTCCTGCTCTCTTCTGAAGGAAACACTGTAAAATGACAAAGATGGCAAAGAAATGTAACTTGCCATTAGCTTAGTACTACCACTAGAACTCCATAGGGTCACTAACTAAATGTGCATTACTTTATGTTTTTCCTGATTTTTGAAAAGAGTTTTGACATTTATGCTCTGAACTGAAAGCCTAGCTCTTGTAGTCATGGTTCACTGTGTGGTGCTAAAAGCTGCAAATGTTGTGAAAACTCATCATCCATGAGATAATCAAAAATGTTTAAATTAATTTTAGTAATGAGACCAATGTCATTTTTTAGTCTGACTATGACAGTCAAACTGGGCTATTTACATGATCATAGGTAGGACTTGCAGTATTACTCAGTCTAATATAGAACCATTCGAGTGCCTCAAAATGTAGTTATTGACGCAGTTTCTTTTTGACTGAACGATTCCTTTAAAGAAAGTTGGAGTCATCATGTGCCCTCGCACCCTGTTCCCACCATGGAGAGTACACGTGTTGGGCAATTTTCTTTTACTCCAGGTTGCACGAGTTTTTGGGAAAATCGACCGGTAAGTATCCAGCTATAAAAAAAAGATAATTTGCACAAGGCCCTATAAAGATTTTACACATTTATTTGACCTGAACAGCATCCACCCGGCAGTTACATGGGAAGATTCAAGGCTCTGAGCACAAACAGGTGCTCGGGAAATAAAAAGCGTTTTTATGAATCGTATTTGGACCCAGCAATTACTTTCTCTCCAATTACCAAAAAAAGAGTCCTCCCTTACCTCGCTAATGTGAAGGCATGCACATCTTTGCGAGGTTTAGAGGCATTTCTGTGATGTTGTTTTAACAGTATATGACTGGAAGGAACGGAGAATCAATATAATCAGTAAGGGAAAAAGAGAGAGAGAGAAAGAGAGAGATAGCTGGATTCAGCCCATGTGTGTTAGAAAGTATTTTCTGTAATTGTAAATAATTGGTTGCTTTGCAGAGAAGTGACACGGATGCCAAGTAATACCAGGCTACATGGTTGAATATTCGAACTAATTGGCTCTTTAAAAAGGGCTAAGGCATTTTTAAGGTCCTTAAATTGGTCTTCTCCCCTTCAGAGAACGGTGTGAGTGCCAAAACTAATTAGGCCATTGCTGATTGTTTAGAAACCCAAAGCGCACTAAGGCAAACCAGACGAGAGGGAGAGAGCCAGGATCTGCTTTACAGAGGCTCAGCTGGGGAGGGAAGCAAAATGGTGCTTATTAGGTATGAACTTGGGAGCTTATTCACAACAAGGCTCGCTTGTGACAATATGTGGCGGACTAGCGCAAAAAAAAGAAAAAAGAAAGGAAGAAAAATCCTCATTTCCAATCTCTTTAATCTGAGCGTATGTGACTCACCCTCTTTCTCTTTTACTCTCTCTTTTTCATAGCACATTTGGAGCCAGAACGGTGTACAGAGCCTCTAATGAGGGATAGTTATGGCTTAAGGATCTCATAGCACACAGTGCTGCTGTGTGTTTTAGGCTAATCAAAGAGATCATTTAGCTTTGTGTTTTACGCCATTTACTGGCCGTTCTCACATCAACCTTGTACTTTAATAGTTCTCTGACCTCTGACCTGTGCTCCCGTCAGGGATCCTCGCTGTTGCTGTTTTCATTTATTCTTTAAATTACAACCTTTATTATTCACAGCCTGTTGCACTTTAACGAAGGAAATTATCCAGCTCTGTTTGGGCTATACATACTCTTTTAGGTAATTCCTTACAGATGCTTATTGCCCCAGTTGGTCGGATATAAGTTGCTTTAGTGCTGGGCGATATATTGAGGTTTCAGTCAGGCTTGTGTTGTAATCACACTTGTAAAAATGATTTTTAGATGTATTACTGAGAGATAATCTATATGTAATGGAATTTAGTGTATGCCAGTAGTGTTTCAGATTGTTCTGAAGGAACAGTTCAAAATACATAAAAACTTGCAAGTTACCTTTCTATAAAATCTAATTTTCTGTTGTTGATAATGTTCCTTTGGTGTCATTTGTGAGAAACTTAAGCTTTAATAATCATCAAAATAATCATCTTTCATCTTTTCATCTTTCAAAAATTAACGTCAAAACTGTCCCTATTCCTTAAGGCATGGCCTCCACAAGATGTTGGAAAAAATCCTTTTAGAATCTGATCCATGAGTGCATCATGCACTTCCTGCAGATTTTTCAGGTGCACACATTCCAAACCTGTGCCATTAGGTTCAGATCCAGTGCCTGGAAAGACCACCGAAGAACACTGAACTTATTGTGACTTTCATGTAACCAAACAATTATGGTAAATGAAGGTAAACATATAGAATATAGTGTAATATATTATAACTTTAACATATATATTTATTTAACTTAACACTTGTAGAATATGGACTTGGCAGTTAGCGGCAAATTCAGAAATTAATATTTACCAGACTGCGCTACGTTTTTCTAATCCTTAGCTGTCGAGTTTTGGTGAACCCATGCCCACTGCAGCTTCAACATTCTGTTCTTACCTGATAGATGTGGTGGACCTTCTCCGGTAGCCCATGTGACATGATCATGTGATTCTGTGCACCACACTGTTCTGTCAGCCCGAACCACTCTGGCCATTCTCTGTTGACCTCTCTCATTAACAAGGTGTTTACATCAGCAGAATGTGCTCCCAGTAGATTTTTTAAGGAGATCACATGGTTTTTCTCCATTCTGCTGGTTGATGTGAGCACTACCTGAAGCAGCTGGCCTGTATCTACTGATTTCATCTCCTGCACTACTGCCACATGATAGGCTGATTAGATCATCATATGAGTAAGTGAACTACTTCTTGAGTACATAATACTGTGATACATTGTGACATTGATTTTTGTCAACATGCACTGTTGTTTCTTTCCAAAAAGTTTTTCTTTCTAAAACTGCCCACCCTACAGCTCTCGTCCCATGCCCCATCAGCCCCATGTTCTGGAATGTCCTCTATGCCATGTGTGGAAATGTGTTTAGAATGAACATTAATCGTGCCAAGTGTGTAGCCTAGCAAAAGCTCATTTCCCATGGTGCAGCTGGGTGGGAGGTTTTGGTTTGCCATGCTGTAGTACGGCACAGCTTGGTGTAACAGAGAGAGAGAGAGAGAGAGAGAGAGAGAGAGAGAGAGAGAGAGAGAGAGAGAGAGATAGAAAGAGAGAGAGAACAGGCCAGTATGTCCTAGTAGCCTCATTCTCCCTGCTAGTAGAGCATGTCCCAACTGTTGTCAATTTATCAATGTAACGTGCACTAGTGGGCACAGTTTGAGCCTCCATTAGTGCAGGTGCTTCCATCCATCTCCGCCTCACTCACTTACTCCACCTTGTCAGAGGGAACTAAATGGGGCATTTGAAGAAATGTAAACAACCCTCAGTGGACGATCAGTACGTCCGCAGGTCTAAGAGAGGGGGAGGAGTTCAGGCCTGCTGGTGGAGGTGCCACAGTGCATAATGGCAGCTAGAGTGCTTTATGTGGCTTGTTCATCTATTGTGTTCATACTTCTCAAATCCAGCGAAATCCAAAATGCAAGATCTCCTTGGTTGGGGGAGGGGGGTGTAGGAGGTGAAGGGGGTGTGTTTAGGCCAAACTGATGTCATGTTGTGAAGTAATAAGAATTTATAACAAAAATAACTTTAAAAAGTTACAGAGCAAAATAAATGACTTTAGCATTCAAGGAAAAGCGTGTGAGATTCTCACCGTATTTCCAATCAATAGCTTTTCACCTGAATAACTTTTTAAACAAACTGTTAACACTTTTTCTGACTGCAGTAGTGACTTGGCTAAATGAGTCTTTGAAACACATGTACAGAGGAGATATTTTAGTTACTAGATATAGTTTAGATAAGATAGTTATTCAGGTAATTTTAAATTAACCTTAATCTGATCAGGTAAATAACATTATGAAAACGATTTAACCTGCGAAGCATGGCACTTTACTTGTGGTGTAAAACTTGTGCTGTTTGAAACCAAACACACGCAGAAATAAGGAACTGCTATGGCTGGTTCCACCTCAGCTGTGGAGGCTGCTGCCCACTGCCACATTCTTGCCACCCAGTATGAAATGATTCATGGCCTGGTACCTAGATAAGTACCACGTATCTAAAATTGTCTAAAAATTGATTCTTATATCCGAAAGAGCAGTCAGAAACAGTTTGAAAGCATTTGCACGGGCATGCCATATCATAGAATTGATAGCAAACGTATTGAGAAGAGCGTATGTTTGTGACATATAGAACACAAAGTTGTCGACCTGATGGCAGGTAGCAAATGCAACAAAACAATGGCTATGTCCTAAAATATTAGGAAAATGAAGAACAAAGTAAATGAAATAAATGATTTATGTTTACTGATATGGTGATAGACCATATATTATGCTAGCCTAAACATGGTAACCTTTAACATTTAGCCACTGCAAATGTTGTATGGAACAAAGTTGACTACACAGCAATTACAATCATCTCAAACAAAGCTAAGGGTACTTCAGGATAAGAATAATAAGGATAACACTACACTGTTATTGCAAAACTACTGTGTATTAAAGCTCACTTACCGTGAATTCTTAGAATAAATGGAAATGTCTGTCGGTGAGGTCCCTCGCTTAGTTTCCTCTGTTTGTCGGAAACGTTTGATGGCACCTTTTTGCAGGTTTTTCGCTGCAGCTGCACGTGTCAGCATTTTTCACATATTGTTGTTTTTTCATGCTGGTAGACATCTTCTTTTCTTTTATTTCTCTACTTCTCCTTCTGCATTTATTTGTCAGATAGACCTGAAGAATGCTCAAAACATACCAACACCAGCAATAACCATGTTGATCACCATGGCATCATTATTTAAGAAAGAAATGGCCCTGTTTTTAGTGACATAAACACATTCATTTGTGTGAATAGAAATGATATGTCATTATGAATTTTACCAAACAAATATTAACAAACACCTGAATGTCCAGCTCATTCTACTGACCATGTGAATGTCCAGCCAATACTACTTAGCACAATAATACCCATTTAGTACATACACTAACGTTCAGCATATTCTTTTGAACACAGGAGTGTTCAGCCAAACTGTTGCTGTTCGTTGGCTTTAAATATTGAGAACAATCAGATAACATGCAACATGCTGTATGGACAGACTTAATATGTGATCTTTACAGTCATGATACAGAAAATATACTTCATCGGAGTTATAAATGAAATGACTATATAACTTACATATTGGTTTCATAATAAAAAAAGCTAATAATTCATAGTAAATAAGAAGTTAAGCTGAAGTTGAAAGGGCTTCGTGAACATCTATGATGAATGTGCTGAAATTAGCTTTGTCCTTGAATGTCCACGCAAGCAGCGGGCGACGTAAGACTGTCCCAATTTGAGACTGAAGCTCTACTTCACAAATGTACGGCTAGTGAAGCTACTTCCCTGCTATTCGATGTTTCTGTGGTGGATCTTTCCCCTTAGGCTAGTCTCCGCTCATTTCACTGCACTGCAGAGCTGTGCAGCCAGGGGTGAACATAACTAGCTTTTAATTAAAACCGAGAGAAAAGAAATTAAAAGTAGGGGGATGAGACACAGCGAAGCAGACAAATGCGGAGCTGTCGGTGGTTCGTGACGACTGGTCGTCACCAGCGTTGTGCCTTGCGAGGGCAGCAGATCATTGTTTCATGTTATTTTTTAGAGCTCTAAATTGACCCTTGCAGCCATTAGGAGGGCAGTGCCTTTGACACTGGAAATGGATGCCCATTCCGCCCACCCAATTTAGCCTAGCCCAGGCTGCTAACTGTGTGCAATCAAGCAGCCTGGCATCTCCTGAAGCAGGGAGAAGAAGCCTGAGTTAATGATGATTTGGAGCCCGATTCATGCAGAACAAGCCATGCCTGCTCTAAAGCCCACAATCCTCCAATGGCAATGTGCATTTCTTCATTATTTCTCTTTTTTGGATCTTCCTGTTCTTATCTTTCCAGACAAAAATGGAAAGGGGGACGTTATATTTTCATGTCAGCTGGAATTAGGTTCACACAAGACTAGTGAGGAGAAAGAAGGCCAGTAGTGAAGGACTAAGCCGCTTGCAGTTTACTGCCATTTCTGCAAGCCCCTGCTCTGTCCCCTCTTTACTCTGAAGAGATTGTGACAGTGTGGACTGTCGCTGCTCCATGGCCTTAGAACATTCTGCGAATTGGAAATCTCATTATCTTTAACAAGGTCATTGCCTAATGAAACTTTCAAGACTGTGAGATTTAATGTAATGTTTATATCCTATGTGCCCTGGTGTTGTTAGACATCCATTAAGATATTGTGCATGGCTGTTGGTCCAGACATTTGAAGAACGTAACAGCTAGGACAAACATTTGCTCACAGAGGTTCTTCACTTTCATTAAAAAACTGAGGCACTGAGAAGGTTTCTTTGATGTGATTCCTAGAAGAACCACTTTCTGTTTAAAGAAGAACCTTTAAGTGAATGATTCTTTAAAGAACTATCTTTGAAATGAGAGGGTTATTTTCTAGATTCATACATCCAGGCCAAGCACTATTTAGGAATCACTATTTTAAAAGTTGTTTCATAACATTCGACCAACCAGTTTTCAAAAAAGTTGGAACACTGTACAAAATGTAAAGAAAAGCAAAATGCTATTATGTGCAACTCATTAAATTCTATATTTAATTGAAAATAGTCCAAACATACCATATGATACGTTAAAACTGTAAAGTTTTTTTTACTTTATGCTGATTTTCAATTTGATGCCAGCAACATGTTTCTAAAAAGCTGGGACAGGTTCATATTTACCACTGTACTGAATCACCTCCTAATTTAACAACTCTCTGTCAGTATTTAGGAACTGAGATTGTTGTTATTTTGGAAGTAAATTTTTTCCCATTTATAGTCATCTGGATGGCAGCATATGTTGCTCCAAAGCTGTTATATATCACTCATCACATCATCATGCATTATGAAGCATGGTGCCTTCAGACATGAGAACTAATGCCATTACAGATAACATTACGGATGTTAGCTACTGAACTAATAACAAGCCGGATCGTCCCTCTCCTCTTTAGCCTGGAAGAAGGCAGCTGGATTTATGGATACTGTTTATATATGATTTCTTCTTTGCTTGGTAGATGTTTAGCTTGTATTTGTGGATGCAACAATGAACATTCTTTCACAGACAATGGTTTTTGAGCCCATGCTATAATTTCTACTACAGAGTCATGTCTGTTTTTAATGTAGTGCTGTCTGAGGACCCGAAGAGCTCTGCCATCCAGTATTTGTTTTTAGCCCTGCCCTTTGTGTACAGAGATTCTCCGGTTCCTCTGAACATTTTAATGATATTATGTTCCACATATGGTTAAATCCACCAAATTGTTGCCATTTTGAATTAAGAAAAGATCATTTTTAATTGTAACACATTTTTATAGTCTCGCATGTTGTCGATGTCCTGAAACTTTTGTTAAGTAATAAACTACAATAGATCATGCAGTACTGCTGCCTCATCTGTTAATACAGTTCAACAACTGAAATTCAGTATTCCATAAACAATTGAACATCCTAAACTGGATCCTAAACACACCCATACACAACTTGTGATTTATAAATATTAACACTAGAATGAAATGAACAATTTTCCCTTTTTTGGTGATCCCTTCTCTGATTTGCTGGTTTACATTAAGGTACCATGATGATCACGCAGAAGCAACATTTAAACAGACACATCTAGTGTCATACTATTTAGTTAGCTATGCTAACTTTAAGTACTTAGAGCTTGGTAGTAGCTGATGTTACTTATACTAGCTAATCACTTTCAGTCTTGACAACAACACCGAATAAGTTGTTACTCATTAACTTCAACCATCAAAAAGTAGATAAAACTATCTACTTAACTATCTACTATGACTGCTACTTAATGGTTGCTGTTGTGATGCTAATGAAAGTGGAACTGCTCCTCTTCTCAGACTCAGCTCCTTGATATTGTCCAAGGTTTAAGAAACTGTCCGGAGTGAAATATGCAAAGTAACATCTTGGACATCAGGTTCTGGGACCTTGTCAAATATGTAGGAGCTGCTTTCTGTTTGCCAGCTTGTTTAGTAAGTTTTCTGTTTCAACCCTAAAAAGTGTTGCATTTATGCTCTGGTGTCTGTAAAAGCTGCAGCATTTAAGGTAAAACAGAACTTTTGAATAAGAAACCAATTTCAGCCTCGTTTGCAGATGAATCCTGGAATGATAGATTTCGGCGGCTGTTTGCTGTTGCTTTGTTGTCGTTGCACGTAATCTTTGGGATTTTGCAATCAACCTCCTTTTGTTAAAGTGTTTGAAGGAGAGACAACAGTATTTGAGGTTCTCTGTATGTGATTAACTGTCAGAATGGCAATGTAAATACAGTAAATGTACCTCAATTCAAGAAATACGCAGGACTTTTGTTTTCCATTTGTCTAGTATGTTGTAGGTGTTCTTACCGTTTCTGAGCGATGATTTACTTGTGGATTTAAAGATATTTTGACGGGCACCGCCGTGTGAGTGAGCAGAAAGCGAAGCCGCTTCACTGGGCATTATCACCGTTTTTCAGCGCGCCGTGATTGATGAACCCAGCGTGTGTTAATTGGCAACAGGTGTGCTAAAGACTGTCATTTGAAAGTTTCTGATGTTTTTGTCGAGACTGTTTTGCAAACACATAATTAATGGTATTAACCTCCCCAAAGCAGTGTGTCTGTTAGAGAACTCATTTTTGAGAGAGGTCTCGCTTGGCTGGCCCCAGCTGTTTCCTGGGAAAAGATGTTTTTCAAGCACTAGTTTTAAAAAAGCTGTTCTGTACCAGTGCAGGACAATATATTTCTTAGTTCATGTTGGTGTATCACAGTAACTCTGCTAGTATAAATGTAATTAACACATTTTGTAAAATTAAGGTCTCTACTAAAGCATGCACTTGACTTAGTTTGGCCTACTGGGTTCAGTGGGATTATATTATAGAGGAACCACACTTGGTTCTCTCAAAACACCTTTCAGTAGATGATTCTTTAAAGAGCCGGTTTGGTAAATGAGATCTGCAAAGAAACTTCATAATGGTTTTATACCAATTAAAAGCCTTTCCTAGAGCCAAGCCAAGCCAAGTCAGGTGGATTCATCTGTATAACATTCAAGGCTGTGTAGGCCTTCTGATAAGGGCATGTTCACTTGAGTATGATTTTTGAGTATATATGACAAATGGCATGGCCTGTGCAGACAACACATACAACATAGACGATATAAAATGTTTGTATGGTTTTATAGGTGTAAGGACAGAACATATCTAATACAGAAATGGTATATTTATATTCTGTTGTGAATCCAGTAGATTCTGTGTCTTTAAAAACTGGTTTGTTTAACTTTAAAAAATAGTATTTGAGATTATTGGTCAGTTTTACAGTAAGATCATTTGGCTTTTTGCGATTTTGACTTGAAGTTTCTACAGTTCAGTTATAACCAAAAAAGGTGTGATTTGGTAATACTTTAACTTTTTAAGCATGTGAAGGTTGAACTCACATGTGTGGTGTTAACAACAATATTGCATGTGGAAATGAGCCTTTCATGATAACTGACAAGGGCTTACATAACACTTACAAAGCCTTGTTGCAATACGCAGCAGGTACTGTAATTCTTTTTTTGTCAACTTCAGTATCAAGTTAATATAACACTTACTTTTTTTCTGAGATTTGGTTGTTCACTTCTGGGGTGAAATGATGTAGAATGTTATTACAGCTTATTTTTGTTCTAACAGCATTCATTTCTTATGCAATTCCTAAAATGCTATACTGGACTTTAATCTGATCAAATTTCCCATCCAGGTCATTCCGGTAGATGACACAAAATGGCCCGAAACTATTCAACATCCAGGTAGTTTTTTATTGAGAACTGGGAAAATTAAAGAAAAGAAAGATGTGGCCCTGTGAAGCAACATGTTTAGTGGCAGAACTTTTAACAACAATTGATTACAAAAACTTACATCAGTGTTTTGGCATTACAATTAGGATTCATAACATCTTATGAAAAGCAAGATGAATCTCACTTCACTTGAAGGTCAGAGATAATCACCATCACCATCATGTGTTTGACATATCAACAAAGAAATGAAAACAAAAATAGTTGACAAAAGCAGTTTTTAGAACCGCTGTTTTCTGCTGGAACATAAATGTCTATATGGATTTACAGTGCTGCTTAAGAAGTTGGTAAGGCTTTTAGCATTATGTTAATTTCTGTATAAGTTATTGTTCCTTTCATTCACAAATAACATAATTAGCTTTATAGTTTTTCATACATCATTATTTATTCATTAGTTATTCAAAATTGTGCATTTTGGTCAGTAAAAGTATGTGACCCTCTAGACCTTATTCTATTAGAATGTTGTGGCAGGGCATGAGATCTCGTGTCCATTCAACAAATTCCACCAACAGAAGAGCTGAAACATTTCTATCAGAAAGAATGGGCCGAGTCAATATGCAGGGCTGATCAACAGTTACAGGAGCCATTGATTGCTGCTCAAGAGCCTCACACCAGAGGTTCAAATACTTTTGCCAACAAAGACACTTAATATTGGATCCCTTTGTTCAATAAATGAATGAAAACAAACATAGTTGTTTGTGTAATTTGTTTTATTGAGTTAAATGAAGATCACATAGTGCTCCAAAATGACCTTTTAGACAGCGCTGTATGTCAGGTCTGATAAAAGGCTTATGTAATTGTCCTGTTGGCTTGTACATGTGACCTACAGTAAAATGTTAAAAACGTGAATGTATATCCAAAAACGTCTGTACAGGGCCCTTATACTTCTCTCTTTCTACTGTGCTCATACTGCTACTACACTGCGGTGATCTTAGCAGTGAAATGGAACTTTAGTATGACGTTCCTACTGTTCATATCATTTTAATGCACCTGTCTTGAGACTTTCTGACTTGAATATTCATCACTTTAATATCATCTTACTTTATTATTCATAAGACCCAGATGCAAGTCAATTATGTCCTGCTGATGATGACATTGATAATTGTACCTTTATTGGATAATTTATGGAAATACAAGGCTTAGCAGGGCCAGAGATTACAACTGTCATTTTTTGCCTGGTTAATCCGTTTAACCTGAGTTCATTTTACACGACTTTTTAGAAACGAAGATCTGCGACGCTCACCTCACTTCTTAAACTGTTAAACAGGTCAACCTGCTCGAGCGTTCAGAGGGCATTGTCCTCGCTAATCTTAATGCCGGCGGATTGAAAGAGTGCGGAAAGATAGCCTGAGTGCCAGGAGTTTCACTCCAGGAGCTTTTCGACACACGGCAAACTGTTGCTCTTTTCGATTGGACAGTTTTTATAACGCTAAGGCTACAGACCACCACCAACCTACCGGGGTAGAGTCTCTGGTATTCGTCAAGCATTCATTACAGCAAAATAAGGAAAAAAGAAAACAATGTTTTCCATTAGATCATTAATAAAAGAATCATTATTGTTTCCGCTGTTTTTTTTTCTTTCTTTTTTTCTTCAACATTGCCATGCTTAGATTAAATGCGCGGGGGTCGGCGCATTATAATCTGCGCAATCTGCAAATGAGTCTTATTTAGTCAAGCTCGAGGACAAAAAGGAAGGAACTTGAAAGCACACAACTGTCATCCTCGTTTTAGCCCAGATACATTTCATCTTCTCATTTAAATAATTTGCTCTGAAGTGAACTTGATTCGATGTGAAAGTAATTACGCTCTATTATATTCAAACAAGATGTTGTAAACCTTTGGTCATGCTAATCAAATCTCCTTTTATTCCAAATTAAGATTCGAGTTTTCTCTCTATTCCGTCCTTTTCATATTTGATACTTATTATCTGTTTTCTTTTTTTCCCCCTCCTCCTTCTGAGGCCTTGATTATCCCTCGTCTGAAAATGGACAATAATTACTGCCCCACTGCTTACAAAAGGTCTGTTTCAGAGAGGGGGAAAAAAATCATTCGCATTCAGTGAACAACAAAGAGGGCAAATGAATCAGACTGGCTCTTTTTTTCACCCCCTCCACGTCTCCTTTTGTACATGAAACACACATCTCTCCGCTGGATTACAGCCTTATTAGCCCTTCTACTTGCTACGTGCTATATTTGGGGCCTGTAATGTGCTGGAGAAGTATGTAAACCTGCACGCCGGAGCGTGGCGTTTCTCTCCGCTTTGAACAGGTTGGCCCGGAGCTTTCTAGCCGGGGACACTTTGATGTGGATCTTAGCTCATGAAAGACGGGTCCAATCTGGCCCCGCCGGGCGCATGCTGAAATTTACACACTTTAATCACGAGCCCGTCCCTTCCACCAGGTGTGTATGTGAGTGTGTGTGTGTAAGTAGAGCACAGACCGCCCCGTTCAGCTGATCGTATCCAAGCCGAGGAGGCTCCTAACTCGGTGCGACAGAAACGGTGTGAAACGATTTCCTGCTCCAGAAAGGAGATTTCATTATCGCTCTGACACACCCTTCTCGCCCTCCGGAGCAGGTACATGCATGTGTGTGTGTTTGTGTGTGTGCATGTGTGGAGCGGAGCCCAGCCGGAAAGGGATTTGGGGGGAAAAATAAAATCCTGAGCAGTTGTTGTTGTTTTAATGCTTTAATAACAGCAGAGATGGCAGCATCTGATTAACATCAGCTGGAGAGAAGAGAAAGGTTAACGATGCCCTTTTACTAAGAGAGAGAGAGAGAGTGTGAGACAGAGAGGAGGGAGAGAGAGAGACAGAGAGAGAGAGAGGGAGAGGAAGGAAGAGAAAGAAAAGAGGGTGAGAGAAAAAGAGAGGGAGAGGAGAAAGAAAAAAAAGGAGAGGGAGGAAGAGAAGAGGGAGGATAAGAAAGAGACAGTGGGAGAGAGGAGAGACACAGAAAGAAAGCAGGAGGACAAGCAGTAAAGACCAAGGAAAAGAGGGAGAACGATTGTGAAAAAAGCAGAGGGGAGAGAAAGAGAGGATGGAAAAGAGGGAAGAAGGAAGGCAAAATGAAACAGGAAGTAAGAAAAGGGAAAGAGATTGAAAAGATCGAAACGAAAGAAACAGATTGATGGGCAGAAAAGAGAAAGAGCATTAAAAAATAGAGTGAGAAATGAGAGGAGAGATGAAACAAGAAAGAAGAAGAAAAGTTAGTGGAAAAGAGAGAGAACAATGAGACAGAGAAAATGAATTGAGAGAGGATTGAGAATAGAGGAAGTAACAGAAAAGAGAGATAGATAGAAGAAAAAGAAATAGTAAAAGGAAGAGTGGCACATAGAGTAAGAGGGAGACAAAAAGAGGAGAAGAAAGACTAATGTGAATAGTGAAAGTGAAAGAAAGAGGGAGGGATAGGAAGAGAGTTAAAGGTATAAAGAGAGAGAGGAGGAGTAAAAAGTAAAGCAGAGTTGGTCAGAGAGATACTTAGATAGATAGAGAGACAGAGAGTTAGAGATAGATACATAGATAAAGGGAGAGAAAGAGAGAGGCAGATAGAGATGGAAAGATAGATATAGAAAAGAGAGATAGACTGAGGGAGATAGATCGAGATAGCTAGATAGAGAGAGAGTGATAGAGAGAAAGAGAGAGATTGAGAGAGAGAGAGAGAGAAAGAGCGAGAGCGTCTATCTGTAACTGATAAGATTTACCTATCTGCTTGCCACACCTAAGGCAAAGGCACAGTGGCTTGATTTCCTCTTCTTTAGTGGCGTATGGCAGGTGAGAGTCTGTCTCTGATGTATGAAAGCGAGGCTTGTTTATGTCAGTAGAAGCTTTCTCCCCGTCTAAATTAGCGAGATAAATCAAAAAGAGAACAGAGAAGAGGAATTGTCACAATGCCACCGCAACATCGGCACACAAAGGATTGCGTCGTTTGATGCATTTTTCATCAGGCTTCGTTGGGACGTACTGATATTTTCCCCCCGCTCGCTTCCAAATGGAGATTGCAGTTTGCCACTCAGCTTAATTATAAAACTGAATTTAATATGATTATGCAGATGTATGAAATGTGAGAACCTAGCATTTACACACACACACACAGTCTGTTAAATCTCCTGTCGGGCCCTGTCGTACTGATGTCCTGGTTGATATTGAGGCATATTCAAGCACAGAGTGATCTGTTCTTATCATGAACTAAAATTAACCAATCAGGATCACATCTCCAGTATATTGCAGGTAAGATGCCCAACACAAGCAGGCAGACGGTGCAGCTGAGCTCCATGTGCAATAGAAGAATCTGATTTTGCAATATTACAGTCTAGATTTTCTCATTTCAAGCTACTAGCAGAGACACGCAATCACTCCGGTGCATGCGGACTCTCCCGCACAATACCAACTGTTTTATTTATGGCTCTAAGTAGATGACACGCAACAATATGCCCTTTCCTGATTACCATAATAACTCACCGCAGACTTTTCCCAGTTTGAGTCATATTGCAATCTCCCCATTATTGGGAGGATGGAGGGAATGAGGAGACGAATAGGGTATCAAACAGGCAGAAACACAGAGCATATTACCACTTATCCCTCTCTCTCTGAATACAAAGGCTTCGCCTGGCGTGCTATCGCAAAGAAAACAGCTTAGCGGCGGGGGCATTTGTTTTCCATTCAGTTGGGGAGGCACTTTGTCTTTCCAATCGTTACCTGTCTGGGAATCAGTTCCTCCATTAAGGCCGGACTAAGGAGGGGAGGTGCTGTCTGGGGCTAAATTGCAATTAGTGGCCTGGCGAGTGAGTCTGGCACCGGTTAACTCGGGATATTGGAGTGCAAGGGCCCAGTAATCAGCCTTCGGTCATGTAGAACAATGCATAAAATTAAATTGACATTAATGAATAATTGTGTAATGAGAATGGAGGAGGCAAGCTAATTGCATGTTACAGCGAGTGTAATGCCCAGATAACCTTGTGTCTAATGCTGTTCTTAGGGGCCGAGCGCTGGAGCGGCCCGCTCTTGCTCGCCGGGAAGTCATTAGAGAGTGAGAGAGGAGATAATGCCAGAGTGTGGAGGGGCAACAATCGAGCCTGAGTATCTTTCAGAGGTTTGTGTGTGCGTTTGTGTGTGTAAGTGGGCTCCACTGAAGTCATTTGTATACAGTGTGAGTAGAATTAAAGGTCAGTTTGCAGGGCTAAAGCTAAGCACCGGCGAGGCGGGCGAAGGCTGATTACCTGAACAACTTTGAGGAAAGAGAATTGCTTCTCACTCATGGAAGGAAGGGCTGCACCACACAAGGTTTAAATCTTCAACATATACTGAGTTGCCTATTGATTTGGTATACATGATATATTGACTGCAGTGCCTCAGTAAAAACAATGAAGTGTTCAGACTTTAGATTTACAGGGAATATGTTGCGATCAATTTAAACCCAATGCATCAATAGAGATAGTAATAATCAAAATATAAAAATTAAAGCCTTCATTTATACTTTCTATTAGGAGGTGGCTGTCTCAAACCCTTACCCCTCTGAATAATACTTAAAATTGTCTTGTGTTGTTTCAGTTATTTTGAGTTTATTTTATATTAAAATTTAAAAAATTAATTACAGAAACACAAAGAGTTTTACTGGATGGACAGGGCCTTATTCTAGGCTCACCCCCACATGTTAGAGAAGAAAGTAAGACTGTGTATTCCTGTCTCTCAGGGTCAGCAATTAGATGGCATTGTCAAGTAAATGTGTCTAAAGACATGTTTTTTGCAGTTTTCTTGTTTTAGGCAGGTACAGCTGTTCAAAGCTGCGTTTGTTTGTCATATAGCTGGCTAGTGTTTTTGAGTTCTTTTTCAAAATGAGATTAAATTGGCACTACTCAGTCATTACTGAGACATTTGGTAAAGCTTCGGTAGTGCTATGACTGTTTAAGTAATGACGAAATCAAAAAAGGATCAGTCAAAGACAAAAATTTACTTGGATTTTAAATATATTTTTAATTAAGGCAGTCGTCCTTTGCAGTACAATAACACTTTGCTGAGTTTCCAAACACAGTTTTAACTCCTGTTTTTAATATAAATGATCCTAAATGCTTGAATTATTGTATAACTGCTAATTGCCCTGCCTTTAACCCTGAAGATTGGTGCATAGACTGCTGGTCACATAGCAGCATATATCATAACCATAGCTAGACAATAGCTAAAATTCAAGATTGACAGACGAAAGGACAGATTCATTTCCAAATTCAGTTTAAATGCAAGTCAGCTGCTTTTACCATATGTTAAAACTTTGCAGAGAAATAGTCATGAATGAAGCCATATTTTTGTGGAACAGTATCCTGCAGGTCTCGACGTAGATCCAAGAAAGGTCCAGGTTCAAGTTCAGACTGGTATCCAACACAGTTTAGTAAATTTGCTCAGACAAATATTTATTTACATATGTAAATAAATACATTACCTGAATAGGTCACGGGTTTTGTCTGGTTTTGGAAGTTTCCGGTCCTTAAGAACTCAAATGAGTAACCCTTGCTCTAGCCCTTCATCAGTGAATCACTCTTGACTGGATATCACAATTAGAAATAACCAAGCTGTGGGCCTGATACTGTCATACCACCATGACCACACACTAACATAGAACTATTGTCACCAGTGTGTTAAGAATGATCCACTATCCAAATGATATCTAAACAACAGTCCTGTGGTCTGACATTAACTAATGGTGAATGGGCTACAGGCAAAGATGGCCACATACTTATTAACTTGTGACTGGACTCAAAAAGTTTCTATTGTTGCTTCAAAATCAAATCAGTATCAGCACCGATACTGATGCCTAAACACCGTATCAGTGAAGGGGGTACAATGACTGAACACAAAACTTTTTTTTTACAAAAATTTTAAATTGTAAACATGTATTTGTATAAATATCAAGACTCATATGTTAGTCCGGTCAGAGTGAAATAGTAGTGAAATAGTATTGTGATATTTTTAGGATCAGGTATTGTATTACAGATGGAATGCAGTGAGGAATTTTAAACCTATATACTGGACCTGCAGGTCAGTGGAATTCATAACGTGAGGTCAGTAGAAGTGCAAGCAAGAAGGTTCTAATAAAGGTAATGATGCTCTAATGGTACTGCAGATCCACTGATAATGCAGCATTTTCCTATTGCAGTATTGTTAAAATGAAATATTTGTTTTGCTATGTTGTCTGTTGTCTGTTGTAACACTTGTTAATCTGTGGCCATTACACATACATAACACACACAAGTATATGGCACAGTTAGCATTAAAATAGTAAATAATGAAATAAAGCACTTCTCTCTCACACACGCACATATAATGAAGCACACAGCACTTCTAGAAGCCAATCAGTATTGAATAATTGCATTCAAGAGCAATCCCTGTAAAGTACACAGGCTCCTAAATTGAAGCTCCAGGTTATTATATGGCCATGTGCATATTTTCATTCAATTACTTTCTCTGCCAAATACTCTACCAGTCACTTTATTACAGTTATTCACTGATGCATGGTTTGTGTTTCCACACCTTTATACAGTCATGGCCAAAAGTGTTGGCACCACTGATATTTTTCCAGAAAATAAAAATGCAAATTCTTGCAAGTACACATGTTTCGTTATACACATGTTCATTTCCTTTGTATGTATTCGAACAACACACAATAAAAGCATGTTTCAAGCATGTGATGCTCCTTTGACCTGTGGCAAGTAACAGGTGTGGACAATATAAAAATCACGCTTGAAACAAATAAAAAAATAGAGAGAAGCTGACTCAATTATTGCATTGTGTGTCTGTGTGAGCCACACTAATCATAGTAAATAGAAAGAAGGGAAGGGAACCATCTGAGGACTTCAGAACCAAAATTGTGGAAAAATATCAACAATCTAAAGGTTGCAAGTTCATCTCCAGAGATCTTGACGTTCCTTTCTCCACGGTGCGCAACATAATCAAGAAGTTTACAACCCATGGCACTGTAGCTAATCTCCCTGGACATGGACAGAGGAGAAAAAATTATGAAAGGTTGCAATGCAGGATAGTCTGGATGGTGGATAAGCAGCCCCAATCAAGTTCCAAAGAAATTCAAGCTGTCCTGCAGGCTCAGGGTGCATCAGTGTCAGTGTGAACTATCCGTCGACATTTGAACGAAATGAAACGCTATGGCAGGAGACCCAGGAGGACCCCACTGCTGACACAGAGACATAAAAAAGCTAGACTGCAGTTTGCCAAAATGTACGTAAGTAAGGCAAAATCCTTCTGGGAAAACATCTTGTGGACAGATGAGACCCTGAAAGAGTTTTTTGGTAAAGCACATGATTCTACTGTTTACCGAAAACAGAATTAGGCCTACAAAGGAAATAACACAGTACCTACAGTCCAATATGGTGAAGGTTCAAAATAACTCAGTTTGCAAAAGAGTAGTCCAAATTCCAGCTGAAAGGTGTAAGAAGCTTATTGATGGTGCAACCAAATATTAAGTTGAGGGTGCCAGTCATTTTGTTCAGCCCATTTTTGCCTAAAATGACATCAGTTTTGGCTCTTTTTTTCTTTGTTTTTTGTATTGTTCCAATTCACACAAAGGAAATAACTATGTGTATAACAAAACGTATAATTGCAATCATTTTCTAGAGAAATACTTCATTTCCTAAAAAAAAGATTTCAGGGGTACCAACACATTTTATATATAAATGAGTGAGTGAGTAAGTGAGTGAGTGAGTGTATTAAAAATTAGGTCCACGGGGTGCTTCCCATGTAAAAAAAAGTTAAAACCCGGATCTGTGAATACAGACAATGTAATTATGTTATTAATTATGTAGTAAAATGACATTAATAACTTGTGGAAGTTCATGTTTGACTCTGGTGGTGTCATCAAAGCATATGGGAAGGTATGGAAAGACTAAGCAGAGCAGAGGAGTCTTCTTGCATTCCTTTTTCCTGAAAGGCCGTCTCTTTGAATGGAGTGCGCTCTGTTTCATCCTCCTGTGTTAACGTGCTCCTGACCGAGCTGAACAAAGAGCTCCGCGGCCATCAGGAAGCAGCCCTGTCAAACCCGCGCTCTCCGCGAGGTCAGCACAGCTATTACGGAGGGCTGGTGACCCCTCCAATTACTGCCCCGCTGAAAAGAGTGGGCTGGTTGGAGAGGGAAGCAAATGGCGGGAGGGGCCGCTCCCCTGCACATTACCCAGAATGAATTAGTTTGGTGGAAGCTAACGGTTGCTCATTAGCACTGGCTGTAGGTGAAACTCTAAGCCCGTCCTTGAAGTAATTAGGCAGACAAATGAATCGTGCCGGGACTCGCTCGCACCTGCTCCAACTTTAAAGCAGAAGTTGCCTTTTATTCCACCGCGAGTGCTGAGAGGGCTCGTTTCTCGTTCAAATCAACCCCATCCGCTGCCTATGCCTTTTTCTTTTCCTCCTCTTTTAGTTTTATAAAAAAAAATTTTAACTGCTGTATTTTGTCCAGTCAAGAAGTGCTAAATCAAAAGCTGACTAAAAAGTTTTAAGGTATATTATGGGGGGAGTTGAACCTCATCCCAACAGTAGTTGATTCACCAAGACATATTTGGCCTGAAGTTTGCTACTGTAGTCTTACTCTGTGGCTACAAAGGCTAATGTAATCAGTAAGTAATGTTTTATTACTTATATACATATATCCACCAACAGTTAGCATTGTGCAAAGCTTAAGCTGCATCATGTTTTTAAACAATCTCAGATAGACTTGGTTTTGTAGTTTATGAGGTGGTAGGACGTAGTATTGTCTTCTGCAAAGGACAAAAACACAAACAAGATACACAATTTTAGGAACTTCTTTTAGTCTATTTTTAGTAAAAGGTACCATTTTCTTGCAGTGTCAGACACTACATAAGCAAGCCTATTTGAGATTACTTAGCAATGTAAAAATTCAAACGTAAAGTTTCAGGTGAATATGTGAAGGGCAAGTCAAACAGTTAGCATGATGCTAATTGCTAGTCGATATTAATTGGCTGTAGTAGCGGCAGTGTGAAACGAGTGAACCGCATTTTGGCTAAAGGAAAATGAATTGCCAATTTGACTTATTATCTGATGTACCATTTTATTAAATACGCTCTTTCTAACATGGCTGCTGCAGCCAGTTTATCTGTGTGCTGATACGTGCTAGCCTCCGGTGATTTGCTGTGCAGTGGGCAGTTGCATTCTCAGATGACGTGTGTTTGTCTGCTAACATTTAAAAGAGGGAGCTGTCGACATTCCTGGGCTGGTGTGATGCAAATGCTATGAGCCCAGTAACCTATTGTGTAATTCATATGGGAGTGGAGAGGCTTAGCTCCATCCCGGCGGCCTGGTTTAAGTTGTAAGCTTCAGCTGTTTGGCGCGCTCATCATATAAGTCTTGATAAAATTGGTGTGCTGCTCTGAGAAAGAGGATTAAGGAGGAAGAGGGTGGTGGGGGTGGTGTTGTGATAGTAGTCTGTTCATGGAGGCTTTTGGCCTTGATGATTTGATAAACTACACTCTTAAAAATAAAGGATCCCAAATGGGTTGGTCTCTTAGTTCTAAGAAGAAAAAAACCTTTAATTGGTGTAGAACTTTTACATTATGAAATCCTCTGGTACCGCTATGGCATCGGTCCAGATCGTACATTCGATTTGTGTTACAAAACCTTCAATCAAATTCAATCTCAGGCCTGAAGGTTTATTACCATTTGGAGAAAGGATTGGGAAGATGATGCTCCCTTGGGAGAAATGAAAAGGACGTCCGACAACAAAAGAAGGACAGCAAATACGACATCAGGAGACTCCAAATGCCAATCCTTGCTCAAAGTCTCCACCGCCGATTCAAAGCAGTTCATAGTTTGTCCAGTCGAACTTCTTTATGATGTTCCTTCATTTTGTAGAGCAGAGTTATCTGTCAGCCACATCAAAGGGCAGTGCAGTGGTGTGAGGATTGACTGCCCGCTGCTTCCTTCGTTGTTTTTAATAGGGTCTTCACAGCAGGCAACCATACAGCCATTTGTGTTTTCCCACTGTTGCTCTCTTTCTCTCTAACTCTCTCTCTCTCTCTCTCTCTCTCTCTCTCTCTCTGTCATCGTCCCTTCCTCTGTGTCACTTGGCCGGACACTGAGAATGCCACTCTGACCCCTTCAGAGAGCCACTAGAAATCGCCTACAGCAGATAACATACTGTTATCTATAAAGATAGATAGACAGAAGTGTGACTTTCATTACTAAGAAGAGAAGTAGGAGTCATCATGAAGCCTGAATTTTGTCCATACTTTTTATCTGTTTATCAAAAACAAACACACTTATATGTATATATACAGCTGTGCGAAATGTGTGAATATATTTAACAGCCAATTTACATGTTTTATTGTTTTTCTAATAAA
Organism: Megaleporinus macrocephalus; assembly: GCA_021613375.1. NCBI lineage: Eukaryota > Metazoa > Chordata > Actinopteri > Characiformes > Anostomidae > Megaleporinus > Megaleporinus macrocephalus. The sequence continues at coordinate 29,747,861 of CM038704.1, read as the reverse complement.
ATGTCAATGCATCCTTTACAAAGGATCAGCCTCATATATGGCATTTCTTTGTAATTGCTGAGTTTGAAACTATTTAAATGTGCTATAAAGCACAAAAACAGTTGCACTTTTCATTGACTATTATTGAGCACATTGAGTAAACATCTATAGCGCAGGTAAGAAAGAGTAAGTGAATCTCTTCTCTAAGAGCTAATTGGCAAAAGATGTTTCAATTAAGGAGATGGGATTGAAAGTGTGGGTTTCACAGGTGTTTTGCCCATTAAATAAAAGAGGTGAGAAAAAATGCAAAGTTAATAGCAAAACACCCCCAGAAGACTCTACAAATTGCAAAAACCTTTGTTCATGTATTTAAAAAAAAACCCTGACGGTTCCACAATGCTTCTGGAAAAATGCTGTACAGACAGATAAGACAAAAGTGACTCTTAGTACAAATTATGTTTGGAGAAAAAAGAACACCGCACACCAACACCAAAACATCCTCCCAACTGTGAAGCATGGTGGCGGGAGCATCATGGACTGGGGCTGCTTTGCGATTACTGAGGGAACAATAAGCTCAAGTGTGTATCAAAACATTTCACAGGAGAATGTAAAGTCAGTAGTCCATGACCGTAAGCTGCAATGACTCCAAGGTACATAAGTAAATTAAATAAAGGATGACTTAAAAAGAAGAAGATTTGTTGTTTGGAATGGTGAGAATGTGATCTTATCCCTGTTGAGATGCTGTGGTATGACCTAAAGAGGGCTTACTTATTTGTTTCCAGCCTGTGGACATTTTCTCAATGCACTTAACAAAAGACATAAAAACTACACAAGTGTTTTTGTATTATTAGTTTGGTTAGATAGTGGCTTAGATAATGATCAGACCACATTTTGTTGGTAGCCAATGCAGAAATCCTGTACGTATTTTTAAAAGTGAGTTGTGGCTCTTGAGTGGTACAGCTGTGTAAGGGGTTCACCAGATTGTCAGAAAATCAGTTTTGAGTCCTGAAGATACCACAACGGGCCTTCTTAGTATGACCTTATTTCCCTCCTTCTCAGCACAATGCTGTCAACTGGAGCTACTTGAGTTGGAAAGAGTCATTTTACTGATTTTGCAGATTGGGGTTAGTATATAGTTACTAATTGTTGGGTAAATGTAGCATATTGTGACTAAGGTTATTCAAGTTACGTGCAAACATTGTCCATAAAATGTGTAGAAGAAGATAATCTTTATGTTTGTTAATCTTAATCTTTGTGTTGTTTCTTATGGTGTATTGTCTCGCATATATATGTTATTTTCACGTAGATATTTAAATGATATTAAAATGAGCAAAAAAATACACATAGATAACACACGTAGAACACAAAATTACATTCCGTCACCGTCAGAACAAAACATCATATTTTTAAAACAGGTTATTTTATAGGAGAAGGAAAAAAGTGTTTTCACTTTAAATGAGACTTAATGGAACCAAGAATATTATCTGAGTACTTCGGGAGCAACTGTATTAGTCTATTTATCATGAAACACAAGGTAAAGAGCAGCTGGTGTTTTCAAATTGTTTCTAAAAAACACCATTCTGACAGTGATGGTGTATATAAGGCACATGAGATATCTTGGGACACGACCATGTGCACAGAAAATGTATGTGCGTGAAAGTATTTGGAAACAATCGTTCTGTTTATAGGGGTGGAAAATGTTTTTAACAAGGACACTTAATTCCATCATATTAATAGTGCACTGTGAGATCACTCTCTTTATTGCCAGCCTTTCTCCTGTGTTCCAAAGCACTCCTGTCACCTGATCCGTCACTCTTCAGAACAGCTGTGTGCTCTGAAACGATGCTTAAAGTGTCTCTTGTGTTGGTTCAGTGCATTCAACCTGAGAAATATGTGCTTTTAACAGTGTCAGAGGCCAATTCCAAAAGAAGCAATGTTTTTTTTTTCTTAGATCTTAAAAGAACATCCAGCATTAATATTTTTCCCCGCATAACAAAATACCCACCCATATCAGCCAGCACCCATAATTTAATGACATTCAAAATGAGAAACCAAATTAGGCTGCTTTGTTGGAAGTCATTTAAGCTGTGCAGATGTGTGCATAAAAGAGCTGAGGAAAAAAAAGGGGGGAAAACGTGCAAAAGCCAAGCCCCAAGGTGTTCATAAGCTCGGCTGGAAAAACTTCGCAGAGTTGCTGTGCATATTGACGCTCCGGGGTATGCAGGCTTACCTGTCTAAAAGGAAGCATTAGTGAATAATTTGATCGCATTTTTCATTTCACACGCCGTGCTGAACAAACAGGAATCTGTGATTAACAGTTTTAATTAGGATTCTAACGTGACGAATTCCGACAGCCTCGCAACGTGCCTCAGACGAATAAATCACGGAGTGGAGTTTGTCGAGCTGCCTGCTAAGAGCCTCGGCCTGAACGGCTCTCTCAGACCGCGCCACGGTCAGGAGTGTGTATAACACATCTTCTCCTCTCAGTATGCTTAATGTTTCTTTAATTCATTTCATTGTCTCTGTGTGTCTCTCCCTTCCCATTGCCCCCCCTCTCCCTCTCTCTCTCTCTCTCTCTCTGTTTACCTAGAATAAGAATAAGTAATGAAAAATGATTTAAATGAATTTAATACATGTTTTAATATATGTCTTAATTATTAAATGTGCAAAAATCAGAGACCACCTTTCACTTATATAATTTCCAATCATGATTACCACATACTTCATAAGCTACACTTCCCTGTTTCTATACTTATTGTCCATTTTATCAGCTCCACGTGCCATAAAGGAGCAGTTTGTAGTTATACACTTACAGACTGTAGTGCATACTCTGTTACTCTGGTTCTTTGTTAGCCACTTTAACCTGTTAATCTATTGTTAGGACCCCCACAGGACCACCACAGAGCAGGTATTATTTGGGTGGTGGATCATTGTCAGCGCTGCAGTTACACTGATGCGGTGGTGATTTGTTGGTGTGTGTTGTGCTAGAACGAGTGGATCAGATGCAGCAAGTTTTAAACATCTTACTGTCACTGCTGGACTGAGAATGATCAACTAACCAAAAGTCCTGAGGCCAGCGTCCTGCAACCACTGCTAAAGGATCAGAGACCATTACAAACTGTGCAGCGACAGATGAGCTATCGTCTCGACTTTGCATCTACAAGGTGGACCAACAAGGTGGAAGTGTCTAACAGAGTGGACACAGTGTTAAAAACTCCAGCAGCACTGCTGTGTCTGATCCACTCTTACCAGCACAACACACACTAACATCAGTTTCACTGCAGTGCTGAGAATGATCCACCACAATGTGAGGGTCCTGACTATTGAAAAACAGGGTAAAAGGGGTCTAACAAAGTATACAGAGAAACAGATGAACTATAGTAACTACAAAGTGCTCCTTTACGGTAAGTAGAGCTACAAAACTAATAAAGTGACCTATTCCTCTGTATGTATATATATATTTATATATATATATATATATATATGTATGTATATATATATATATATATATATATATATATATATATATATATATATATATATATATATATATATATATACACAATGTATATAAATGTATTCTTCTGTCTTTCTGTCTCTCCCACTCTTTCTCTTCCCCACTGTATTGCTCTAAACCCACCGCCCCCGCTGCCTCCCCTTCATCCATCCTGCTGCTCCTCCTGCATATGTTGGGACATATGGCCTGTTGTTTTGGTTCCGCACACTCTCTCCTGTGCTCACCATTTGCTGTGTGTGCCAAGCCTGTGGCCGATGCTGCTAGCAGGACACTAATACCACTGATCTAGCCTCACCTTACATTTTTCACATAGAAACAAACAAATATGATAAAAATGCCACTTCCTGCCCTCACTTACACTCAGGGACTGGTTAGCAACGTGGCATTTATATATCTGAGTCCCCACCTCTGCTTTGATCTAAGCTGAAACCATCAGTAAAAGTGTTTAATAAAGTTCCCAGCTTTCCTCAGAAGGGTAAACACTGCATTCCAGGAGAAATGAATTCAGAGAGAGAGAGAGAGAGAGAGAGAGAGAGAGAGAGAGAGAGAGAGAGAGAGAGAGAGAGAGAGAGAGAGAATAAGGAGTTTTTATCAGTTTAATGTCCTTATTTCATACTTCCGCATAACTTTAAAAAGATGGTTTAGTGTAAAATCATATTTACACAGTGCTCTTCCTTCAGTGAGCCAACTAATGTCTGGTGTCTGAAAGTTTGCTTCTTTAGTTTGTAATGAAAAATGTTAACAAGTTAACAAGTAAGGGCAGCTTATTATCGCCAAGGTTAGAATTTCTAAATTAAAAAGACTTACTTACCGTGAACTATTTCTGTTTATTACTGTTTTTTAAAGCAGTAGTATGTAATAAACATTTTAGTTTAAAACATTACATTCCAACAGTTTTAGAGGTATGTCAAAGGCATTGCAGATATATCTACCATAGTTAGCATGCTAACCAGCTAGCCCTGGCCCCTCGTAATATCACAGGAGCAGTGATGATGAAGCACGCCCGCTCTCAGCAATAAACCACCTTTAAAGCATCACTGTTCACTGCTGGAGACACCTCCTGACAAGTCATGGATGAAGTTTGATGCTAAACTCAACAGTATGGAAATGCAGGGAGGAGTAAAGAGGAAGGAGGAGAGACTGTGTGGAGTATGAATTTGCCATTTGTCATCCAACATGCAGAATGTCTTTTGACTTTGTATATATACATATGAACAAAAATGTCTGCATTCATAAGTAACTTAAGTTTTAAACATAAATAAACAAATAAGGAGAAAAGTAATAAGACTCAATACTTAATGCAGCATTATAGTTTTATTTTGGCCCAATCCTTTTGGCAACCCAAGGTTATAAGGGTCTCTCTTATGAAGTTACAGTTTTAAAATCTATACTTTTTAAATGGAAATGACATCAAAAGATTGATTACACTGTGTACAAACAAGTCTTGAACTGTTTTGGTGCAAGTTTGAGGTCGTGTTGCTGAAATGCCTGTCTTCTCCCAGATTCATTTTCTTGGCTTGATGAGCTTAAATGTTCCTCTAGTATGTCCTGGTTATGTCGCTCCAGCTGAATCACAGTGCTTCCACCTTCATATTTCACTGCTGGTATGATATTCTTGAGATCCTACTTGCAACTCTTTATTTCGCTAAATACGAGGACCAGAGTCATAAGAGGGTTTGTAGAGGAGATAGGGATGTAGGAATGGAGGCGCCTGTGTTGCAGCTCGCTGTCCACTCCATTAGACACACCTACCTCATTGGTCCACCTTATGGAGACAATACTTCACATGTTGCTGTCCTGTTTGTGTTTATCACCTCTTGTACTTCATCAGTGGTCACAGGACGCTGCCCACAGGACGCAGTTATTTAGATATTTTTGGTTGGCGGACCAGTCATAGTCTAGCAAATAATTCCTCCTCTGTGGTGGTCCTGTAGGGGTCCTCACTAAGTGTCTGTATTCCTACATGATTCCCATGGGTCCCACCATAATATTTTGCAACGCAGGACTTACCTAAATGACTTGTTTCTGACTGTAAGAAACGGTGTTACAGAAATAAACAAACGTACATTATAGCTAAAATGGGCATCACAGATAAAATAACAGTGGCAGGAAGTCTGATTTTGTGTCCATACTTTTGTAGATAACAGAATTCTATAGATTGTCAAATACCACATAAGCGAGTATGTCTGAGTTTATTCAGCTCCGCATGGTTAGTGAGTGGTGTTTCTGGTGTGCAGTTTTCTCAGTGTTAACCGGTAGCTATATTCTTAGCCTAATTGTTAGCTACGCTAGCCACATAGCTTCAGTTCCTAACTTTGCACTCTACTGATCATCTACATGGTGGGAAATCGTATAAATTAAATTTTTGGCCACGTCAAAATAACATTCAGAAATATTGCTTCTCATTACTGGACATCAAGAGTCTTTGGTGATTAACTCTGCAGAGGTTTCTGGTTTCAGTCAGGGAGGCTTTTTGTGCGGCACTGTTCACTGATTTCCCTGCTTAGATAAACTGGATTCAACTCATCAGGTAGTTACTAGGTTTAGTAGAAGAGTCTAAGCTGGAAATCTGAACTGATCTAAATCAGTGAACAAAATTACATACTCCTGTTCTATTGCACATTTAGTTATTTAGTTATTAACCCTTTCAGGCCAACACACAGACACACAAAAAAACAAAACAAGATAACATGATATTTTATTGCTGTTGCAGTTATGTCAGGCACAAGATCTAACAAAGCAAAATTGTTGATGTTTTACTTTGGTTTTACACATGCACAGGAAAATAAGGCCTACATTAGTAGCATTTTATCATTACTCTGTTAAACCCAGCCAATAAGAAATGATTACTGATCTGAATTGTGAATGAGCTTGCAGTGCGAAATGACAGTTCATCTAACAGTAAAGCCTCATGCATCTTTTACACAATTATACAAAACAAAGCTCTGATTCTACACACTGATGCATTTTACTGTTGTCGCTGCCAGTGCTGGAGTTTGAAAGGATTAACCTTGAAGCATTTGTTGTAAATAATTTGATATCTACCGATTCAGTTTTGTGCTTATTAGAAGAAGGAATTGTAGCTTGAGCCTAAAGGAAAGTTAAAACATCTGAAACTTCAAACCATAACTGCTGTGGTGTGTTACTGAAGCTGGTTAGAAACCTGGAAAGCTATGCAACAGTTAGTCACTCGGCGTTGGAAGAATATGTATGGCAGTGCTGTGCGGTCGTGATTGGAGCTGGTGTTTTGGAGCCTTTTAGGAGTGCTCTCTCCTCCTACAGGGCAGAATAGGATCTCTGAAGTGGTCAGGGTGGTTTCTTGCCACAGAGAAATGGAAAAAAAGGGATTTTATCTGGAATGCCTTCTCTTCACCCCCCCTCGAATCCCCTCCCTGTCTTTGAATAACGCTTCAGTGGCTCGCCGTGTTGACAAATATAAAAAGAAGGCCGCAGAGCCTCTTGATGTTCGAATAAATAAGTTTGACATTTTGAATGGCTCTGGGAGTGTAAACATGTTCTCCAAAGGCGCTGGCTTTTGGGATGGCGCTCTGTTTGATGTTCCTGCCTTTAACACACACATTCCCAGCCCTGCAGCTGACTGTTGATTAATTCTAGCAAAGGCGGATCTAATGAAGTGCTGTTCTGATAGTTGTCATTTTCGTCTCCCCTTGTCAGGATCTTTCAGCGATCGTAAAACAAGCCAGCCTTCACAAAGCAGTATGAAAGGCTGTGCCCGCACCCGCCCATCACTGTGCTTTCTCTCTCTCTCTCTCTCTCTCTCTCTCTCTCTCCACCTTCAGAAACAGACGAAGATAAATGCAGGAGAATCTGAACTGCAAAACAGTCTATAAGTACTGTTGAGTTGACCGCAGCTGCTGGAGACGCGCTTACCTTCGTCCATTAACCTTCACTTAGCCGCACACACCACGCCTGTTCGGCCAGGCCAGGCCAGAGGCTTTGCTAGACTAATAGACTGAGTGTGTTTCAACTGAAATTGAACCTATTGATGTTTGCGTTGATGGAGTTAGCTCAGTTTTAAGGCTCTGATTTCCAGTACATTAATATGCACTTTTGAATGCCACTGGGTGTTGCTTTAGGAATGCATCAAGGCCTTACTGGAATAAAAGAGACGGAAGGTCTTTTACTGGAATTTTTGGATCACTTTTCTGTAACATTAGAATTGACCAAATTACCTTGTCATTCTGGAACTTTGATAGCAGTGTTATGTTTTCCAGTACAAAAAAGAAGGAATATGAGGAGAAACTGTGGGTCCTTCAAAGCAGAGGGTGCACCATTTGTCTGAGAATTCCTCAGAATGTTAAAAGACATTGTGCAGGCTCTTTTTAATGAAACTCTCCACTCACTGGAATAATGGCCTTTTAAACCGACAGGCTCTCAAGGACGTTTCTCAACCACTTCAATGCAAAGACGTTTTTCAGCACTCTAGGATCTGATAAACACACTGTCACTTAAGTGCAGTGAGCCTCCATCCTGATAATCAACGTTTTGATGGCATTCTCTGCTTCTTTTGCTTTTTTTTATACTATCGCTCTTGGCGCACTTTAACTCGAACCATTGGAAAATAAATAGCAACTAAAGAAAAAAAATGCTCAGATAATTGGTAGTTTTATTGGAGTTCATAGCAAACAACACTATGAATATTTTATGCCCCACCCCTACCCTCACCCGAGGTATACGTAGTCCTGGAATTTTTCTTGGTCTAATTGCAGTGCTGAGTTCTTTAGGCACTAAATAGGTGGCCTAACCTCAGGTCAGTTTCAACTTACCTCTTCAATGAAGCCCTAAAGCTATGAGTAGAGCCATATTAGCAATTGTATAAGGCTGCAATCAGGATGAAACGAGTGATTGAAGAACAATTGGTAATCAGGCCACAGTGGATTCTTGCGAACCTGAGTGAAGAGCTCCTTTTCTGCTCTCATGATCAGTGAGAAAATGAGTTTGTTAAGCTTGTGATTGTGCTGCTCTTTGGAGCTGGACAGAGGATCCACTTAGAGCGAGGGCTTGCTCTCGACTTTATGGAAATTACTCGACATCTCAGGGGCCTTCCCCTTGTTGACCTGTTGGCTTGAGCTGTTTCCATCCTGTCGAGAGAGCGAGAGAGAGAGAAGGAAAGAGAGAAAGCAAAGGAAGTGATTCTCTCTCTTTCGGTCAGCTCTTCAGATGGGAGAGACGATGCGAGACGTTCCGGCCGCGCGGACAGGAGGGCCGTGTTGGAGGGCAGAGGGCCGCTGTGGGAGGGGATAAAACACATTCTGTGAAATGGAGAGAAGCCATTAACCAAATTCCATCAAAAGATGGAAATTAATTTGTTGAGTGGTAGAGTGGCTCTGCACTCTTCCGCACACAGCCTGCTGCAACATATGAGATGCACCCAACACCAGGATCATTCAATTATCTTATAGCACGCAAAACATTTCGTTTCACTGATGCGATGACGTTTAAAAGTGTACTCCACTCCAGTACATAGCTTTTTTTTGAGTGGAGTTATCGGTACATTGGTGCTGTCGGAACAAAACCTTGTATCTTTAGAATGATAACTTTAATAAAGAGGGGAAAACATACTTTAATTGTAAATCTATGGAGCCAGACTTTTTGGTTTAATTTGGTCAATTAAAGAATTGCAGACTGAAAAAACAACTGTTTCAAGAGCAGCTATATATGTATGTGCTGTTGTATGCAAAATGTTGGTGTCTCTCACAATTCCTGTTAATTTAACTTATGAAAAAATAAATGATGGTTGTAAGAAGGAATATTGCCCAACATGTGCAGACAAATGGCGAGCTTGTTCCCTGCATAGATTGCTATCTTTGACAAAAAAAAAAATCAACAAAATGTATAATTTAACTGGGGCATTCAAACCTTTGCATACAACCATATGCATGTGTCAATATTTAAAAATTTGTTTATTTATTTACTTGGTGGGCATGCAGTTAACCCCAAGAGAGCCCTAAGGGCCCCTACATCATTTGAACATGACAGCTGCCATTAAAATTGTGTAGAAATTCCATGATGAGTGAGGACAGTAATGTGTGTATATATATATATATATATATATATATATATATATATATATATATATATATATATATATATATATATATATATATATATATATATATATATATATACTATGTTTCAATGTAACAAGTAGTATATAATTGAAATATTTATATAAATATATAAATGATATGCAACTTATTACATTTGAACTCTGAATGAAATATGGTTATAATTATATTTTATTTTAGCTGTCATTGTTCAGTATGTGACTATGAAAAAAATAGTGATAATAAAATAATAAAAACATCTTGTAAGTTCTGCTGGGCCTTTCTGTAGGTTTTTCTCTGGCTTTCTGCTCTCCCTGCTGCTGCTCCCAACTTTCTCAAAAAAAAAATCCTTCCACTTCACTTGGCTTATTTTTACAGAATTAATCAAGCTGCGTACTGCTTTAAAGTGAGCAATAATCTTGCTGATTGAAACACATTCAAGTCAACTGGAAGAGTCACTAATGGCCAACAACCTGGATGAAATTAAACGTGGGAAAGGAGGATTTAAATTTGGATGATATGCATCACAAGTATTGTAATTATAGATCTCGGTCTGTTCCTCCATTATTAATTGTCCAAAGCGTAATGATTTATCATGCTCTTGGAAAATGATTATTAATTTTCTGGATGATTTTACCTGTGGGCGTCTACAAGCTTAGTAGAATTACAGACAGAGAGAGAGAGAGAGAGAGAGAGAGAGGAAATGTGGCTGCTTTATAAAAAAAAAAACTTGTCCCCGAGGAAACAACAGCTCATTTTTACTTTAATCAACTCACACTTAAAAGAGCTGATTATGTTTGCTGACACTCTTTAGGGAAATTTAAGGAAATAATATTATTCTTAACATTATTTGCTTTGTTATTTATTAATATGACTGCTGAACTGGGCTGTTTGCATGCTTAGAGAAAAAAATAGCTATTGTTTGTTTGAAAAGACTTTTCTTGAAAAGTCTTTATAGTTGAATTATTAACTTTTATACTGTATATACAGCAATGTGCAAAAGTTGTAGGAGGAACTGAGGAGCTATATTTATCCCAGTGTTATTCCAACACTGACATTAGACTAAAAAAATAATAAACAACAGACATTTTATTTTATATCTGTCAGTGAGTTAACATCAGCATGTATACAGCACTGTATAAACGGTACATGTAACTCTGGAGTGAATCAAGTTAAATATGCGAAGTTTTAAAACTTTACAGCAGAAACTAAAACCAACTTTTTAAAGGAAGTTAATTTGACTCTTTCTATTGGTCTAGCCTTTTTTCATTAATTAAAAAAAAAAAAAAAAAAAAAAAAAAAAAAAAATATATATATATATATATATATATATATATATATATATATATATATATATATATATATATGTATATATATATACTGATGTTTAAGTACTTAATTCCTGGTAAAGCTTATTGTGTTTGTGTTTTTTTCTGGTTGTGGTTACTTCCGAAATGGAGTCTGAGATTTAAACTTATGCAAATTTGTAATTAGTTCTTTAGTTTTAAACCTGCTTGCTGTTATACTAACAAAATTAGTATTTTTTTATCATAACTGAATAACAAAAATGATTCAAACTCTTTCATCCAAAGTCTAAGCTCTAACAGTCATGCAGGGTAGCTATAGGCCCTCATTGTTCTCAGGTATGTAGAAGTGTATGACAGATCTAGTGCTGCTCCAGTGCTTTAGTCTACAAGCTCCGAGACTTGTTTAAGGTCAGATTCATGGATGTGAATCTTGCACTACACTTGCTTAATGGAAGAATGCCGTCACATGTCAAATAACATTCAGCACCATGATTAGATCTTTGTTAACACAAGCAATGAGAGTGTGAGGGTTTTGTTAAGAAACGTCTGGTAAATACACAGAGGGAAACAGTTTGTGTGTGGGCAACTGGTACACTGACCAAAGGCAACCTACGTCTACGACCCACATACACACACTCCCTCACTCCCTCACTCTCTCGCTCACTCACTAACTCTATTCCTCTCTTCTCACAGTTCGAGGCCTGTTGTTTTTGCCACAGCTGAAGGTTGTGTAACTGCTATCTGCTCTTGATAAGCTCAGCGGGTGCCAAACATACCTCATTGACACATATTAATTAATTTGCGTCTGATGGATCTATCCTGTGCCATTTGTTGTGAGGGCATTCCTTTTTAATTAAAAAAGCCCCATGCTTACACCCAGTTCACACTGACCTTGTGTTCAAGCGTGGTCCTCCACAGCAATACATGGGGGTTTGTTCAGGTATTTAGGATAGGATTGGAGTCAATTGTTTGGCACCATACAAACTTATGTTTATTGAGTTCTTTTTTCCACCATTAACTGGGTCAATCTAACATTGCATTGAAATGAAAGTAAAAATTATGATATATCAGTCTGTTCCATGGATTACTAGTTAAGTTGACTGTAACACCACTGACTAAAACATGGCTCACTGGAAGTCTCATTGTATGTAGATAATAACAGATTTTGTTATTTTGGTTTTAATGCCATTTAAGTTTTTGTAACATCACTGACTAAAATGTTCGGATGAGATTTATCTAATTATATTTAAAAGGTTTGTTGCAAAATGTATTACAGATCTTATTGTATTATAGATTGAAACCACCTTCGTTAGAAAAATAAAAGCCACTACTCAACAACTCCTCAACTGTTGCAAAAACAGTTACTGACCTGTTGATAAATAACCTATTTAGTTCTGAGATAAAGTGTTTTAGCATTACACAACACCATTACACAAATTGGACATGTGCTAAAAAAAACAATAGCATTTCTAAATTTCAACATTTCATAAGTTGTCTTTGTACTATTTTCAATTAAATATACATTTTGTACAGTTAGCCAAATTCTTGGAGTGTTTATAATAATTGTATCATTTAACATACATTATCTTTAATGCATTTCTAGAATTAAAACAACAACATAAATAAATAAATAAATAAATAAATAAATGAGTTCCTGCTGTGACATGATGTTTTTAATGCACAACATGACTAGAATTAATTAAAATAAAAATCTTAAAGAAGAATGACCATAGTTTCTGTTGGTTAATTTAGTAATAGACATACATATTCATTAAAGTTGGGTAGTCTGTGGGTAGTCAGTGGGACACTTTTGCCCATCTCAGTAGTAGAATAACTTAATAAATTTAATAAAATTGTGCATCACAGTGTTTTCTGACAATATAATAATATAGCACTATCAGATTATTATTTTTTATACTAAAAATAAGAAAATAGTTGCCAAGTGTTGCTTTGCTGAGCTAAAATAATGCCTTACAAACTTGAAAAGGCTGTTTTGTTCTATTTCTCCTAAAATTGCACTAAAACGAAGTTCATGCAGTATGTAAACATTAACCAGACAGAAACAATTTCCAGAAAGGAAATGTGTTATTTGTTTTTGTATTATGTAGTTTGAACATTCAAAACAATGTGCATTAAGCAAATGACACACGTTACAGTTCCACTTTTGTTATCTATCAATACTGCTACAGCTAAAAATCAGTATTGTCGTGTGACACCGGTATGGATGATATATCGTCCAGCACTAATTGACTGAATGCAACAGAATCCGCCACTGTATCTCTGAAACCCAGCACTGCCAGCCTGCTTTCCTTTTGTAAACGTGACACAGTCAGACAATCTGCCTATCGATCACCTCCATCGATCCTGTTGCCCAGGCTTAAAATAATAGTTTCTCTTTTATTGCTGTATTAATGATCAGACAGTAGAGGTTCTGCAAAGTGCCCCGGCCGCTTCTTGATTGATCACGGGAGATATCAGCGTCCCCGAGACAAAGGGTCCCCCAGCTTTCATTATCTGAATTGAGTAACTTATCCGATTATGGAGGTTCACTCGATTGTGGAGCGCTATCTGTCATTAATTTAAAAGGCGGTGGGAGCAGATGAGGGTTTGTGGCGGGCCTGTGGTAATGCGCCTCCTGTTCCTGCAGCAGTCTGACATTTGGTGGATATGCACTGAGCAGATTTGTTTGGGGTGGCACGGATGACCTCTGTGTTTTTAGTGGACTGGGTTCACTACGTGCGCATGTGTGTGTGTGAGAGAGAGTGAGTATATGTACTGGGAGACATAATTTTGATAGTTGAGGCATCAGTAGCAGGACTTACTGTAATACACATGGTCCCAATAGATCAGTAAATTAAACTAATTGTCTCTATTTCAACAACAACAATAGAAGGATAATAAATTAATTTCATGGATGGTATGAGCTATACAGCAAACAGCAAACAGCGAACAGTGAAGACTTGGCTGGGCTCAGTTCTCTCTGCTGATTCACTGCAGTTTGGCATTCTCCTGCAGCCCACTAGGGGGCGATTCCACTTTTGACACCAATGTGTTAGCATGGGCGTGGAGTAAAAAGATGTGGGCAACATGGTGCTTAAGACAAAAGCTTCTATATTAAGCACAGAAGCATGGGAGACCACTGCCCAGTGGTACTGGAGAGCTGGAATAGCAAGTTATCAACAGCCACACACTTCGCCCTGATGGTAGCCACCAACACTATACTGCTACCCCACTAAACAGCCCCAAACCCAAAAGAAAATTGAATATGCAACACATATGCATTACGATACGTTAACAGTCTCTCATATTTACATGTGTATGTCTCTTATACCGCCACCAAGGTACTATCAGTGGTGCCCCGTGTTCCCCCCTCCCATACATCCACAGCAAAACAAGCCTGTAGTAAAAAATAACTTCTTTTACCTGATTATTTCAAAAGTTAACTCATGATCTTAAGGCAATATGATAAAAAACTTTACCTTATGTGTATTTTGTCTGTTCTAAAGACAGTATACAGATGGGTGAATCATGAAGTGTCTTAGTAAGGCGCTGGACCACCACAAGCCACTGACAATAGTGACAATAGTGGTGAAGAGAGCTGTCTTAACACATCAATTCAAAATCTGAGTTGAGTTATTATGACTGCAATAGGCTACGATATATACTGTACTTAATTTTCATACTCCAGAAACGTTTTACTGACACCTCATGTCTTATGGATGGGGGTATTGTCATCATGGAAGAGACCACTTACATGAAGAGAGAAAGGTTTCATCATAGGATAAAGGCAATCTGTCAGAATAACTGTATTGATTTGCTGGGACCCTTGACGGGACAAACAAACACAAACCATGTCACCAAATTGCCCCCCGCAGCACATCAAACCACCAAACCCCATCATTGTAGAGGTCAAGCATTCAGATTAGGACTGCTGTCCTCATTTACACCATACACTTTCCCACTTGTGGAGTATGTGAAAGATGACCATATCACTTTTCTGTACATCTCTATAGAGTAGTGTATATGGTTCTGAGCTCTCATATGTGTATTTGTTTGTAATGATCGGTTTATGCACTGTAACCATATCTCTCTTTCTCTATGTAGTATGGACTGTTCTTGCTGACAATCTGTTCGCATCCTGCATTGACATTCTCCGTCACCTGAGAACAGCTAATCTGTTTTTTCTTACATTTCGCACTAATACACAAGCTTTACTGTCATTGACTGTATGCTCTTGGTCAAATTTCCCTAGTTTATTTGCTGATGTCATTCCCATAGATCTATATGCAGATGTCACTTTCCTGTGCTTACTGAAATACCAGTCAGTGAAACTGTCTTTGAGATTGAAGCTCTCTCCATCTTTGCCCGTATAATGAACACTTTTTCAAAGTCACTTAGATCTCCTTTTGCCATCTTGATCCAAAATTGAGGTCAACTGGGTCTCCTCAGCATACATGCCACAGAGCATTGTAGGAAGTAAATTGCTTAATTGTATCATGCAGTACACCTGCCCAGCATCCGTGTTAATTACATTTCTCCACTCATTCATGTTTTTCTTTAATTTATCTTGAAAAAAGATATGGAATAAGCCAGTAAAAGTCCTTTGGCTCACATTAAAAAAATATATGGGCGGAAGCATGTCAGTGTGTGAGTGAAAATAAAAGCCAGAGAATGAGTGCTCTTCAGGCTTCAGCCCTACCATGGCTCCTGTACCTCCTGCACAAAGCCCAGAGGCGGATGAATAGATGGACTCCATGTAGCCAATGAAGACAGGTGGCAATAATCCTGCTAAGAGACAGATCTAAAAGCGCTCATACAAAACCAATTTCAGCTGCGCTCCATTTGTCAAAAGCTCATCAGAGTGAGGGACGAGAGTGCTGAGGCCGCACGGCCTCCGAATCGCTTCGTTCCTGATTGCCTTGTCAGGGCACCTTATCCTCTTGAGAATGCCACAAACACACACACATACACACACACACACATGCTCAATCAAACACACCAAGTTGAGGTATTGATGCAACTGTCATTTGTGCTGTACCGACTGCCACCTCAAAAACTCCCATAGACTTCCATTGTTCTCCAGCTTGCATCCTATAATGCCTCCAGTGATCAAACTATCAGGAGTGCAAGCACTGAGGGCCAAAGGGGCAGGAGGACCATGTTGATCAGCCCCCCTAATGCTGTATATTGGACCTCCTTTATCTTTACCATGTAAAACTAAATCACACTCAAATTACATAAAATGTCCTACTTAACATACTAACTGCTGGGATGGGAATAACCAAAATCCTCATGTATGATGTTATCTCAAGTCACAATAACATATTACTGCAGTTTTACCTTACGTTCAGTGCTGTGATAACATACTGTTACTGAAAAGTATATCTGTATATATCAGCTGCTGTTTACATTGACCAATAGAAATAATGTAAAAAAAATGAAAAGTTTACTTTTGTTTACATTTTGGAGATACTTGTTTTTTTTTCAAAATGTTGAATTAGTGAGTCAGCAAGTCAAGATTTGGGAATTTAGTTTTGTTGGGTTTACATGCAACTTTAAACTGGAGAGAATTGAAAGTGAAATCAGTGGGATATCTAATGAAGCAGATATTTTTAACTTTTCAGCCAGATGAAAAGGAGTCTAACTGAATTGTTCAGGAAAACTGGGTAGCTTCCTCTTTAACTGAGGAGTCATTTTTGTCAAGAAGAAAATTGTCGTAACCATCGTAACCATTCTACATCGTAACCATTTGAAGACACAGTCAACTGTAATCAAATATTCTGTTTAACACTCCATCTGCGCTAGCAAGGTAGCAGCAAGAGAAAAAGAAAACAGTCTGCTCTCAAGTTTTTACCCCAGAGCACCTGTAGTTTTTCTAAAGCTCCTCCCACCTTCAAGATGCATCATCAGAAAGGGGTTTAGTGTTTAAACAAGAACATCTTATTTAGGCAATTTTGCAAAACCACTGAAAAAGGCATGTAGCTTACAACAGATGTAGTGATGGTTATATGTTTTATTTTAACCAGAGTGCCACTTTAACCAAGTGCCGATCGGTGTACCCGACAAGACACTTCTTAATTCTTTAGATCTGCTGCAAGTAATCAACACAAAAAAATCTCTGGTAGTGCAGTGTGTGTACGTTTTTGCGTTGTAGACAATACGCTTCTATTTAAAGTCCATCTCCTGCATTTTTGAGAATCCCCAGGATGCATTATCAACCTTCATAGTCACTATTAGCCTTACTTAAAAAAAAATAAAAACAAAACTTCTTAACTTAATACTCAGAGTGTAGTCTTTACTTGTGTCAATACAAATAACTTCAGGGAACCAAAAAAAACCCCAAAGCCTTAGCACACACAGTCCAGTACGTCCACTTCCACGCTGAAGTGCTTCCACTTATCTTCTCCAGCCCTCCCTCTCCCTCTTTCTCTCATTCCCGCTCTCTCTCTCTGTTTACCTCCTTCTCCCCCGCAGTGGCAGAGGTATAGCGGCGAGGATGGAGGGATGGATGGATAGATGGATGAAGGCTAGAAGGCCTTAATGAAAGAGTAGATTCCAGTCAGCCTGCTGGTTCTCATCAATCAGCCATGTGCTTTGGAAGTGTAATCTGAGGGAAGGGGCGTTTGGGGGTGGGGGGGTGTTGGGGGGTTGCATCAGGCTTTTAATCTCTATTAGTTAATGGACTCTCCTCTCGGCCCGCAGGAACTTTAGCCTGCCTGTCTGAAAACGAGCAAAAAGCTACGGCTCAACAAGCTCAGGACCAAGCGGAGCCCCTTCTGTCTCAGCCTGACCAGAAGCTCCAAATAGCAGCAGCATAGCTGAGGCTAAATAAACGCTCTTGAATTAGTCATTGGCCTGTAAAAGTTCCTTTACGAACGTTGGCCTCTTTTAGGATATTTTTAAATCAATTAGCTTTTATATGGGACTCTGTTTTGAATCACCAAAGGGGTGGAGGCTTTAGCATGTGGGGTGGCTTAGCGAGGCATGCCTACTAGCTAAATCTAATTTAACTGCCGTTTTATTTTTGCTTTCTGCTTTTTGTAAAAAAAAAGAAATTAAGGCACTTTAAGCCTCCAAAGAAGTAAGGGCACTGCAAAAGTATTGTTTTATGATGTCCGGAAGTGTTTCATTAGCGAAGCGCGCTTTGCACAGCGACCCCACACGCGGCCCCTCACACGTCACGGTAAGGCGATGTGTTTCTAGGGGGCCCGGGTGTTAATGAAATGGTGCAAACATCCTCTCAGCCTTCGGAGACTCCCGACTTTACACAGAGCCACGTCCATCCGATTCAATTATAAATTAAATTGGCTAACGAACCGTAGCTCATTATGGGAAGCAATTGCTCAGAACTGTCTTTTGACCAAAAAATGTGGAAAATAAAAATGATCGTAACACTTCACTGCCTTTATTCCATGTCTGGGGGGGGTTGGAGGAAATGGGGGCATGTGGAACCCCCCACCACACACACGCACACACACATACACAGTTGAGCCATTTCACACTTCTCAGTTTCTCAGGGAAGCGTCTTTATGGCTGTATGTTGGCTCGTCCGAGTTCTTCACGTGAAATGGCTTCGGATTTGTTCACACTGTATTTACCACATTTTTCTTCAATTTTCACCTTCCCACGTTTGAAGCACAGCGCCATTTTAGCGCGCTCCGTCCTTGAATCCTTCATAAACTCTCTCTCTCTCTCTCTCTCTCTCTCTCTCTCTGTAATAGAAAGGGCACTCGCCCCTAGCCTATGTGCTGCATCCGCTCCAGGCCTTGTCTTTGGTCCTGTCAGGCTCAGACAGGCCCTCTGATCAGTCTATGCTAATGCTATGCTAACTGAGGCATGTACTTAGGCCTCCCACGCCAACACATGCGACACGTATGCAAAACAGGGGCCAGAGGAAAGGAGCAAAAATATATTCAGTTGTTTTTTTCTTTTTTTTCCTCAGAGCTTCTTGCCAAAGCACATCATTCTCCCACTGCAGGGCAATTCTCTCTCTTCATCTGGCTCTTTTTTTCTTTTTTTAAGCCCCTTTTGCCACAAATGTCATTTACACATGTTTAGGACTAGAGCTAGAGCCCTCTTGTAGATCTGATCAGTCTCTGTGGAATCCCCTGAGAGAAACACTATTGTGGTCAACTTACTCTGTAATCTCTTCATGCCGTCCACACTGCCCACAGACAGTAAGTACCTAATTCTAGAATATGCAAACAATCAGCATGCGTGCCAGTTCGTATGCTCAAGTTCTGCTGCCTCCATTGTAAATTTAGAAGCAAATTTATAATACGTGTCCATTTGACCCACAAGATAAAAAAGGATATCTCAAAAAAATAAAAACAATATAGTCACATGAACACAACAAACAAAACTAGAAAATGTATTTGGGTTAACTGAATACTCATTAATAATGATTGCACGAGTGTATACAGTGTCCTACTTCCAGGTTTTAAATAATCCCCATAGGCCTCTTGCCAGGGTATTGATTGATTGGAAGGACCCCTAAAGGTCATATTCATAAAACATTAGGTGGTGATAAACACATTGCTGTCTGCAATTGTTAACCGCTAGTTAATATATTACGGCAGTCGTGGCTTGCCGTTGTCGTGGTCCGGGTTACTTCTCTCCAGACACTGAAACTCTGCAGCTCTGAAAGCGTGTTACCTAATTACAAATGTTTCCCTGTTTTTCTTTGAATACATAATTGCACATAAGCACTATTTACGAAAACGTGTCTGCTGGTTGTCTTTTTTTTCCTTTCATTCACTTAATTTTCCATATATGTTGTAACAGGGTCATGCATCTGAAGGCGACAGAGCCATTAGCTCATGCTTAACCATTACTCATTAAAGAGCTAATTTTCAGCTATTTACAGCCGTTTTTAATTTATCTCGTTTAAAATTCGGACAAGCTGCACTATTAATTGCTGCCCTCTTATTGGACGCTAAACTAGATCTGTTGCCATGGCAGCACTGTCTAGGATGTGGTTAAAGCTTGGGGTTGCCAAACAATCTGCAAACAGTAGTGCTGTTCATCTTGAGGTTTTAATTTTATCCACACTTTTGACCTTTTTGCTAGATAACAGTATGTCTATTTGAGAGAACTCTACACAGCAAACATGCTGTTTGCAGAGGTACTTGTTAGCTGCTTTAGCAGAGCAAAACTAAAGCAAACATCAGACCCCAATCACATCTTAGCTGTATTAAGAATGGATAAAATAAAAGTTATGGAGTGCTCAAGTTTGGTCTTGGATTGTCCCGGTCTCAAGTAAAGATGTGAATGTTGATTTCAAGACTGGTTAAATGCATTTCTTCCGTCTGAAGTAACTGAAAACTGTCTTCCTGGAGCATGAAGGGCCTGGGGATGATTCCCTCGAAGTCAGGTGAGTTGGAGGTGCTCTAGGTGTAAGTGTGTAAATGTGTACGTCTGTGTGTCTGCCCTGGGAGGGAGCGTCGGTGTGTTCAGGGTGTTCCTTGCCTTCTGCCCATTGAAAGCTGTGAGAGCAACCTGGTCTCAGCCTTGACTCAGACTCGAGTACTGCAAAGTTATTTCTTGAGTTAGACTTGTGTGTGTGTTCATGTCTCGGTCTTGACTCCGTCTCACCTGTAGTGTTCCTGGTCACAGCTCAAGACTGTGGCAGTGGAAGCGACTGATTTGGGCCCAAAACAAGCTCTTCCAGAAGTTAAGCTATGGAAGTTGCAGACACTATAACTATGACTGTCTACATTTGGAGTAAGAAGAAAATCACACTCCTTTGATTTTTTATTTTGTTGTCTGCTTTCACCTACATGCATTATTGATTTTCAAGCAGTCTTTTTAATTTTGCTCCTCACAAGCCAAAGAAACTGAACACAATACACTGGATCACATGATGATGTCAGCTTTGCTCCTTTATTTATCTGAGGCAGTGTTTCTCTCAGTGCTGGGCTATAAACCAGTTAGCCCAAAGCCACTTCACTGATCTTCCTGCTCTATCGCTTTTGACTCAATTGATGAAATAGGCTATTATGGGATCTTCTTTACTAAAGCACTTTCGTCTTTTTCAATATGTCTCATGTACATACAAGGCTGCTTTCATTTTCAGGGAAAAAACGAAGGAAAAAACTCTTTTTCCCCCCTTCTCCACTGCTTGTCTCTCCTCTGAGTCTACCAAGATAATCAGATTTTCTTGGTGTATTTTGTGACCCGTTTTTGTGTTCCTTTTCACCCTAGTGAACGTGCCATGGCCTTGATAGAGCCATTGTTTTAAATATGAATACAACAGACAGACAGGGGCCCGTTGAAGGCACGAGGAGACAAGGCCAGCAGCAGTGCCTCTATTCAGGACTCTGCCATTAAAAAAAAGAAAAAATAAATACTTTTAACTGGCCCCATAATCTCTTCTCTGATTATTTAAGGCTTGGGTACTGACCCACACTTCTCATTCTTATCTTCTTCTCCCTGCTTTTTTCCTAGCACTTTTCTATAGAAGACAGAGCCATGTTGTTCAACAACACGTCTGTGTCTCTGAAGCTTTTACCTTGGGAGTTGTGTCCATTATCTAGTGAGATGAAAAAATATGCTTCTTTTAACAAAGTAATATCTCCCGTGCTTGTGTCTATTCAGCCTGAAGACAACAGCGGAAACTGTGCCGATAAGCTCAGAAACACTCCTGATTCTCCTGTTTTGTTTTGGTTTTTTTTTTCATTCAAATTGATTTTTATTTCATCTTAGAAAGAAGAGAACGGAACTGAAAGCCATTCATCTCGTCAGTCAAATGCGGCAAACAAAACTAGAGAAAAAGATCTTTATAGTCTCTAATATTTGATGAAAACTGATTATATGGCATGTGCAGAGACTGAACTCTTTGTTTTTTTAATCAGTATTAGCCAAATCATGCCAAGGACATTGAAAGTCGCAATATTCAAGAAGCATTACTCGGAGCGATGCTCCACACTGTAGGAAATGAAAAGCTATATTTACTTATTCTAATTGTGAAATGGTCCCACAAAACTTAGTTGCTTAAATGAGAAAAATAATGTATGATTAATTGCAACAGTATATTGTAATTAATCTAACCAAACTGTGTTAATTAAATAAAACATCAATGAGTTGTATGCTAAATTAATGTAACATTATTGTCTTGAATTAACTGACAACAGGTTGAATAACCCTGGCATGATTAAGCTTCATTTACTGAATACAAAGGAGCTCTATTCATGTTTGAGTATACATTAATTGCACTTAATGACTGAACCCTAGTGGCTCTGTTTAAGTCAAATAAATATGAATGAAGTCGTTCTAATTCACCTATGTTTATTAAACTTTCACATTATGAATCAGTGGGGAATTTGTAAAACATTACATTTTTCCAAAAGTTACACGTTTCTAATAAATTTACTTGCTGTTACTTACTGCTACTGAATGCATACAAATAAATGTAAAAAATAAATTTAAACTATTGCATAAATACAACATGTAGACCAAATAAATAAAGTCAACCAAAATATAAAAACTTTGCATAAATAAAAACCTTTATTTAACAGACTTATTTAAAAGTGTTATTTTCTTAAATCTGAATGATTTGAACTTTAACATCACTGGGCAGAATCTCCAATCTAGTCCTATGTCTCAAACAAAAACTGGTAATAACTAATCACTGTCTGCCAGAACAAATGAACACTGATGTAATTACCTATAGCTTATTACAACAGTTCATCCATCAGTTCATCAGTACAACACATCAGCTATACTTGTCATTTTGCTATACTGTTTAAAAACACTGGAATTTCAATTGGTTCTTGTTTACTATACCAGTCAGTGTTACACTAGAATCAATGATGTGACTTCTGCCTTACTGATTAATGTAGCGCTGTAACAAATAGTTTGAAAACAGTCCAACTTGCAGAAATGTGTAGTTGACATTTAAAACACAACATAGAAAAACAGTAATGCCTAAATTCAGCAATAAAACTCAGCAAATCTGTCCAGCAGCAGTCAAAATTCCCAAGACAAGGAACTCAGCAGAGGTCTTATCTACTGTAGGTGACTTAACTCATACAGTTTGTTTTTTGAGGGCCTGGATTTATTGGGGAACTTGTTCCATCCAATTAACTTTCTGAAAAAAATAGAAATTTTCCAATATACTTTCTAAAGAAAAAAATAAAATTTGTATTGATAGCTCAAGTTTTAATCAGCAGGACCAAGCAGGACTGCACACGTATTGGCAACATTGCTCAGATCTTGCAGCACTGTGCTTTCTTCAATGGCGAAGCTAATATCCTCAGGTGGACCTGCAGTGTCTGCATCAAAACCATTTTCTTCATTTCTCTCACTGCTTGATCAGTTTCCTCAATGGCAGAAAGAAATTGTGTTAATTATGCATCTATAAACTGTAGTAATAATTGCCCACTGTTGCGTTTAACTAACCCCAAATATCTTCAGTTATGATGCAAATCCTCGTTTCTGAGCCGTGTATTATTGGCATATTATTTTTATTAATATTTGCCTGTGTGGCTGGTGATTTTTAGTTTTCTTCTTGTAGTAAATCCCATAGAAACACCAAAACCAACAATGAATGTATCATACTAAGCAGTATTGTGCAAAATCACAAGCCTCTGTTAATTTACTAATTGGTGCCATAAAGCTCAATGGATCAGATCAGCAATACATCATCTATAGTAGGCTCTCTTCACTATGGCTCTTTTTTTAGAATAAAACCAGAGTCCCACATAGACAACAAAAACAAAACTGAGAATGATAAAACATACAATCGATTAACTTGCATAACAACAAATTCAAAACTTGCAATTAGAAGCTGGCAGAAGTTACAAATTAGCTTCCAATTTGCCAGCTTCTTATTCCCAACAATCCTTTCCACCTTATATACTGCAGGTTCCAGAATTTAAAGTGAAAAGGAAAATTTTAAAAAGAAGAATATGAAACATTTAAAACTTGTATCATCTCAGTTCAGGAGTTTTGAAACTGAAATCTGTTTTTGGTAGCTACTTTTACTTCTGTGCAAGTCTTTCAGTGATACATCATTATCACAAGGAGGATTTAAGTTCTGTCAGTGCAAACAAGGCTGAAGTGGAACTAAACATCAACATAAACACACAGCATCTGTATGAGCAAACTTACATAGCCAGTGGTCCGATCGCGTTTTCACCCACCTTTTATTGTGTTCTCACACGCATTCTAGTGTTCTATAGAAGGTAGAGTGGACATATTCACCTGACAGAGAGTAAACATGACCATCAGACAGTCATTCAGTTCTGATGGTTCTCTGTTGGTTTTGTTCTGTACTGCTGTTTCACATTACAGTCGGGAAGTGTTGTATTGTTGTACAGTGGTTTGTGTTGAAACAGCTCCAATAATAATGCAGTTCATTTTCAGGAACTTATAGGAGCTACTCTCCAGAGACTGTGAAAGTGATCTCCAATCTTAGTCTGTGGAGCTTTTTCTAAATATACTACAGTGGCCATATTTTTAGCTCTGAAATTATTTGCACAATGAAAATGTATAATCTCTTCATGAGATTTGCTTACTCATAGAATGATACAGAAAATCATAAGACTGATTAAAAAGACACACTGCCATTTCTCTCCAGTAAAGTTATTGTAGTTCAGAAATTAAAGAAACGGGAGGAAATAAGTAACAGGTGATACGTACAACTTTTGATGATTATTTTTATTAACTATTTTTTGGAAAACTAACTGCTGCATTGTCAGCTTTGGCCAAATCAGTTTAGAATAACATGCAGATACCAGTTCTTACTCGATCATAAGTGACAAGGTCACAGATGCTAATAAAGATGCCAAATGCTAAATAAATGATTATACCTGAGAATAGAATTTTTTTATCCTGACACCTGTGATCAGTAACAGCCCACCTCTTTATAAAATTGTCTGAATATTTTGACTTTAGTTTGCAGTCATAGTCTGTACAAAATGGCTAAAAGCCAACTGAGCCAATCTTAGCAAAGATTACTTAACATGTCCAGCATGGTAGACTACCACGCTAGCATTTATCAAAATCAGCATCCACTGAACATTTCAATCACATTGTGTTTGTTTTCACCTTAAATCATATCAGCATGTCTGTGACTGACAGCAGGCAGCTTCCTTAAGAGCAGACAAAAACAAAATAGTTAATTGATCACAGAATTGATTGATCACGTGGGACGTTTTTTTTTTTGTTTTCTTGCCTTGTGAGGCGTGTGGGAATAAAACATGTAGTTGGGTGTAGGCAACACCAAAGCTACACCACTGTTATAGAAGTCTTACATTGTATGAAGCTCCTGTAACGCTTTAAAAAGTTCTTCACAATCACAAGTCTCTTTTTCAGATATGGTTCTTGGGGGAATCAAACATAGTTTTCGCTCAAGGAGCCCTTTGTGGTGCCATTATTTTTAAGAATGTAAAACACCTGAGGTTTTCTGACCTATATCCAACTGATGAATTACCCTCTTAAAAATAAATGCTCCTAAATGTTTCTTGGCTTAGATACATGGGTCTCTAAAACACCTTGGAGTCTTTGCATGATGTGAAGATTTTCACTTAATGCAAAGTGTTTTACTCTCGCCTTATTTACATTTATTCATATTAAACTAAAGTTCTTCTTTGGTATTGTTCCAAAAACTTTTGGTTCCATTTGGCACCTTCATTTTTAAGAATGGAAAAAAATCTGAGCAGGGTGGCAAAACCCCAGTATGCTTTTTTTGGACATTGATGCCACTGAACTTTGACCCTTTGGTCCATAGGATTCCATAAGAGAACAAAAGAGACCAAAAGTATCTAATTACTGGATGATATGAATCAAGCTCCATCTGTTTTCAAATGCTTTCCTTTCACTGAAAGAATTCTCATTGAAGCACATTAGCACTATCATGTAAACCTAATAACCTAATTCACTTTTTTTTAGATTCTTTTTTATTTTTTGTACCATTAAAATTAATTGTTTATTATCCTCACAATTTTTACTTATTTTAGAAAAATCATTTGTATCACTGCCCTTTTTAAGACACAATTATGTATTCAGTATGGAACTGGTTAGGAACTATTCACATTTGTAAACATTTGCAGTCAAGAAGTTAATAAATAAGAATGAAAATAATGATTTGGTGTTAAAAACAAGATTTTTAACACTTGTGACATTAAATAATGAGATAAACTGATTTCAATAGATATACCAAAGAGATATTCAGCAATACATAAAATAACTTAGGAAATGAATACGGGTCAGGTTTGAGCCGTGTTGTGCTTTAGAATGGGTTTGGTCAGCTTATGCATCAATGGGTTAAAAATAAATGTCCAAATAGTTTAATGCTTTTAAAAACCTCCCTCAGAGAATGCTTGAAGTGGTTATAAATACATTGCCTGATGCTAGAGACATGTTTTATGATTATGTTTTATGAGGAATAAGGTGTGTGGAGGGTACTGTGCAGCAAAATAGAGCCCAAAGAATTTTCTCCAGTTCACTACTGTTTCACTATTATCACCATTAAATATAACAACTCAAGACGTGTAGGTTCACTGGTTGCTTTAATTTCTGTCACATTTATTGTAAAGAAATCTGAGGTCTTTCTACAGTGCAAAATTTGACATGAAAACTCTCTGACTGGCTTTTGTTGACGTTTAAATGATTGAACTATATGGAAATTTTAAAAACTGTTGACACGTCGAATATTTGAACGTTTTGCTTCTCCTGTAAACTAGCATTTCAGACATGATTTGATTACATGGAGCTCATATGGTGGTTTTAAAGGGAGATTAAACCCACTGGTTTGTCGACACAGTGCTGCAAGTTCGCACAAGTAGGAAATGTCCCAGCCTTGGGAACAAACAGTGATATAGAGGGATTGAATTAGGGCCTAACTTTGGAAAACCGGTGGGGCTGGATTGAGGGGTAAGATGGAAATCAACAAAATTGGAGCTCTAGATAATAGGGATTAGCGAGCGTAACGGTCCAGAGAGCCCCCATATCCTTTTAAGCGGCCCCCATTGCCAGGTTGTGTAAATATTCCCTGAAATGTACCCAAAACACACTGACCCCATTCAAAGCAGTGGCTTCGGTTGTCATTAAATACACTTACTCTGCAAACGAAACCCGTTTACCTATCCAGCACTTAATCAGGACATGCCAGACTCCTTGAGGCTTTTCTTAAGATGTTCCACATATAGAGGGCTCTATGCTTCAGTTTTCTTAAGGATACGAAAAGTTAGAAGCAGAGTAAAAGGCCTTTACGCAACCTCAGTTGTTTGAAGCCGAACAAAAAAGCCACCGAGCTGCTGCGAGAGTTTGTGTAAATTGCTGTGTGTAAGTAAAAAACTCTTAAACAGTTTTTAAATTGTGTTAAAAGGTTGTTTAGTAATTGATTTATTTTTAAAGCATATGCATACAATATTTTGCAATTCACAATGAATATAACAGCAAAAATAACATAAAAGCCTGCAGTTCAGTCCAATTTTTTTGATATCTTCACTTTATATAAAAATAGTTCTTATATAAGAACTGTTTGGAGTCATTCATTAAACTTTCGCTAAAAGTGAAGCTAATTTTTAAAACGCATAATAAAGTTAAACGTAAAAAACGCAGCTGTAAGATTCTGACATGTTCATGAATACTAGTTCATGAATTTTAATCAGGTGTCAGAAGTCATGTGAGAAATAGAATCTTTTTTTTTTTCAGATTTTCACAGATTTTCAAGTGAAATACTCCTGTAAATCTACTTCCAGGAGCGACTGCCAGTAGCTCATCTCCCAGCCACTTGAATAAATGGCAGTGTTGGCTCTTGAGCTGTGCAGTAGGGAGTGTCCCACAGGGACTGGGAGGTCAGTGTTAAAGTACAGAGTGTTTAGTGTCTGCATTGAGGCGGAGGGAGCTTGTTTAGATGGGGCTGTGGTTAGCTGGGGGGGTTGGTGTGGAAAAACAGAGCGCTGAGGACCAGTGGGCCACAGAGAGGGCCATTCAGGAGCGGAACAGAGGGCTTATGGGACACGTCGAGAGTCGAGGGAATTCTCTCCACATGTACATATACATCTTGTCTGCTGCCTTTAGAATCTGCCCTGTTAATGTTTGTTCTTCTTTGATGTTCCGTTGTTTTATTTTCATTGTTAGAGGCCATGAACAGCACAGCTTGTTGTAATGAGGCAGATATGAGGAATTGCGTCGGGCCACTCATAGTGTGTGTGTGTGTGTGTGTGTGTGTGTGTGTGTGTGTGTGTGTGTGTACGCGTGTATTTTTTTCATTTTGTTTTGTTTATGGTCAGAAAATACACACACACACACACACACACAAAACACATCTGCTGTATATGTCTGTGTGCATGTATCCTACATAATTTATCTTTTGTTACATGTTAGATGAAGAGCAAATTGATAAACTGCACCTGGAATCAGCCTATCACATTTAGTGGGAGGGTTTGTGAGAAGAAATGAGCCACTGTACACCTGGAGGTCTTAGTTGCATCACTGACATACAAACTAATATATGCCCCACTCAAAAAAGTTAGGATGCTGTGCAAAAGCATTAGTTTGAAGCACACTTTTCCCATATCTACTTACTTTACGCTGATGCCCCACTGGTGTCAGATGTGGAACTGCCCCCTAGCGGACTGCAGGGAAACTCAACAGTGAACTTGTAGAGAGAGCACCAAGTCTGGCCAAGGACTGTGAAAGAGAAGCAGCGCAGCCAAAATGGGCGATGAGATGAGGCTTGACAGCAGGGCCTGGTTAGAGAACGGTAAAAGGAGCAGCGAGGACCTGCCCGCAGGACAGCCTGGTGGAGTCTGCTGTGTGTTGCTGGGCTGTAAGGCTGTTTGGTGGGATGGTTGTGCAATGTTACTGTCCACCTTCAGGGAAAGCTGAATGGCTGGGCTATTGATGTTTTCTGCGTTTTCTGCCAATGCCACAATACATATAAAGTTTTGAGAGTTATGGTTATGGTTTATGTTGTACTGTATATATATATATATATATAAACACACACACACACACACACACACGCACATATATGTGTGGAGCAGCATAGATCGCTTTTGGTAAAGAAAATTCCCCATAAGTGGCCACTTTTGAAATGAATAAGCTTCAATGTGGAAATAAAAGGAAGCAAAAGTTCAGGGTCTGTCTAGCATAAAGCCTATCAGCTCTTCTGTAGCCATTAACCTGGCCCCTCTCTCTTGCAGCCTCTCTCTCTCTCTCTCTCTCTCTCTCTCTCTCTGGCTGAAGAGCAGAGGCAGACACTGGTCTGAGTAATGAAGACGGATGTGTCCTGCTATCAGGAAGCCACTTACTGCGGTTTGATGTAACCTTAAACATCTTGGATAGCTCAATGGCACTCACCACAACGAATCTAATTAATGAATAGCGATCCTAAAGAGAGTGATGCCGTATGCATTTGCAGATGAAGCAGGGGCGCTAATTAAAAGCTGTTTAAATATCACGCTGTGAGTTCTTAGCTTGTCTGTGTGTGTGGTTTTTCTTTTTGTTTCTATTCACAAGAAATTCTTTATCCATGTCCGTACTGAAACCCTAGTGTCTTTGCTTGTGAGTGTCTGAAAGGTGCTTATATTAGATGTTAAAACAAGCTACAACATTTCTTTTCAATGTCTGATAATCCATATGTTCTTAGATGTGTAAAAGCTTGCCAATGCCACTTTTTTCATATCTCATTTGGAATATGGGGCTGTAAGCACCTGTGCGCTGAGTCAGAAGTTTCAGAAACAAAAGGCCTCGGGGTGAGAACTGATAGAGAACACACCTTCAGACCTGCCCAACCTGCCCTGTTTTTATGAGCCCTGCTGGTGCTAGCGCTGATGTTAAGTGGAGACCTGTATGTGTTGTAACAACAGAGCACTCCACGCCTGAAGGGAGAGAGAGAGGAAGAGGGAGAGAGGCGTTTGAAAGGACAGGTGTGAAGCCACAAGCTCTCATCAGTAGACTTGTTCACCCCAACAAAGAAGCTTTGTTTGTTTTCCAATCAAAAGGCCTAATGGCTCTGAATGAAAAGCGAAATTTGAAACTCAGGTCAGTCTATCAGGCTCTATTCAGTGCATTCACTCCTTGTTGCTGACACAGTCTGTAAAAGCAAAATAACTAAAACATCTTGGGCCTGGTTCCCAGATTAAGCTTACACTTAGACTGTAAATAAAATTTAAAATCACCAATGCCACTGTAATGTAGTCCAAAGCTGGATTTAATTTTCATTTGGGAAACAGGCTGCATGTACAAACTGAATAACTAGTTCACCTGTTTTCAATAATAAGCCAGGGATAGAAATCAGACTTGAGGCAAATCAATTGTATTGGTTTTGTAACAGTATAATCAAGTAAAATCAACTAGAATAATATTAGATAAACTATCCCTTGTTAAAAAAGCATACTTAAGGGCACAATATACAATTCTGAAGAATGATTGTTAAACTTTAGAGTAAAACAAATGCACCCTTTCTTCAGAAGCTCCGTCCTCCAATTCATGGATGTGCACATTCCCAGGGCAAACAGCACTGGGCTTACAAACTTGTTTTTCAGATATTAGTGACCATAAAATGTTGTTTGTATATATATATATATATATATATATATATATATATATATATATATATATATATATATATATATATATATATATATATATACACACACACACAAATGACATTTTATGGTCACTAATATCTGAAAAAGACGTTGATCAGTGATCCCAATGGAGAACTATGGTGGAAGGAGCATCATGATTTTGGCTGATTTGGGGCCTAGACTGCTTGCCATCATCAAGGGGAAAATGAATGTATATATATACAGTGGCAAGAAAAAGTATGTGAACAGTTTGAAATGACCTGGTTTTCTGCCTTGATTGGTCATAAAACGTGATCTGATCTACATCAAGTCCCAAGTATAGACAAACACAATTTGCTTAACCTAATACAACACAAATAATTATAATATTTCATGTCTCATAATATTTCATAAGAGATCTCTAAAGACCTACAATCAAAAATTGTTGTTACAAAGTAATCTCCAACACTTAATTGTCTACGAATGGAGACCATTTAGTACTGCGGCTACTCTCCCTACAAGTGGGCATCCCACCAAGTTGACTCCAAACGCACATCGAATGCCTGGAGAGGTAAAAGAGAACCGTAGAGTAACAGCTAAAGGCTTGAGGAAATCATTGGAACTGGTTAACATTGTTCATGAGTCTACCTTACACAAATCATTGAACAGGCAAGGTGTCTATGGCAGGACACCACGGAAGAAACTGCTGCTTTCCAAAGTACGGTGATGGGAGCATCATGATTTTGGCTGCTTTGGGGCCTAGACTGCTTGCCATCATCAAGGGGAAAATGAATTCTCAAATTTATCAAGGTTTCCTACAGAATAATGTCAGCGTGGCTGTCCGCCAACTGAAACTCAGTAGAAGTTGTTTCTAGAAGTAGAAGGGTGATGCAGCAGGACAATGACCCTAAACATCGAAGTAAATCTACTACAGAATAGCTTTAAAAAAAATCCAGACCTGAAGCGAGCTAAAGCAGTTCTGTCAGAAAAAAGGTCCAAAATTCGTCCTGAGTGTTGTGCAGGTCTGACTACCGGAAACGTTTGTTGGAAGTTATTGCTGCCAAAGGAGGTTCGACCAGTTATTAAATCTAAGGGTTCACTTGCTTTATACACCAGCACTGTAAATATATATATAGAACTTTCAAAACAACACAGCAAGTAATGTAGCTAACAGTAGTCATTCATTCTTCATGCCTTTCAATCCTTGATAAAGCTAAAGTAGCTTTATCACCAGCTTTTTTCACCAGCTTTTGGTTCACATTTTTAGTTGCATTATGGTGCCTCAGCATAATAGGAGCCAAATATATAATAAGATTTGGCAAGAAAAAAGTTTTACATTAGCAAAACGTTGCTGTGCACAGAAAAACAGATATCTCCATTATTGTCCATTTTTATTTTACTATGCAGAAGTACACAGTTATTACACATACTTACTATGAAATGGGACTGTATATTTTAAAGTGCTAAAGATTTGAGCTGTAAGCAAATATTTGGGCATAAGTATATTTAATGCATGTATTATTTATGTGAATACTATTTAAGTATGTCTTTAGAAATCCTTTAAAAGGGTGCTTTAGTACTTTTAAGGTACATTTGAATGTAAATGTTAACGCACACTAAATATTTCCTATTATATTAAAGAAGGTCACATTGCAGTGTGTGTGAAGTTATAGGTTATATTAATTCTCACCCTCTGCCTGTTTCTCTGAATTACATGTTCTTTTCTTTTCTTTTTCTTTTTTTGTCTCTAAATAGTATCAGCAGTGTCGGACAGCTGTGTGGAGGACTTTGGCCTGTCAGTGGCAGACGTGGCCAGTGGTAGTTGTGGCTGTGGTTTTGCTGACCCTGGTGCCATATGCGGTGGTTCGCATGCTAACAGCCTTCCAGAACCCCCCTCCACATGCACTGTTCAGAACCGCTGCCATCTGCTTCGGCCTGCTAACCGAAACGCTGCTGATCAGGTGAGTCTCAAAGAGTGCGAGTCATGATGAGGTCTGCAGTGTTCGGTTTCAGCGGGAGAAGAGAAGGAGCAAATCTTGACTCATTAGATCAGCCACACTTCTGACTATCACTATATTCCTGTTACACAAAATGCTCAAACACAAACAGTTGTTTTTACTTAATGTGTGTAAAAGAAGATCATCACTAACTCCCTGATAACTGTCTTACATTTGTAAATATGTCATGGTAGGAAAAAAAATGTGTTTTAATTTCTGGTTCATATTGCCTGTGACATAAAAGCAGTTATTTACTAATACTTTGGGCATATATAGGTTCAACCCTCAGCTGCATGTTCTTTAGAGTGTCATCCACGCTACAAAGGGCAAGTTTTGTCTGAAGAACTACTGTTAAAAGAACATATTGCAACTCTTTTGCTTCAAATGTGGTTTAAACACCTGATGGATTTGAGTGTTAATATCACAAGAGCATACAATGTGTCAGCTTCACATTATATCCAAAGTACTGCTGTCATTACCATTTGCATGTGTGGTATAGATCTCAATTAACATGCATGGTGTTTAATATGTTAAGTCCAAAAATGAAATCCAAGGAAAGCATACTAAGTTAGATTAAAAAATGTTCACACACTTTATGTGGGGTGTAAAAAAAATACACTCTCTAACACTCTGGGCACATTTCACACTGCCCTAATGGTCGTGTTGCTCTTGTTGATAAGGTTACTCAGAGTAGGTTACTTCTTGAAGAGCGACATGGACGTGTCCAGTTCTCCATTGCAGCATGACACCTGTAACGGGGGGAATTCCCGGGAGTGAGAAACACCCCTCCTCTCCTGCTGAACCTGTTTTGGTGTAAGGGAGGAGAGGGGGAGGCTGAAATTAATTTGGTGGTTGGGGCTTTGGGGTTGCCAGGAGGTGCGCACATCTGCGCCTGTCTAATTGCAGAGATGACAATAAAACATGTGACACAGCCCACAAGCCTTCAACATACTGCTGTAATAGAGAGAGAGAGAAAGAGAGAGAGAGAGAGAGAGAGAGAGAGGGAAGGAGAGGAAGAGAGTGAGAGTGTGTGTGTGTGTGTGTGTGTGTGTGTGTGTGAGAGAGAGAGAGAGAGAGGAAGAGAGAGTGAGAGAAAGAGAGGGAGAGAGAGTTGGGCAAAGCAAAGAATGAGGTAGGGGGGTGGGGGATTGGGGGCAGGGTGTTCTCTCCAATTTAAACACTTCTAATCATTGTCACTCACCTGGGCTCTGGCTCTGATTAATGTGGAGTTGAACGGGGGGGTGTGAGGTGTGTAAAAGTTGTTACACCGTTTCTTCTCAGGTTTCTTTTGGATTTTGTGTGTTACTGGCGAACAGTCGCTGTAAGAGCTCAGCCTTCAGCCATAAATGCGGAAAAAGTATAAAAAAAAAATCCATGTTTTATTTGAAGCTTGATATTAACGTATGATTACTGCCGCAAACTAGTAAAGTAGTAGCTTTACAGGAAAGAGCAAAACATTTTTTATTTCCATCCATCATCTGCTGCTTTATCCCGCTAGTCAGGGTCACGGGGGGCTGGAGCCAATCCCAGCATCACCAGGCAAAGGCGGGGTACACCATGGAAAGTTTGCCAGTCCATTGCAGGGCCAACACTCACTCACGCCTACGGGCAATTTAGAGTGACCAATCAACCCACCATGCATGTGTTTGGACTGTGGGAGGAAACCAGAGTACCCTGAGGAAACCCACTTAAGCACGGGAAGAACATGTAAACTCCACACAGAACAACCCGGAATCGAACCCAGCTCGTCTTGCTGTGAGGCGACAGTGCTAACCACTACACCACCATGACACCCTTTCTTTATTGTCAGTGTAGGTTAAAGTAAGTTATATTGGAAGTGATTTAAAAGCATTTCTTTTGGTCCACTCATCATTAAATGGGCAGCTCCTGAGCTAAAACGATATAGAAAAACATGTTTTCTTTATAGAGCAAAAATATATTTCACCCTGTAAGAGTTTTACAGTTGTAGTTTAGATACTGAATTCCTAACCAATGGGAGAGCTAGCTTTGCTGTATCCACTGTATCCAGATTTAAAATTCTGATTGGACAGTTGTGCTCTGAGCATTTCAAGAAAGAAACCCTTTCGTTATCAATTAAATGAATGTATTTCTCCAATATATGATACTCCAATAGAAAAGTACTACAGTGCTGATATTACTAATATGCAAAACTTAGAGACCCCCATGATTTATTTAATTGCATTTTAATACTACCATCAAATAAAGCTTTTAAAGTTACAGTTTGAAAATGATTAAAGGATTTAATGAAAATGGGACAGCAACAGCAAGACCTGCTAGACCCCAAAAACACCATCAGATAAAAAGTGCTTAAAGCTTTTATCTGTAAGAACAAGTATAAATCCCGCTGATTGATTCAGTCCTGAAAAATCCATGAGTTTCGTCCTTTCTCTGTGAGTCTGAAAGGATATGTATCTGTCGAGAAGCTCTTACTGAGGAAAGAAAATAAACACTTTACAAATAAAAGAAAAAAGCTTCTGATAGACTCAAAACTGAGTTCAGACCTCAACATGGTAACAACATGCAACCAACTTCTACATCCTACGATATGAGCATATGTTTTTTACCACAAAAGAATTGCATTTAAATTAATTAATTTTTATCTATTTATTTATTTGTTTATTTATTTATTTGTTTGTTTATTGGAAAGGCTAAAGAGTAGAAAAGTCTTTAGGATGCTGAGGTTATGTTAGAGTGAGGTTTAGGTGTGGTATTTTTTAGCTACAGAAATACAAACGTCAATAGTAACCTATGGAAGTCCTCACAAGGAAGGTAAGGCAAGAATTTGTGTGTGTGTGTGTGTGTTCGTTGCAGGCCACTGCTGCATGAAGTATTTTCTAGAGCTTGATTAAGTCGAGATAAATTTGATTAGATTTCTATAAACACCTTTTCCTCTCTATGACTCTGAGACTCGGTTTACCTCTGTGCTTTCACTACTATAATCACTAAAGCAATGAGCCACAGCACTCTGAATCTCCTCCACACACACACACCCCTGAGTGAGTGTGTGCGTGCGTGTCTGTGTGTATGATTCACATCTTTTAACTATGATTACGATTTCAAGAACACCAAATGTCTGCTCCATATTCATGTTTTTTTTTCTTCAGAAAAGGAACGTGCAGTAATTTCCCTTCTTGAAATACGTGTCACACTCACGGACGAGTCATTACAGCCACACTCTGACCAGAAATATGAGTCAGTTTTCTGCTGCTTGTGAAAGGTGTGCGTGCTATTGACATGATCAATGAGGGGTAAAATTAAAAGCTGCATTGATCCCCTCCCTCCCTTTTCCCTTTTTCTGCTTGGGTCCCTGAGATACTGCAGTGCAATTTCCATGCATAACAACCTTTCTGCGTTTCCCAGTGTAATATGGTATTGGAAATAGGATTTTAACCCACTACAGGATTGAGATGTCACCATAAGGGCAAGTGGGTATGTTACAGTAACATTTGAAGTACAAAACAAAGATTTCTGTTTAAAATGATTGGATATGTTTCAAATATATCAAGACTCAGAACTCAGAACTACGCAACTTGTGTGGTATTTAAATTTGCTACAGTTCTTTGTATAAATACAATGTACAGTATAATGCAATACATGGCAATGACATTTTTTGTTTATTGAGTTTTTTTATTCATTTGAATTTTTAAAAAGGAAGGATAAATGGACACAGAACTGTGCTACTGTGATACTTATTGAAGGGCTAAACTGAAATATTGGTTGGCCAACAGTATCACTAACTGTTTTATCCAAGTATCACCAATAATTTGGTCAAACTTATAATCTGGTCTGACAACAATAGAGCAAAATTCGGTTGATTCTGCCACTGAAAATCCAATATAAGCCATACATAAGTATATGTACACTACCGCTCAAAAGTTTAGGATCACTTTAGAATTTCTTTTCATGCAATTCACAAACAATATTGTCCATTTCACAATTAAGTGTATCAGATGATTATTAAAGAATAAAAATGTTTGTATTAAAGCCTATTTTTGTATAGAGGCTTATTTTGGATATAGTCCTATTATCAGCAATTCTCAGTCCTCTGCCTAAATCTCCTGGTATGGCTGCCAATGCAAGTTAAGGATGTTATTGGGCTAATTGGTTGTTAGGACACCCTTGCTCAATTGTAAATTGCACAGCTGAAAAACATTCTACTAATAAGTGAGCATCAGCAGTTAATGGCTTGCTGACCGGCTCAAAATGGCCAGAAAGAAACAACTTTTTTTAGAGACCCGCCAGAGTCCGTCAGGAAGAAAGGCTACTCCATTGAAAACAAGAAAAATTTACTGTGATCCCAAACCTTTGAGCGGTAGTGTATATACAAAATATGCTCTGTTTACACATATCACAGCAATACAATCTGGTAACTTTAAAGACAAACATTTTAGTTAGCATAACAAAACATAACATGTAAAATGTATTTTACCTAAACTTTAGCATAAACTTTAAAATAACTAGTTATTTAGAATCATTAGTACACAAAAACAACTTTAACAGAATTAACAGAAATCTAATGTGTAAAAATGTGTGGGTAGTTATTTAACAAAATCCATTAGTGACAGTAAGGAACCGATCATTTTATCAGTGATACACTAAAGCTGCACTATGTAAGATTTGGGAATTTGGGGACCTCTCTGGTAGAAAGGTGAAATTACACTCACTGTGTAATGTCAGCTGTGCTGGACCCCTTTTCTAAGTGAATCTGATGATTGCGAGAAAGTATGTAAAGAAAGCTTAGTCGAAACTTGGTGAAGGAAGTGTGTTCTGTAAGTGAATTAGCTCATAAAGTCACCATATCTTCATCAGTATAATGCTGTATAATGCAGTATAACCTTGCATTTGAGACCTAAACATAATGGCCAACCTTTTTTCTGAGTCTGCGTGTATGACGTTAATGCTCTGTTATGTGATGTGATCCACAAACCTCTGTCGTGACACCTCAGTATTGTAAGTAATTATTTCAGGCTGTATAGGTTTATTTATACCAGCACCATTATGTTTTATTTCATACAGACATTATATGTTAGCATGTTTTTTTCCTGTCCCAGTAAAGCAAAATTGCAAAAATGACATAGTACAGGTCTAAAATTAGTATTGGGCGCAAAAACAATAATACAATAATTAGCTACATTTGTCTCTAAATGGGCCTGTTATAAATCAGCAAAAAAATAGAGCAAAGACTTAAAAGAATTATAGCACTTATGGCCCCTGCAGGTGTAAGTTTGTGGATTATATGAAGGTTCTATACCAATTAGAGTATTTTCAGAACAAGAACCTTTGTTTCAGGAGTGTAAGAGATCGAGATCACTGTGAAGGAAACCAGTGCTATAACGACCTGGGTGGCCAAGACCAGGCAGCGTTTTATTAACAATAAGTTACTGATGAATTCCTCAGCTGTGTGGCCTCCTGAGGCCTGTCACGTGTGGTCCTGATGCCTGAGCTGATGGTAACAGGAGAGCATTTCCGAGTGGACATGCATGGACACTCAGTTTAACGAGAATTGTGCTGCGGTAATGAGGGGGAAAGGGGCTATATTAGGATGCCCATATTAGGCAATTAACTGCCTCAATGCTCTGAGTAAGACAGAAGTTCTCATGGAGATGAGGTCTGAGAATAACTCAAGCTTGTGCAAGGCTCAGAGATTTCCTTGTGGTTCGAAAAAGGGGTTTTCTTCGGAGATGCAATCAGTTTAATCAATTCAGCGTGCGCTGGGTGTGGCTACATCTTCCTCTACCATCTTTGTAATCTGCAATGGAAGTGGAACGCAGGAGAAAGTGATGAATTCCTCTGATTACATGATCCTCTGGATCAATACATTACAAACAATAAGTAAAATTGAAAGACAAAAAGATTAATGTGCTATATCCATGTGGCACATCATTGATTTAGTTTCCAGTAAAATGGGCAGTAAAGTGTAGATCATTTTCAGCATCAGCAAAAAAAAAAAATTATCCAGATAATTACACAGAAGCCTCAACATCTACAGTGTTTTGTCAGATTTGTGTGCACGCTTTGTCTTTATTACAGCTTAGTTGACTTTTCTGTGTCTCATGATCCAAGTAATACCAAACACTTTCACTGATGTTGAGGTCCAGACTCAGAACAATGGGGTGGTCAGTCCATTGTTTTAATAACATCAGTTTCTTTGTTTGTCTTGCCAAAGTTGGTGTTTTTTGTTTAATTTATTTTCTGGACAGCTACACATTCTTTCAGACGTGTGAAAGGATGGAGAGAAACACAAGTGGATATTTTCAGATCCAAAGAAAGAGACGAACTTGATTGTTTACTTTCTCTTGAAGACAAAAGCTTTAAGTACACTGTTAAGTGATAGAAAAGTTAATATGTGTGCTGCCTTAAAAAGTTGAAAAGAGTTGCATTTAAATAGTAAGATAACAGAACAAAAATTTGTGTTTTATGCCCAGAAAGGTATTATTTCTAGTTCAAATTACTCAAAACTTTTTAAAGCTAGAATCCCCACCTTTTTCACAGTTGTTGACATTTTCTCTGAAATGTTTTTACCGTTCGTTTCAGGAAACTGCTGCTTAATTCTATTGTCTTCCTACAACTTTTCATCTTTCTAATGTCAGTAGATTATTTTATATTCCAGTTCCTTAAAAATAATGGCCTGAAATTTCAGCAAAAGAATTTCACAGTATTTGAATCAAATAAAAGAGTTTTCCGTGCATACACTCACGGCTGAGTGGGTGTGCCTGTTCAGAGATTAGAACGACAGGAGACAAATCAAAAGGCCAGTGTAAACTGTAGCTTTTTATCTGCCATTATCAGCCTGTCTGTTGTGTGCCCACCACTAATGCCTATGATTTTCTCTGTGAAATGAGTAATTTATATCTTTAGACCTGACTTTCCACTTTTCAGTCCAGTTTTAATACACAGGTTGACTTTTCTTGTCAACAACTGAATTTCAAAGCTAAATGTAATCTGACCTGTGGTTCTCCTCCAAGAATTGATTCATAAATGCATTCATCTCCAACAACAACTCACTTATGCTTTGGACTCTAAACCGTCTTCTGAAATGTTTAAAGGAAGAAAGCTGGTACACACACACACAGTTCTACAGAACTGGTTTTGTTTGTCGACAAGCTCTTTGTTGCTGATACTGTATTTAGACTAAACACACGCCCTTCAGTGTTTCACACAAACCCTTATTTTGGTAACAAAGTGAAGTAATCTCTGAATCATTTCAATTAAACTGAAAGTAGGGTAAACATGCTCTCACTCTCTCTCTCTCTCTGTCTCTCTCTCGCTTTCTCTCTCTCTCTCTCTCGACTCTTTTTCAATATAAGTAATTGGAATAATGCTCCGGGTGCCCTGA
The DNA here is from genome assembly GCA_021613375.1 of Megaleporinus macrocephalus. NCBI lineage: Eukaryota > Metazoa > Chordata > Actinopteri > Characiformes > Anostomidae > Megaleporinus > Megaleporinus macrocephalus. The sequence goes on along the minus strand of CM038704.1, from coordinate 29,708,113 downwards.
ATCATTAGCAAATGAGCAGACCTGCTTTTATTAGCCTCCGACTTGTAAATAATGCATTAAATTCCTGGCGTAAACACGATCAACCCTGCACCATATTCATAATGGAAAGAAATGGCGCTCAGCTTCCCCTAACTGGGGCCGTTCAGCAAAATCAACGTGAAAGGCGATATTTGCGGAAACAGCACAACGAATACAACATGGCCCTGGGCGTCTTTCCGCACTAACAAGGGAAATTAAAATTTTTTGACATGTACAGTAATTCTTCTCTCTTTTTTTTCTCGATTTTATTGTTTAAGAGGGGGAAAGAGAAAAAAAATAAAGGGCTGTTTGTAATCAAGGCAAAACGCTCATAAGTTTTCCTATTAAAACATTTTTGGGGAGTAAAGAATATGCTGCGAAGGGTAATTAATATGGTTGGCTGTGTTGTTAGCTGTCATCATTAATGAGCTGTAATTTTACGGCAGGAAATTGGTTTATGCTTAAACAACACGTTAAATGGCTGCAGAGAAGCAGCAGGCCGGGGGTGGGTGCAGGTATACGGCTCAGTGCTGTGGTCAAGCAGGGCTTGTAAAGTGCCAGAGCTGAGAACAGGTCTCGCTGGAGGGCCCAGATGATGTTTGTGTGAGTCAAAATAAAATATCTAAATGGTTTTGCTTTGGAAAAAAGTTTAGGAAAGTTTATGAGACAGGTGATTTTTGACAGGATTAATAGTTTGGCTAAACAGTGTTTTACAAATATATATAGATGAGATTTAAAGGTCTGGAAAGGTGGTCTAAATAAGCTTCTTTGAGCTCTAAAGTGATTTCCAAAAAGGTCGTGTGAAAGCAAGTTGTTTTTGTACATTTTTTTTTCTTGTTACTTTAGGAAATGTCTCTGCATACTTAAAATAAATAAATAAATGTTTATTGTTGTAAAGTGATTTACATGTCTTATGTATATTCGTATTCAACTCTGTAGAGTCTGTGTCTTAATTTTGTGTTAACTCTTAGTAGTGTTGCAATTGGTCTGTGAATACTTTGAGTGTTTTCTTTTCACAACATTCATGCAAAGGGTTTGTTAAGGAGTTGAATAATTAGATCAAGTATGTTGGGATAAAGAAGTTTGAGCCAGAGTCTGATCCCGAGAGTCAGGTATAAGAAGTTGGTAGATGTTAACCGCCTTTACAAGACAGATTGGAACAGGACGTTTCAAAGTGCTTTTTATTGTTTTGGGTCTGTTGCTGGTAGGCAGGCAATATGAATTGTGTTACTAGATGACATCATCTAACAGAAAAATAGCTGGAATTCCAACACAGCCTGGAGCTTGAAAAGAGTGGTTTCTGTGGTTTCTTCCTTGTTATACTTTTTTCTCCTTCTTTAAAGCTTTATAACTTTGCAGACTGCTCACCTGCACAAAAAGCTACACAACACAGTGAAGGAAAAACAGAACACAGAACGCATCCTCTTTGAATAAGTGTAGGGTGATGCCTTTTGTCTTTTGTATAGCCCTGTATCTGCAGCATGGATTCTAAACCTTTCTAGAAACTATAACTGTCTGAGATGTTTCTCATGCGGAAAATGAGTAAAACAAACAAGCAGACAAACAAACAAATGGCCAGAAAAATTGTCCTTGGACACTTTGTGGAAAGCTGCTTTTAATGAAAACCCACCCTTCAGAAGGCTTGAGTCAACTGTGCCGTTACGCAGCCAAACTATAGTGTCATTAACGAGGCCACCTGAATCATCGGGACTGGAGAGAGTCGGCCTAGTTTAAAATGACTCATAAAAAAAACAAACAAAAACAAGCAAACAGAGGGAGCAGTGAGAGGTTCTGGCCATCGGAAAACAGCAGAGTGGATCGGAACAGTGCTCAGACTGTGATGCATGTAAGCTCCGTAGCTCTGCCTCGCAAATAATCATTAGCACTGATGATTATTTGCTAGCGGGCCCAGATTCAGCATTTGAGCCAGCTGCGACATTCACACTCCCATTTACCCTCAGCAACTGTGAGGGAGGCGATAGTGGGACAGACTGCACAGGCCTGACACCAGCAAGAGGAGTGAAAGGCTACATGTCTTAAATATTTTGGAGAGGGTTCACATTGTAAAGAAGATGCTATGTGTTATTCCTACTGAGATCATCTTTGCGTTAACAGGAGTCTATTTATATAGCGTAGTAGATTTTTAAAGTTTTATTAAAGGAAATGGATGTTTTAATAATGTTAAATATACTCATTAGACACTTTATTAGAGACCACTTCTTTGTAGCTCCAGATTGCGGGTGTATAGTATAGACTGTATGGCATCTCTCGATGCATAATTTTGTGTTAGCCATCCTCTAGTCCAGTGTTTCCTAATTCTGGCCCTGCACATGTGCTTTCCCTGTTTTACCACACCCACCTCCACTCCATCTGGGGTTGTTAATGAGCTGATTAATTATATCAGGTATGTCGAAAGAAAGGAAAACACTGAAGTGTTCAGGGCAGTGGGTCTCCAGGACTAGCGTTGCGAAACTAGATCTTCAAACACTAAAATGTTCAGGGCAGTGGGCCTCCAGGACCAGCGTTGCGAAACTAGATCTTCAAACACTAAAATGTTCAGGGCAGTGGGTCTCCAGGACCAGCGTTGCGAAACTAGATCTTCAAACACTAAAATGTTCAGGGCAGTGGGACTCCAGGACCAGCGTTGGGAAACTAGATCTTCAAACACTAAAACGTTCAGGGCAGTGGGCCTCCAGGACCAGCATTGGGAAACTAGATCTTCAAACACTAAAACGTTCAGGGCAGTGGTACTCCAGGACCAGCGTTGCGAAACTAGATCTTCAAACACTAAAATGTTCAGGGCAGTGGGACTCCAGGACCAGCGTTGGGAAACTAGATCTTCAAACACTAAAACGTTCAGGGCAGTGGGCCTCCAGGACCAGCATTGGGAAACTAGATCTTCAAACACTAAAACGTTCAGGGCAGTGGGACTCCAGGACCAGCGTTGGGAAACTAGATCTTCAAACACTAAAACGTTCAGGGCAGTGGGCCTCCAGGACCAGCGTTGGGAAACTAGATCTTCAAACACTAAAACGATCAGGGCAGTGGGACTCCAGGACCAGCATTGGGAAACTAGATCTTCAAACACTAAAATGTTCAGGGCAGTGGGACTCCAGGACCAGCGTTGGAAAACTAGATCTTCAAACACAAAAATGTTCAGGGCAGTGGGACTCCTGGACGAGCATTGGGAACGTAGACCATCATCAGCTGTCAGTTTCTGACCACAGAGCCAATCTCGTCTGAATATTTTTGGGTGGTGGACCTCTCTTCACCTAACAGTGAACACTAATATATGTAAAAACTACAACACCATTGCTGTGCGACACAGTGCCAAGTCACTACCATGTCAGCATCACTGCTATGTTCGGAATGACTCACCAACCACAAATATCCAGCATCTCTTTGGAAACTGACCTCTGGTGAATGGCTGGGGCAGAAGTGTCCAATCTTATCCACAATGGGCCGAAGTGGCTATAGGTTTTCATTCCAAATGTGCAGGACTTCATCTGTTTCTACTTGATGAATCAATTGCACAGCTTTAAAACAACTGGTCATGTGATCTCCTGCTTTAATAGAATGAAAACCTGCAGACAGACTGGCCCACACAAATAAGATTGGGCACTCTGGATCAAGAGATTGTGCAGCAACAGATGGTCTAAAGTGTGTTAATACATTTTAGTGAATTTTTCAAATCTGCAGTTGTAACTCTAGCCTAAATTATTTAATTTATAAACACTCTTATATAGGTTGATAGCTGAGATATAGTATTCAGAATCAGAAGATTGGGATGGACATCAAGAAAGTACCTTTACTTGAGTACTCTACTTGTACTAGTTGATTTTTTTGGAGTATTTGTACTTATTTAAATTAAAATGTTTTTTAGAAGTTTGACTTTTGCTCCATTACATTTAAAAGACATACACTGTACTTTTTACATTTCTATGAAGGTACTCGTTACTCATTACTCTACTTTATAGCCAGCGACAAAAAGGAGAAAACGGTCAAGTTCAGCCTGCATTCTGCAGCAGTTATACTTGGTGATTGTATCGACTACAGCAGATAAAGATAATACAGATAAAAGGTTCCTCACCAAATGACCTTATCTGAAGAGATAATTATTATAAATTATAAATTATAAATGAAGATACACTCTGTTTATATGACCAAACTTCATCAAAAATTGTCATCCAACTTGAGAGAGCAAGAGGTATGTAATGTATTTAATTCCAGTAAATAAAATGATCTGTGCTTGTAGTGGTTGGGGTTATTATGAGCGCCTCCTGGTTCCTCCTCCGTATCTGACTCTAGTTCTTATGGCTATGTTCTTGATGCTTAGTTGAAATGACTTGATTGGTGCGAATATGTCAGGAAGACCACAAAGTTAATCAGAGGGCAATCAGGGGGCAATTATCAGTGAAGCGGTCAGAGTTTGGGACCTGAGGGAGGGTCCAGGTCAGGCCTGGGTCATACATCTGCCGGGCTAGTATGGTGGTGTTTACAGAGGCTTTTGTTGTAGTGTAACAAACTGTCTGTCTTAAGTCCTCACCACTCTCTTCCACTCTTCCAGATCCCCTCAAATATCCTTTCTTTCTCTCAGTCAGTCACTCCGGGACCCAGACTCAGCTTCCACACCCTGTTTATAATTCAGCTGTGTTCCTCACAACATATACAACTATACAAAACATATACAAAACAAAATTAGCAAAAGCTTACATTTATAAACTTTAACTGTGACCAGCTGAGCGTAGAAAATGGTAGGTAAATAAGTAAGTACAATAAGTAAAAGTAAATAAGTAAGTCTAAATAAATCAATAAATAAATAAATATGACTGTGGTTGGCTAGAAGATTTTTGGTTAGTGCTTTTTAATGCTAGTACTATAATAATAATAATAATAATAATAATAATAATAATAATAATACACATTATTATTATTTTTATTGTTGTTGTTTGGATTGTTGCTCTCTCTCTCTCTGTCCCTCTCTCTCTTGCTCTCTGTATCTTATCTTACTTTCTTTGTCCCTATCTCTTTCCTCCATTCTCTTTTCTCTGTTTTTTTTCTATTTTCGCTCTTACTCTTTCTACATATCTCTTTTTACTCTTTCTTATCTCTTTCTACTTGTATTCTCTCTCTATCTTGTTTCTCTTACTCATTGTTTCTCCTCTCTTTTTTCTTTCTTTCCCTCATTCTTGTACCCTTTCTCTTCTCTATTTATCTCTCTCTCTCTCTCTCTCTCTCTCTCTCTCTCTCTCTCTCTCTCTCTCTCTCTCTCTCTCTCGTTCTCTCTGTGAGCACCAGTAGATGTGTGTCTGGAGTATCTTTGTGTGTGTTTTGCCCCTTGGTGTCCATGTCGCCCGCCGCGTGCCAGTTGCGCTGCTGCAGACTGTCAGTGTTTGTCTCAGTCACAGTGAAACACCCCCTACACACACACACACACACACACACACACACACACATACTCCTCCTCAACTCAGCATCGTTCTGATCTTATGACATCTTAACCTTTGGAAAAGCGCTCGCAGACAAGCGTTTAGGAAAACACAAAAACAGCCTCCTCCCTGCATGCCTCCTGACCTTTCCACGTTGTTATTGTGTTCAGCTCCTTTCAGAACATGAAGCTGCCTATTTATTTATCATGGTGGGTTATTAATTGAGGGAATTGCAGTAAAGCACCAGTGATGGGAGGCTTTTGTCTTCAGGCAGGGAGAGATTAAAAATACGCACTTTCAATTTCAGCCTGAAGTCACTCAAATTACAAACCCTTCTCTGTAATGGCACATTATTGTTGAAATACAGTCATGTTGTTAAATCTCCATCAGTTCAGTCTAATGATCATTAACTGTAAACAATTCCCTGCACTATTTTTAAGAAACATATAAAGCAGGACAGTTGGGTCTAAAATACATAAATGTATCTGCACTGGTCACTTTTCTTGGAGACAGAAGTCTACAACGTTCCTAGTTCTCTTTTAGGAGGGAATGTCACGCTTTAGGACGTCTCCACAAAAGATTCTTTATCTCCTGCTCAACTACACATTAAACAGCAGAGATGTTGTTTTGTCTTTAATCTTCTGCTTAGCATCACCAGAGTCATGTTATTTCCGAATAACAAAGGGCGTTTGAAGCTGTTGTCCTGGCTGGGAGCCCGATATAGACCGCTTCAGGGTTGAAGATCATTCTGTTAGAAACACCGCTTTTAGAGTACACCTACCAGCAAGACAACACACCGCCAACACTTGGTAACTGGTAAACCGGTAAGTGGTCATTTAGTGCTACCAGCAGTGTTAGCAGTGCTGTTTAAAAGTCCAGACCTCTGGCATTAACATCAGCACAAATATGTGCACCGGGAACTTGGTGGCATGTGTTTCCATGGACAAGCAGCAGCATGCAAGCCTTACATCACCGAGCCTACAGTTTGTCCTCCTTTAATAGCGCTAAACCCTACAATATAAATGAAACAGACTCACTTTGCTCTGCTTTAAGCTTTAGCTCAGCTACAGCTGTTTTTCTTGTATCTCCGGCAGGTCCTGCAGAATACTTTTCTGCAATAGTTAAACAGTTTCTTATAAAAATGTCTTTCAACGTTTAATTTTTTGGTAAATGTTGGTTTCTCTTCATAGATAAAACATGTGGGGAAACCAGCTGGAGTGCGTATAAATACATACGAGTTTTCCATTCTTCTCTAAATTATTGATGTCTTAAATTTATTGATTGCCTTGAATCCACATCTTCTTTGCCATTTCATTATTTACTAGCTAGTTAAGATTGTTGTTCAGGGTTAAAAGTCAGAGAAATAGCAGTTATATATTAATTACATCCTTTAAGACATTAATAATTCAAACTGATAGACTGCATATTGTTAGAACATTCAGCGAAGCTTTAATTTCCCACAGAGAAATTTTACCGCAAACTAGGATTAATCTATTTTCACCGAAAAGTCTAGCCCTGCTGGGGAGCTACAAAGGGGGCAGTAAATGGACCCCTTCACTAGGTGCTAGTATCAATCCCTCAGGCTGGTACATAGTTAGAGGGTGTGTTCTCCTTTACAATCAGAGATAACACATGTAGGGATCAATGCAGGGTCTGATGATAAGCACTGTTTGAATCATTTGCATTCTTTCTCTTCACTGCATCTTTTGCTGTCTACTTTATGAAATCCAGTTCCTACAGCTGTAACAACTGCATACAGTCCTGTGCACAAGTCACAAACCACTTTCGATTGTTTAGTCTTTTAGGCAAAAGGCCCTTAAATTACTAATCATTCAGAAGAAATATTTAAGGAGCTTAGATATAAGATAAGAAATATAAATAAAAATATATAAAACTGAAAAGAGTTCTCCAAAAAAGGAAGGTAATAAAGGTGTAATAAAGGCGAGAGGCAAACACACTAAATACTGAAAAGTTTGGCACTACAACCCGGGGCAAAAGAAATGGACCAAGTTCAAAATGGCAAAACATTAAGCTTTGGTCTTATCAGCAAATTATTAAACAAATTATTCTTTTTCTTTTCATTTCTTTCATTTCTGTCAGTCAGACAGTCTTTTACAGGTATAATTCAGTATTGTTCCACTCGGCATTGATGACTTCTGACATTAAATTCATGTTTATTGTGAGACAAAAAATCACTATAGGGTTTGAATCTGCACTCTGAATAGGCCAAAATCATTGTACTTTGATGTTCGCCCATTTTTCCCTGGCAGTGCATATTTACTTGTTGACGTTTCTGTTTAATTTTCTTTTAAACATGTCTTCTGTGCGTTCCAGAGAAGTAAACTTAATAGCAGATTTTACTGAGAATTTACTAAATAAAGGATTGTCTGTTCAACACTGTAACTTTTAATTAACATTGCTCACAGTAGTTGTGAAAGACTAAGCATTAAGATTAATTGCTTCTTATAGATCCCAGCTTCTTTTACCCCATTCCATAACTTAAGAATAACTCAGTTAGTCACGTTACGTCAAAGCTTGTAAACAGTTAATATGAATTATTTGTACAAATGGTAATAACTTCAACATTAAATAGGTAAATAAAAAGCATTGTTTTATTCTCTCTTTTATTTATTATTTTTCTGATTATTAACACAAAATGTAATTAGGCCTGAACTGGATTTGATTTGACAGCTAAACTTGTGAACACAGCATTTATTTCCTAGCTAAGTCGCTCCAGATCTGCTGTGTTGTGACCTCCCTGGTGCAAAATGGTTGTTGACTGCTTGTTTTCTCGCTCTGTGTGTGTCAGATAGATTTTGAGTCTGGACATTCTTCGCAATAGCTCGCTCAGCCTTTGTATCCTCCACTGTTCGCTCAAACTCAAATACCATTATGGAGCAGCGCTGGAGATGTGACGCGGTACATGTCCAGAGACTGAAAAGCATGGAGCGAGTGAAGTCTCATCCGCTGACGAGGGCGGACAGAAAACTGCCACAGGTCTTTCATTGTGCATAGCCAGCAAGTCACATGATATTTGTCAGGGTCCAGCTCCCTTCCAAAGTGCCATCACCCAGTTACACCCCTCCCTCCCCTCTGCCACGGTATATCCAGACCCCCCTCCATGAACAGCGTTGCACTGCACAGTCTCATATGCCATCGCCTGAAGCCTGGAATCTCTCATTATGCTGCCTGAGATTTATTAAAATAGATTATGGAAATGTTAATTAAGTCATTAATTACATTATTTAAGCAGCATTGACAGATAAGGCGGTGAACATTATGGGGTGAGGGGGAGTAAATGAAGCAGGGGGAAGGGGTTGCTGTGGAGAATGTGCATGCTTGCGTGTACGTGTGGGTATCATGTGGTGTTTTTTTTAAGCCTTTAAACCCATTTGAGATGCCACACTTCAGTATATCCCAACTTAGTTAGTACTTTATGTCTAGACATTATAAACTAAGGAAAACTTATTTTTACAGTAGTGGTTTTTGGCTTGGACTTCTACACTCTTAAAAATAAAGACACCTAAAAGCTTCTTTGGTGTGATGCAATAGTTTTTACCACTTGTTACAATGAATGCCTTCATAAATGAGGATGATAAGAAGTAGAAGAAGTAGAAGAACAAGAACAAGATAAAGAAAAAGATGATGATGATGAATCAATTGATAGAGCCTTTCCAGATGTGTAAATTACCCACGCTATAGACACTAAGGCAACACAATACCATCAGTGATGCAGGCTTTTGAACTGTGAGTTGATAACAAGTTGGATGGTTCCTTTCCTCTTGAGTACGCAGAACACAGTGTCCATGGTTTCCAAAAAAAATCTTATTTTTATCTGACCACAGAACTTGCATTTGTAAATTGCACAGCAAACAGTGTTCACAGAGAGTGATTTCTGGAAGTGTTCCTGAGCCCATGCTGTGGTTTCCAGTACTAATTCATGCCTGTTTTTAATGCAGTGCCATCTGAGGGCCCAAAGAACATGATCATTAAATTTGACTGTTAGTCCTATCCACACAAAGATTCCTCCAAATTCCTCCAGAGTCTTTTCATGATATTGTGTACTGTAGACGGTGGTATAACCAAAGTCTTCATTCTTCAGACTCTGCCACTCTTCATTATTGTCTTTTATACCCAGTCATGTGATTTATTAGCAAATTTCTCATACAGCAAGTTCTAAATGAGTTAATAATTATTATAAAATGTAAAAATACCACATTTTCAGCATCTGATTTGTGTTCTCTGTCCTATTGTGAAGAAAATGTGGGTTTTGCAAGTCTTTGCTTTATGTTTTTATTTACTTTTATTTCAATTTTACAGTGTCACAACTTTTTTGGAATTGGGGTTGTATGTAGCAGTTACAGTGACTTTTTCTGTAAGGCCTGCTGGCATAGAGATATTGCTGTTTTCCATTTCCAACAGCTGATTGTAATGCATTGGTCAGACTTCCACTCACTGTCAGTGACATATCTAGGATATCTAGAAGAATTAGAGTGGTGTTTTTTTTTTCACAAAACTGCACCCACTCATTGGAAATCACAACATGATTAGTTGATTCTACTGTCACATTCTAATTATGTGAGTGATTAATCTATTAGACCAGCTCCTGAAGTTTTAATTAATGTGAAATATACCACAGAAAAAACTATGAATTTATCATTTTCCATTGAGCATTTCAGAAATTCAGCTTTTTTGTTTCCGACCCAAACCTAACAATGAAATTAATACTTCAACACAATGCAGAGTTTAAAAAGAACAAACATGCTGCTTCTGTTAAATAATCAAGTAACAATTAGAGACTTTCTTTGAAAGCCTGATGTTTCACCAAAGCCAGTTAAAGGTTTCTCATAAAAGAACAAAATTTAGGAACCATTATTTTTAATTGTAGGAAAATATTAATTGGCATGTATAAAAAATAGTTCCCAATAAAAGATTATGTTCTATATTTTTAAATGTAGACCAGATTGTGTCCAAAAGCAAGTCTTTACAATCTTAACCTGCAGCAGTGCTGTATTTACATTATTCTGTTCTCACAGTGGGAATGTATGAATCATATACTGCAGCATTTACTGATAGTGTCTCACACTGGACCTCATTAATCCTCACCATGTAAGATATCAAGCCACCATAGATTAATGCATTTTGTTATTGGTCCAATAGGGAATTGAAATAGACATGAAATCCTTCATTTTACCTTGAAAGTAGCTTTGCGTGTAATTACACAACACAGAACGTTGCTAATTTGGCTTGAAACTGAGAGCCATCATGGCTGCGTGTACGGTTTCTTGTGTCCGCTCTGGTTTTCATTTCTTACGGATCTTCAGTCGCGGGAGCATTTGGAGAAAGCATTTGGAGTGACATTTGGGCGAAGGCCTCAAACCATATTTCCAAGCTGTTTGGGAAGAAAATACAAGGGGAGCGATCGTGAGATAGATTACCAGGGAGGCGATACTGTGAACTTCCTTATCTGTTGACAGCTTAGTTACCGTTAAGAACAAGAAATGTGTTTTTCAATTCGGCGAGAATGGAGTTGTGCTTTGTCCCCGTAGACCTGCATTATGGGACTGTGCGATCCAGCCTGATAGCTGCAAATAACAGGGTTTGAAAATAACTTCAGAACAAATGCTTGATTTGCTCTGTGATTCCTGTTATTTATTGGCGCCAAAGTTTGCCAAACACTTTTGAACGGAAATGTGAGAAACAATTAAAGTTCTGATCCTTTGTTATCCACTTTTCAAAGGACAAATATCTGCTGCTCGAGTCGGACAGCGCCGTGCTCTCTCTTTCTCGTGTCAATATTAGCAGGTGCATTTATGTCCAGCCGTAATGGGCTGACATCTGTGGATTGCGTTGAAATATGCTCTGCCATTTGCGACTCTCCTTATTAGAAGTGTGAAGAAAGAAAAAGCGAGTTCCAGTGGCACAGAAGATTGTTTTTAAAACCACAAGGTCAAAGACCCTCAAAAAGCATGGGACCCCGACCTTCTTGAGCCCTGGCTGGTTATATGGTCTCTATCAGAACATTTCTGCCAGTGCTTACCTGATAAAGTGACATTTGATTGCTTCTAGTCAAGGTGGCCATATAATCAAGTAGATCCAGTGGAGTGGGGCGGGACTCGACACTCAATTGTTCAATACGATGTCGCCGTTTTCTCTCCGCCCGTGTGAGAAGGAGGTGTAGAGTCCCAGTGGAGGCGAACACTTTATCAAAGCATTTGGATTGAACTGTAACCTAGGAGTGATCTCCTCCAAATGACACCCCTCAATCTTGACATCCTTCTTTGAGGTTGCTTGGCAACCTGTAGTGGCCTGCCTCTTCAAAAGGAGAGGCTCTTGATTGCCGGAGCGAGTGACTGTTGAAATGAATCGGCGAGCCTCTCTCACTCTTTCTCCCTCTCTCTCTCTCTCTGAATGTTTCCTGGATATCAGCAGCTGCTCTAACGCTGAGAGAAGCCAAGGTGACTCGTGTCATGATAACTGATGACATGACTGGTCCATGAATGACCTCAAACTAACATCAAGTCCAAGTCCAATTAACGTTGTAGAAACACAGGGAAATTAAATCACTTGGAATTTCCCTTTGTGGATCTCTTTTTTACAGTTCTGCTTATCTTAGTAATTAATTATAAGGATTGCTAACTTTGAAAGATGCTGTAATTGCATTGCAATTTGTGTGGAAATTCAAAATGTACCCACATCAGATGCTGGCCTGGACTTGGATCAGACAGGTACTTTTAAAGCCACCATAGCCTTTAGCTAATTTAGGAGTTCTAGTCAACCACTGTCTCTAAATCAGGCTTGCTAAATGTTTTTTTTTTTAATATATTCTTTTACTTCCTCTTCATTGGATCTACTGGTTTATTGCTATAGTGAGTTAACCAAGCTGGCTGCACACTGAGAAAAAGTTCTATATAGCCCTGAAAAGGTTCTGCAGAACTCTTTTCGCTACAATATAGAACAATGTCTGAAGGTTCTTAGTCAGCATGTTGTCTATCACATAGAAGAACCATTTAACCATGTAAATAACCAGAGTGTCCACAGAACTATGTAAAACCTTTGCCTTTACAAAAGAGCCATTGAAGACCCATTTTTAAAATATAAGGTAGAGTAAGCTTTGTGTAAAATTTTACAAAAGCATGACAGTTTCTGTCCAATCTCCTGTTAATCTAATCAGCATTTATTACTGTCCTCCTGTTCAGTGGTACAAAAGAAATTGAGAATCGTACAGAGCAACACAATTGAAACTTTCTTCAATGAAACAGAAACTGGCATATTTATATTAATCAAACCAAATGAATTCCATGTTAAAGCAGTAAATTTTCATGTCTAATAAGCAGACGTCCAACTCGAGTTAGGACACAGCCAATCATAAATACTTTAGAACATATGAAGAGGCGGGACAAGCCGGGTAGCCATCCAATCAAACGCACACTTGCACAAATTTGGTCTGAACCGGGGAAGATCATACGAGCCTGTGAACTGTCGCTACTCATGATGGAACTAAATTATCTAGACGGTGTCAGCAGAGAGAAAGAGAGTTTACTGTTTGTGTTTAGAGAAAATCACCACACCGTGCTGGACATCAGCCCTTTACCGTTAGCTAGCTTTACCGCTGCTAATGCTAGTTTAGCCTTTTCTTAATCCTAGTCCTGAAAGCACACTGCCCTGTACATTTCAGTGTATGTCCTGCTGTAAACACTCGTATTAACTCAGTGAGGTGGTGTTAATGGTCAGATTAGTTGATCAGGTATGTGGGAAGCAGTTAAAACGTTATATGTGCAGAGCCAGAGTCAGGAAGCTAGCTAGCTAACTCCAACCATCTGCGTTTGATTATCATGTCCCAAATCTCTCCGTACACACTAGAAAGTGCACAAAACAGATTAGCTAGTTTTATTTACAATAATTAGTCTACGTAATGTGCAGTGTGTGTTTCTAGTAAACACTGTGACCTGGAGATGTGGCAGTTTTTCATTCATTAATTTACTGCTATGCTAAAATTTATTTGAATTTCAAGTTTATTTGTCATTTGCACATCATGTCAGGACATAACATGCATTGAAATGCTTGGGGTGAGGCTCAGATAAAACTACAGCAGGGCAGCATTATATATGTAGTAAAAACAGTGCAATATTTTTATAGATTGACAGCACTAGTAACAATTATTAAATAAATAAGAGATAAATATTATTCACTTCTTCACTTTGCAGTTATGGGAGACCTCAGATGTTGGTTGTTAAATCTGTTTGTGTGTGTATTGGTCTTTCAAACAGGAATAATATTCCATAACTGGTTAATAAATGTTTAATTTCATGTAAGTATATATAATGACTTAAATAATTCAAGGGGACCGAAGAAAAAGCATTTTAGTCGAATGAATCAACTGTACATTTAGTCGACTATATTCTTATGACAATGAGTCGACTAAAACTAAAAACAATTCAGATGATTAAATTATGACTAAAACTAAATGACGTTTTAGTCAAAAGACTACGACTAAAACAAAATCAAAATTTGCTGTCAAAATTAACTGTCAAGAGTTGCTGTTAGAACTGAAAGACCCGGTCCATATATTAATGCTTATGGGTTTAGAATGTGATGTCATTAAAATTCCTGTAGGTGAAATGTATACTAATACTTCCATACAGTGCAGTGTTTCTCAGCCTTGGCCTTCGAGGCCCACTGCCTCACATTTTAGTGTTTTTTCAGCTTCAACACCTATTTTAACTGGTAATGGACTGGTAATGAGGTGATTAGTGATTAGAACTGCTTAAAATGATCTAATTTCGTATGCAAGTTATTTTTGTTATAATACAAACTTTAAAAACGTTAATGTTATATTGATGTCAGTTTAATATACTACTAATCAACTGCATCGATTGTGTTAAATACTGAAATTACGTTACATGTGGTGACTTGACTAGGACTTGAAGTTTAAGACTTGGGACTTGACTCCGGACTTGATTGTATTGACTTGGGACTTGACTTGAGACTCGCTTGTATTGACTTGGGACTTGACTCGGGACTTGATTGTCAAGACTTGAGACTTACTTGCTACTTCCAACTTAGTAACTTGGTCCCATGTCTGCTAATAAGGACCTGCTTTTAGCAACAGAAGCTAGATCTTCAGATGAGCTTATGCTAAAGTTAACACTATAGCTAGTCAGTGCAAGTTTGGATATTGAGGAGAACTCCTTAGTCTTGTAGCAAACTGCATTGGCGCGAAACAAGGTATGGCATGTGTATGAGTGCATTCAAATGCATTCTTATATACAATGTTTTAAAAGAAAATATTAGCGCTGTACTGTTCATCTGACTGACTAAATAAATTAACTCTCAGCAGCTAAGTTAGGAAAAGCGAACTAGTTAGCTAAATTGTTATTGTTAGACATTGTAAACATGTACATTAACCCAAAGTAAGTTTATCCTAGAACCAGAATCTGTTAGTTGTTAGTTTGTCACTGAACTGTGAGTTTGTAGATGTAGTTATAGAAAAGCATATGTCAGTGTCCTATTCAATATTGACTACATAAAATGTATAATTAAAAAAACGCTAAAATAATCCATGTATATGCATGTGCTGAACTTCTGTATGTACTGTACAAATTACTTTATAGTCACTCTGCAGTGAAAAAAAATTACAGAAGTTACACAGCTAGAAAGATATTATAAGGTAGATCTTTGTCCTTTTAGAATGTGATCTCGACTCGGTTGAACATTGAGTTTCTTTTGAACATCTCTTTAGAAATTTGTCGTATGTATTAGAGTGACTAAAGAGGTCAAGCATTACATCAGCTGCTGGCTGGCTGCTGGGTCTGAGGTTCTGGTATATTTGAGAAAGATGAGAAGATGTTTAGATGGGAAGAAGAAATTGATTTTAGGTTAGAAATTGATTTTTTTCCCTGAAGGCAGATTGTTAAGATTGTTACTCTGATTTTCTTTGATTTTTCATTCAACTTTTTCTTCATATATTCTTCATATATATTTTTTACTCATTAGTTATTGGTTTTGTTATCATTTTTTAGGCTTTTCATCCACATCTTTCATTCTTTTGCATGATTGTTATTCTTTTGAAGCACTTTAGTCTGACTAGTTCTGTGAATAAACTTGGTGTTAAAGCATATTTGGACTCTTGCTCTTGCGTCTGTAATACCAGGGGAAAAAAAATTCACTTCATCAGGCAATATACATTCCTCTGTAAGACCTTTCCACCATTTATAGCTTAATAATTCTAACTAATGTACTGCCGCCACGGTTCTCACTGCAGGTTTGTTCTGTCAGGGTTTCTTCTTCTATTAGCATTTAGAGACGAGTGTGATCAGCCTAAAGGCATGTCAGTCATAATTTCACAAATGGTCAATTACAATCAGTAAACTAGGGCTGTCCTATTTACAGAGACAGAGTGGGGCCTGATTACCCCCATAACTTATTACAAAATAAACTTGGTTGTGATATTAGTAGTTTGTATGTGAGTTTTGTCTTTAGCTATGCACTTTTGCCTTCTGTGAGCAGCTAAAGACTGTACCAGGACACCATCAATTCTCCCGACCCTCTTGCATACTCACTCTGATGAGAAGTACAGTAGAAAAATGTAATGAAAAATGATTGAATTTACTTTATTACTTAATTATATACGTATAAATCAAAAACCTTATGGCAACACCGTTTTTTTCTGTCAGTTTAATTTGTTAATAATTGTACAACATATATTTTATTTATGTGGAAATGTACACATTTGAACCAAGCGGATCTCTTTGTTTCAGTGCATGAACAGGGCACAGGCAACTATAAATATGATTCATTTATCAACTTTCCATAGTGTAGTTCCACACTTCTCACAAAGCATTTTTTCAGGTGTTTGCCTTTTTGTCGGAGAGGTGCAATGTTCAAAATTCGCAGCAATTGACACTTTAATATCACCTCATGAATGAACACCTCGCCTTAAAAGTGTTCCAATCAGATTGTTTCAGTTTCTTTGTTGCGTCTTTTATTATCTCCGACACCTTTCGGCCTGTTTTCTTAATTATTTTATCCAATTAAATGTGTCTGGGTTGACAGTTTGGGTAATGCTTCAAAACAGCTCATTTTGAAGCGCACTCTCTCGGATCAGGCCGCTCAGCTGGATCAAATGCTTCGTAATGTGTTTGAGGCGGTGACACGAGGGGAAAAAAACAGCTATATGGAGCCATTGTCACTTATTAATGGATCTCTAGAGCTTTCCTCATGGCTCCCAGGGGAGAAAGTAGAGGTAAATAGGAAATGAAGAGATTAGGCATGTGTAATTATGACACCATTCAGCTGTGTATTCTGCAATTTTGTATCTTTTTCTTGCTCGTCTTTTACAAACCAAGATTTTCTGTGGCAGCAGTACAAAGACGAGTGGAAAGAAAGAAAGAAGGGCACCAGCAGAGATAAACTAGCGCTGCTGTTAATATTCATTGGCATCCAAGCGCACATCCAAGCTAAAAACCCATAGTGATGTTTATGTCTCTTTATGTTGCTTGTAAGTGTCTTGTAAATTCTCTAAATTTTATTATGCATCCTAATGCACTCGCCGGCCACTTTACTGGAAACCCCTACCATGCAGTTCCACCTTGGTGTACAATTAGAGATAGCTCATCTGTTTCTGCACAATCTGTGTTCGACGTGCTGTAGCTCTTCTTCAATGGTCAGTCAGTCTCTGACAACAGTGCTAAATGTTAACCCCTTAAATGGGGGCAGATACAGGCTTCTATTTCTTAAACTTAAAACTTAACTTACAAGTGAATTCATATATATTCATAAATGTAAAAGGGAATATATATTAATGAGTCATTGAGAATAATTATTTCTTCAAAACAGAGAGTGTATAGTAGAATTTACAGTGATGATACGAGCCAGGGGGAATAATGTATACACATTCATAGCTATTGTCTTTCCAAATTGACCAGTAAACCTACATATTTTATTTGGCCTGCATGTACCTTTTGATTTGATCAAAGACCAAAGACGTTTGGTTCCTATCACCAATACTAGAATCGAGCATTTTACATCAAACCAAACTGAATGGCTTAGTTAATCTTTAAATGCCCTTTAACATGGTTGATTTCCATGTGCTTACTGAATTATAAACATTGAATGCAGTAAACCTGGATATTTCAGTGTTAAATAATTAAAATAGTATCTATGTATCCATCCATCCATCCATCCATCCATCCATCCATCCATCCATCCATCCATCCATCCATCCATCCATCCATCCATCCATCCATCCATCCATCCATCCATCCATCCATCCATCCATCCATCCATCCATCCATCCATCCATCCATCCATCCATCCATCCATCCATCCATCCATCCATCCATCCATCTGACATTTACCCTTTTCTTCTTTTCAGGTGTTTGTTCTGCTATGTAAGTGGCCGTTACCGGCAGGCAGAGCAGAGCTCCTTCAGTCTTCAGCCTCGGAGCCTGGACGAGGAGCAAGAGGAACTAGAAGTCCAAGGTCATTGTCAGCAGGCAGAAGCAGGGGAGGGTAGCCAGGAGAGGGGTGCAAGCGGTGGCCAGCGTGACCCCCTCTGGCCCTGGAGGAGCAGGCCTGCAGTGAGGAAGGAGAAGCAGATTGACTTGCAGTGACTCGTTTAAGTTCTGGACACTATGGAGCGCTCCCCTGCTGTCCAGTCTGGCCAAGAGTCAACAAGTACAAACCCAGGGCAAGCAGCAATGTGAGACAGAAGGAGCTTCCAGCTTTGATGTTTGTTGCTTTCCTTCTCGCTGCACTTGAGCTGGGTTTAAGACGAACCCCAATCATGGCCAAGGCTGAAATGGGTCCAGACTGCTGTACCAACAAGCGACACGCCTGATTCATCCCAGAAGCGTTGCCTTTTTGCACAACTGGATGAGTCAGTTTTGTTGTTATTGGTAAGAGCAAAAACTGGACTCTAACCCTAAGTAATTGCAAGTAACACTGAGAACCACTGTGGTGAAGAGTGCTTTACACACAGTTCCTTTTCACCCATTATATTGCCACTGTAATATAAAGACCACCTAAAACCATTGTATTTGTTTTTTATTTCTTTATACAATTTAGTTGATCTATGCATCATGTTACAATGACATGTACACTGAGTGGAGTGTGTAAACGCTGATAAAACTTCAATACAGTCCATACAGTCCACACATGGAAACTAAGCTGCATTCAAGCTGAATTCATACAGAGTGTTTCAGCTCAGACTGCTTTTTGAATGGAATTCAATACAGGGCAGCCAATCAGAACAGATATCATCTACATATATTATAGTCTTAAAGGCACAGCGACAAGTGGTTAAATTTTAGTAGACAAACCTAGATCAACATCAGAACTAAACATAAATGAAACTGAAAGGGAAAAAATAAAATGGAGAACATGTATTTCTCTTTTTTTTATGAAAATACATTTTTTGGAGATCATTTGTGTAATATACACCAACCAGTCACTTCTGTAGGTACACCTCCTTGTATCTACATTAATCGTCCATTTGATCAACTCCGCTTACCATATAGGAGCACCTTGTAGTTCTACAATTACCGACTGTAGTCCATCTGATTCTCTGTATACTTTGTTAGCCCCCATCACCCGGTTCTTCAGTGAACAGGACAATCACAGAGCAGATATTATTTGGTTGGTGGATCATACTCAGCACTGCAGTGACACTGACGTGGTGGTGGTCTGTTAGTGTTGAGCTGGTACATGGATCAGACACTCCATAACATCAGTGTCACTGCAGTGTTGAGAATGATCCACCAACCAAATGATATCTGCTCTGTGGTGGTCCTGGTCATTGAAGAACAGGGTGATGGAGGCTAACAAATGAATGATCGACCACTCACATAATACCTGCCCTGTGGTGATCCTGTGGGGGTCCTGACCACTGAAGGATGGGGTGAAAGGAGAATTAAAAGCATACAGAGAACCAGATGAGTGTAGAAACCTAATGAAGTGGCAGGTGGGTGTAAATGATTGATAAGAGTAACAATATGTATGTCTTCCATATAAATACTATGTTGTGTTTTTATCTGCACATGTCACTTTCTGAAACAGTTCTTGTAATTTTACTAAGATAAAAACTATAATGAACTATTTTTGTGCCACTTCCTTTTTTGAACTTTTGATATATTAGGATCAAGAATATATTAGGATCAAGGTTTTTACAGGCCCATTTTATGCATGCTTGATATCCTGTTGCATTCCGGTGTTTATCCATAGGAGTTACTATAACATTATACACAGTACATACCGGTGCTTACTGTTTGGAGGTGGTTTTAAGTCTTGCTTTTCATTATAAAACTAATAAACACATGGCCAGTATTGCATATCTTCTGCTTTTGCCACTATACTGCTGAATATGCTGTAATTGGCTCAGTCATGTGTTTTCACTTTCTTGCACAGTATTTGTTTGGGACGCCGCTCTCATTTGAGTGTGCTATTGTGAAATAAAGCATTGTTATTTTTCATCATGTGCCATTTTTCTTTTTTTTAGAGGTGCTTTGCTGATTTTCGTAAACAAATCGCAGTAAAAACATTCATCGTCCATTGAACATACAACATAACCTAATAATAACTGACAGAGCGTGAAGATGTTTATGCATTTGCAAGCTAAGTCAGTGGGTTAATTAGCACCAGGCAAAAAAAAAAGGTGGCCACAGTCGCTGGGATGTATTTCTTTGTGCTCCTTTCATTGTGAATTCGTGTAATACCATACCTCTGCGTTACGATAAGAGGGCAGAAAGAGCGGCCTGAGGGCAGTCAGCGAGCCCTTGACTTTATCTGTGTGCACTCACAGTGGCTGAAGAATAAATGGATCCTTTTTATTTTGTATCTCTATTGCACTTCCTGTCTCAATGGGCTTCCTCCTGCGCCATGCCTCTATGATATCCTGCACTGGGGCTTAAATTATCTTTCTGTGGTGTGTTTGTGCGTATTTGCGCGTGTATATTGTGCCAATTGGCCACTCCACTCGGCAGCCTCAGCATTAAGACAGCACACAGAGTGGCGCATTAGCCTACTGAGGTTGGTTAGCGCCACAATGAAAAACAACAGCAGCAGCAGCCGCTATAGAGTGCGAGTCTCTAGTGAGTCCGTGTGTGGAAGTGTGTGTTTTCTAGGCTTAGCGCGTGCACGCAGGGCCAGATGGGCACTTTCATGAGTGTGTGAGCGTGGATTACTCCGCCTGCTACATCTGGGCCTCCACATGGCACAGCAGACTGCAGCAGGAGCGGCCCCTCGCCCCCTCTGCCAGGCCATCCCGCTGACGTCCGTGCTCGTCGCAGCGTCGCTGGCACTAACGCCATCCGAAAAGGTCACTCGCCCCCAACTGCAGCCGTGGAGAAGGGATCGGATGATATGAGGCAATTGCCTTGAGCCCTATATGGATCAATCTACCAAACTGGTTTAGAGTTGAAGGCGGATTTCAGACGTTTAACTCACTTGGACTAGAAACTAAAATCATTTAGCTTTGAGTCTCCATACCATAATTACTTTAATCATTTATTAAAATAAATGCTAAAACATCCTATTTTGTCAGTAGCAAAGCAATCGTAACTAAGCGTTTCAGTAATGGCTGGTTCAGTCATTTTATGGCTGGTTCAGTCAATTTTAGCTAATTTTGAGCAAAACCCAGCCAGTACATGACTAACAAACATAGCTTTGAACAGTTATAAACACATAAAATCATCATTTAAACACAAACATTGCAAAAAAAAAAAAAGTTTTCGAATTTGGGACACATTTAGTTCAAAATAACTGAATTTAACTACTTTGTCCAAAAACATCTACTTTAATACAACGGAGTTGGCGAAATCAGTACAGCTAGTGTGTCCAAATACTCAATATTAATTCAGCAATACGGATGACCTACTGAATCAGGAGACATTTTTAAGTATGTGACCGCAGCACTGCGCTATCCCAAGATTCAGCTGAAGCCACAGATGAATAAAAATGACGGAAAGCGGTATGTCGGCTGTGTGTATGTAGCTACTGCCAGTGAACTGCCGCTGCACAAGTTAGTGCTACTTATGTTTCTTCTGAGGTAATATATATTAAATTCCTCCTGGTTCATCTTCTCTGAGCTACAGCTTTACACCGTCTAGTACTGATTCATACATATAAACGCAGGTCAGTGTCACATCTATCTAAAATAAATGAATTAAGGGACTTGTGGTGGTGGTCTGACCTCTTGCATCATAGGACATTGGTAAGACGTAGTGCGTCCAAGGTTGTGTGGGTAAACACTTGCGTACTAAACCAGCTACTACTTAACTGCTCGAGCAGTACGTACTGGCTCCAATTTAGTACCTACTGATTTAGTAGGCAATTTCAGACACAGCCAAAATCACCTACTAAGTCAGTAGGTACTAGATTGGAGTCAGTGCATACTCATACTACTCATGGGATAGCGCAGTGTGCTGCGGTGACATACATAAAAATGGCTCCCGATTCAGTAGGTCACGTACTTCTTGATGTGAGTATAGGCAATTTCAGATACTCCCTATGTATTCATATGGGATGGGGATGCAGTCTCAGTTACTGCTTTGAAATGAAGGGGCATGGCAGAAACACTTTTTCATGGTGATATGAAAATGTCAGGCAGTATTTAAGTTTTAATATGTTTATTAAAAAAGTTTAAAATTAGGGGTTAGGGCTGGACATCCACCTCCCAGTAGAAAGTAGCCTTTAATGATGATTTTTAATATATTTTTATATATTATTTTTATATTATTATTATTATTATTATTATTATTATTATTATTATTATCTTAATTCATCTTTTTAATAGATTAAATCATCGATAAAAATCATAACACCATCCATGTTAATAAGTAATGTCTGAATATTTATCTTTATCTTGTTTATTTTATTTATTTTATTTTTATTTCAGTTGAAAAGTTCATGTAGAGCCATAAATATAGCAGAAAAGTTTTGGATCTTTCTGTATAGTTACAGTATACCGTGCACAGTTCAGCACTTTCTTACTATTTAAATGCATGATTATACAAGTGGATTTTCGTATCTGAAAAAGTAAAAAACAAAAATGATGATAAGAAGTGTTTTTACATTGTATGGCATGCTGTTATCTGCATTTCTGTAAAAAGGTTTTGGTGGCAGGACAACACTGGACACAACAGTCAGTAAATTGCTCTACACAATCTAGAACAAGGGTTTTCAATCCTGGTCTTAGAGATCGGTTTTTAACTTATTTTCAAGTTATTCAAACTGCAAATTGCTTGCGTGAAAAAGTAATTGCCCCCTTATTTACAGAAAGAAGACATTAATCAAATTTAATTGCCACTGAGATTCAGCTCATTTAACACAGCGAGGTTTGAATGGAACTTCTCCTGTTCTAATCCTTAGTTATATTAAAGCCTATTGAAATCTCTCAAAAGGGCACAGAGGCAGATTCAGCAAATAAACAAAAGTTCTAGGAGAACATCCAACTGCAGATCTCTGTACTCTCAGCTAAGTTCAGTGTTCATGGCTCCATGGTAAGAAAGGTAGTGATCAACAGAATCAACAAAACAGAAAACATTGATAGCCACCAGTGCTTATCTCACATTTATAAGGACGGTGGGTTCTGAAAATGCTAATGTGCACATTATATGCTTATATTACTCTGTTGTAATTAGCCACATTAGCCTGACATAAACTGAAGCAACAAAAGGAAAACCATCTACAGGAAAAACAACAAAAAGATGAAGGTTAAGGATGGTATCACCTTGTAACTGAAAAGACCAACTCAATTTGCTTCATTCTGTGATTCATTCTCATGAGAAATGCCGTCGGTGCAGTCATGTCTCACCCCGCATCCATTTTCCACTTTACACAGCCCACAACTTCCCCCAGCAGCGAACCGGCGGTTCAGGAAAGCATTGTTTGCAGTTTTTTAAAAAAAGGGAAAAAGTGTGTTTTTGCACTTCTTTGTCTTTGAGTAGGTGCATGTTTAATGAGAATTGTGGGGTTGGCCTCTCCATTGCATGACCTGCATTGTCATTCTGCTCCATTACTGATGAGGTAGACTGGTCATGTGGCTAAAGTGCTTTTCAATTTACATGGAGTGCAGGCTCTCATTTTCCATCCTGGAAACGTAACAAAAATGCTCTCATCGTTTAACTGCAGGTCAGATAAGTAATCAGCTTTGGCTCAGACTGGCCTGGACATCATAACTAGCAGTTAAACCCACAGATGACAATCTAGCAGAAAACAGAACAGCTCTTGTATTTGTCCTTTATGTGTTTAGTTAATTTTGTTTAATCACTGACACTAACATATTTTGGAACTATGTGCAAAGCCAATGACACATTTTGTGTTTTACCTTCCAATTATTAGTCTTTTCTTTATCATTTTAAAATAAAAAGTAATAAAAGATTAGTTTGTTTACATGGTCACCAAATAAGTGAATGCATTACACAATTTTCACACCTTAATAAATGTCAAATCATCTATCAAACAATTCAGCAGTGCTGCTCACTAGAAGAGACCAGCTGGTTAGCATTAACTATTAGCTTCGCAAACATGATAACATGATCAGTCCTGCCTCACTAAAGCCCTGACGCAAGTTTAGATGATAATGACAAATGTGAAGTGATTGTGTGATGTTTGTATATGATGTAAAATGGAAGGGACATGTGGGCCTCACTTCGGAAATCATGCCGATGTGGGGCCAATGTGCACTAAAAACTGGCTCAACACAGGCTGCCCACTGTAGGGCCCCAGTCTGTCATGAAACTAGGGGCACATGTGTGGCCCTATGTTACGGGACATGCCACGTCAATCCACATAACAGGGGTGTACAATAGAATAGCAGTTTTAAGAGACAATAAACGGCAAGATCAAGTAAATTCTTACACTCATAAGCTTTTATATAAACTGAATGTGTATTCAGCATCACTTATCTCGCTTGGTGTCAGTTTACCACCTCTGCACAGGTTGTTTTAGAGCTGAAGAAGACTAGGCTAATAACTGAGGTAGCTTACCAGTAGCACTGTTTATCTTATATAGCATGGTGCACTGACACACGCTGTGGAACTGCGCTCAGAGTTGTTGAGTGCCAACGTGGGACATCGTCTGGTGTTGGCGCCAGCGTCTGTACCTCCATTAAAAACCATGGTTTTCATTTTTTGGACACTGTGTGATGTAACGCATCCAGTGTGTAGCAGCCTTAAGCCCTCATATGAGGGCTTAGTGTGGGCTTCCTGAAATGGGCCCTCAGCCAGTTATGTTTGTCAGTTGGTTCAGGTGAGCTGTCAACATAGGGATCTGAACATGGAGTCTTGCCTGTGCTCCTGGTTTCACAACTCTCTGGGTCCCCACTTAGGAAAGCCCATATGGGGGGTTTAAATTGGGCTGCCCGTAATAGGACCCTAATCTGTCATGAAACTGGGGGCACATGCAAAGCCCCATGTTGGGGCCTCTATGTTGGCGGCTCATGTGAGGGCTCATGGTGGGCTGTCACCTTGGGGCTGTGACACTGGGGTTGGTATGTGCCCCCCAGTTTCAGAATGATTGGGGCCACACTGCAGGTAGTCTGTGGTGGGCCAAATTTTTAGCTCACACTGGACACATGCTAGCGTGATTGCAGGGGAAAGGGTGAGCAGCGGCCAGACAGAAAGGTAAAAGGAAACTAGCAAACAGGCTACAGGCTACTGAAACAAACAGTTGTGCACACCACAGCACGGGCTTGATTCTGACCAACTGCTGCCCCGAAGTCTAGATGATAAAGTCTAATGTCTGAACAAGCAGAAGTTGAGTGACTATTGGGAGCGAGACAAAGCCAAATCTGACCTGTCCTGTGTTGTCTTACCTGGACACCACAGCACAGGCTTGGATCCAACTGATGCTAAAATGATACCTGTTTAGTTCTGACACTGCAAAATCGAGCAACTGGTGTCAGACAAAGGTGAAATCAAACATGTTCTATATTTGTAGCTGGGCTCTCTCTGGGCTATGCTTATGAGGATTTGCCTAGCTCAGATTTAGCTTAAATCAGTAGACTCCTCTAAAACACTAATCAGCAGAATGTGTTTATTTGACTGTTTAGACTTTTAGCGACATCGATTTGAAATAACATCATAATTTTCAAATACCTGCATCACTGTTTAAAATTAATATTTGATATAACCTCGTTATCATTATACCACCAAATCAGTGAGTTTACTTTTGTTAAGCAGCTTTTTTCATTTTAGGATTTAAAGCAAAATAGAAGCAGTACATTAAAAAAAAATCTCTACACCCAGATGCCATTACTCAGATTGGTTGTATGTTAGGAACTACTTTACTACTTTACCTAGTTACAGAATACCACAGTTCGTATCTGATGCCCCCTTATCAGAGATGTGAATCATCCACTGCATTAATTTACTTCAGTGCTGCTTGCTGTAATATACATTTATACACATCTGCTCATACGCCAAATATATGCGTGTTCAAGTGGCTGCAAGATCATCATTAGTGACCTTTTGCTTGACAAACATGGCATATTACTTGGTGATATATGCAAATGGCAAAACAACAACAAATTTCTACAAAACCATTCTCAGTGTGGGGTTAATTAAATAAATTATGCCGAGGCAGGGTATGGCTGCCTTTTATACGAGTTGGCTTAGTCACACTATTACTGCAATGATAGAGATACGTGTCTGACCTTGAGTTAAAGGAATTATGCATAGCATCCTTGGCCTTTGAGATGGGCTGACAGTTCGCTGCTCTGCGTTGACTTGTCGTAACAAAAGCCTGTGTATAACTACTCATGGGCCAGCTCACCTGACTGAGCCCTCACGCTGCTACTGGCTGACAAATTAAACCCAAGAGAAGGATGCAAGCCTGTTCTGATCCAAATGGTCAGGGCTATTATTTTAAACAATACGGTAATAATGCGCTGCTTGCTCAGATACCACTGGGAGATGTAAAATAGCGGGGGCCTGTGTCCGCAGAGCTTGTTTAAAGCGATATGACACGAGGACCTGACATTGCAGAAAATCCTTCGCTGCCTGTCCCCTCGGCTTTAGCTTCCTGCTTGATAAAAACAGATGAGCAGCAATTGGGGAGCGATGGCCATGCCATTGAGTCATCACAAACTGTGGATAAAAACAACCGTTCTACCACACCAGCATGTTTGCTTGTAGGTACAGTACTTGGGTATGATAACCAACAATAAAAACAAAGGTTATACATTTTTATAAGAATTGGACTCTTGGTTTGACAATTAGCAGGCGTATAAGGAATTTCTCTTGGTGCTAGTGTCAACATAGAATTAAATCCAATAAAGTAAAGATAGAAAAAGATATTCTATATACAGCTTATAAAAAAAACAAATATTAATATAATAATAAATTATATGAAATATAAAATAGACAGTACATAAACAAATGGCAAGTAAGTGTAATATAAGATCAAATATGGATAAAATATAGATACAACCACATACTGTTAAGTGCAGGTCAGGTAGTTGAGCAGCAAATAAGTGTAAAAGTGAACATATTTATAACATATGCATATTGAAAGAAATAAAAGTGCATATGGGACTGGCTGCAGAAGGAAATTGGCAAGGATTTCTTGTTATATATGACATTATACACAGTGTTTATATAAGATATAGTGTGTGTAATAAAAAGGGCATCAGTTTGCAGCGGTTTAAAGCAGAGGGATGTGAGAAGCGATCTTGTTTAGAAGGTTGATGGCTGATGAAGGTATGTTCTGTGTTGAGTATGTGCTAACGTAGTTTCATTCATAAAATCAACTAAATGTGTAATTTGAGAATGAATAAAATGAATTAGTTACATCAATAACTCTGCACTTCTGGATAGCGCAACCCTGCAGTTTCCCAAACATGCATGACATATTTGTGTCGTGTGTAAGTGACCTCCGGGATGCTGTTTGTTGAGTGTTTGCTCTCAAGCCTCCATGAGGAGCTTCGTCTTTCACCTGTAATCTGATGCGATGCCGAAAGGAGAGCGAGGGTTGGAGGCTGGAGCCTCCACCAGTGATTTATGATTGAGGACATGTTCATAAAAATATCAAAACAATCGGAGCTCTGCTGGGAGTAGATACGGGAGCGTTACGTACATCATGCAGGACAGGCTGGGCTGGAGAAGTGCTGGGCGTTGGTAATAGGATGCCTGTCCCTATGTCTGTCCTCTAGTCCCTTTTAACCCTTAGAATCTAGAGGTAGTCATTTTACCATACATTAAATTTACACTCTCTGATATAAGTTATTTGTGTTTATATGGTTCTAGTTAAATTATTATAGTTATAGTCAGGTTTCACTCTTTATATTCTGGCAGGTTTGATGTAATAAAAAACAAGAAACAATACTGAAAATGTTACTTCGATTCAAATGTCTATGTTGGTTAATGTTGGTGCGCCACCATCTTTATTCCAAATTACATAAACCATACCAAAAGTTTAGAACTGCATTACTTGTTTACATGCGATCTGAGTGAGAAATTAATGCAATATAAGATGCTTTTAGTCATGTACACCATGAGAGTCTTGGAAAGCAAATCTGAGTGTTTAATTTTCATTACGTTTTTTAAATTTGTATTATTTTTATTTTACTATTTATTATTTATCAGGCCATTACATACTTGTAGAAAGGACACAGGCCTGCCAGAACAGCAGAAGCTGTAACCAGTAAAGCTATGCATGTAAAGGGTTGCAGCTAAACGTCACCCCAGCATGGACCTCACCTGGCCTTAGGAAACACATTAGTAAGACAGCTTTGTTCATGCAACTCTTCCCTCTGCGTTCCCGCTGATTTGGAGACATGGCGGCCTGTAGCTTCCATAAAAAGGAGCTTTCGTGTTGATGTTCGCTGAAGAGATTTCACATGCTGTGTCATATCGCCGCAGAAACAACGGAGGCCGAGATCAATGGCGAAGTGCCGCGTCTCTGTGATGAATTCTCGAAAAAAGTGAAGATGATTGTAAAATAGTGGCGTTTCACTTCCTGCAACCTCCCGTGTCATTTCGCAGGTGCCTCTGATGGATTTGCTCCAAGTGAGTGGATGGATGAAGAGCAATTTATATGTTAAAAGTATCTCCGAGTGCCGCGACGTAGCCTGCAACACCCGCACTTAATTCCACTTCCATCATTACCATTCCAGAAATCGCAAAGATTTTCTGTCAAGTTGTCTCGCCTGAACACAGAAATCATCTCCAAGTAACACAGTGTTCTAGCGAGACAAATTTCACCCGACATGAGCAATTGCGAGCCGACACCAGCAAA
This sequence comes from Megaleporinus macrocephalus, assembly GCA_021613375.1. Classification (NCBI taxonomy): domain Eukaryota; kingdom Metazoa; phylum Chordata; class Actinopteri; order Characiformes; family Anostomidae; genus Megaleporinus; species Megaleporinus macrocephalus. The sequence goes on along the minus strand of CM038704.1, from coordinate 29,679,431 downwards.
TTTAGAGTTGTGTGAAAGTCGGGAGAGATGTGTAATTCTTTTGTTCATGAAAAAGATGAGGAAGGAAAAAAAAGGGAAAAAATTGCCAACAGCCCAATTCCACTAGGAATGTCTTAACAAAGCGGTTAATTCTATAATTAATTAAAGAAAAGGAATCACAATTCGGTGAGCGCTTCAAATTAATCTTCTGAGATTTGCTCTCACACGTTTGACAGGTTTTTTTTCCTTTTTTTTCTTCTCTCTCTTTCTTCTCACCTAAGGCATGGTGGAAACTCTAGCAGCTCTTATTCTTTCTTCTTTCTTCTTCGTCTTCAGTTCTTCTCTGGCTCTATTTCTGGAGTTCTGGTGTGGCTACAGGCTTGACTACGGAGTTGTTGTTTTTTTTTTCTTCCTCTCCTCTCAACTCATTGAAACACAGCTGGTCTCATCGTGTCACCAGTGCGCTGTGATTCATTGCGAATAAAGCAGGCTTTTTCATAGCGAGCGCAGAAGCTTGACAGACAGTGTAGCGCTGGTGAGCCGGGCCTTTGGGGCCTTGAGCGGGGTTGTAATGTTGTATTATTTACTTTAAGGATGAAATTTGCTGAGAAGGAGGGAACGTGCCAGAAGAAAGGGCGTTTTTAGTCTTTAGTTTTTAGTTTTTAATTGGCTGTGTTGTAAAGCGAATCACGAGAGGCGAGGCGGGTCACAGAAAAGCATTTCTTTTGTTCTCCCCTAAACGGAGGGCCGACATGAAGCAGGCGCGGCTGGTTGGAGGGGAATCTTCTCTTACCGTGCTGCTGCTGTTCCCTGGAGAAAAAGGGGTTTTTGTTTTGCTACACGTTTACATGTCCTCCATCAAATCTTTCTCCGCGTACATCTGCATGCCAGGAGTAGCATGGCCGTGCCCACCGCTCAGCAAAGTTCTGTCAAATGTTTTGCTTTCTTTCTCTCAAAAGGGGGTACTTTCCTGTTTCTCAGGGGTTGGCAGGGGCATGAAATATTTCGGCTGTGCGCTCATGGCTTACCTCTCATTACTCTTCGTTAGAAGGTTCAGGCTGGACTCCTTCAGAACGCTCTCTATACCCAGTCACAGGACCCAGCACTATAAATACTCCAAACTGGGCGGCTCTGTCTGCAGCATGCCGCCATTTGGCGGGTGATAAGGTGCTAATTAGTGGCTCTTAGCAGGAATACCACTTGCGAGGAACGCAACTCACGTTGGCGTTGTCACCGAATGTTCGGAGGACGATCATACCCGCCTCCCCTCCTCTCCCGCAAGCCCACTCCAAGACTTGAAAGATGTTCCTATTAACACTGGCAACCAGAAACCTGTTTTTTCTCCCCTCCTCAGCTAGGCCAGCCTGACAAATGAAGCCGGCGCAGTCAGTAGATTAAGATAAGAACTTATCTTCTACTTTGAGACAGACTTCTACGTGTTGTATTTTTTCTTCTCTCCTCCTCGTTCCCTCCCCGCAGTTGCTGGTGCTGCTATAGTAATTAGGGGGCCCGTGTAGTCAGAATGAACTGATAGGGGTTTTAACCCTGTCATGCACCGACCTTTACTGCCAGTGGGTGGGCAAAGTGCCGCTGGAAGACAAATTCTAATACTCATTTACACGCAGATATAAAGGTTGAAGAAGCACTGTAGAGAAACCTCGCCCCTTCCTTCTCTCGCCCCTCTCTGTTCGTCTGTCTTTTCAGGTAAATGTGATGAGGTGCTCTGTAGAATGAGTGCTTCGTGCCATCCGGTCTTATTAAAGCACAGAATGGATTCTCAGGGTCACTGAACAAGGCTGCCGTGGTTCGTCCGTCTTTGAGAGCATCACTTGGAAATATTCAACAAGGCTTCGCCATAGGAGACCCCCAGATATTTCAAATGCCCTTTAAAAGTTCACCGCAAGCACGCTCAATCGAACCGACTCAAAAGGAATCGCCGCAGAAACAGACATGCCGGCACTTCCCACCTGATCACAGTTTTATATGCATACAGACAACAGATGCCTAAATGAAAGTGCTAGCTGTTCCTCAAACGCCGGAGATGATCCCGAGTCATAATTTTGACTCCACAGTTTTGCGAGCTGTTTCTTGGCTCGCCTTAAACCACAGGCCGAGCTAAATATTTGATTGAATGAGCTGGACTTTGATGCCTCTAATCTATATTTCTTTCTCTTATTGCATTAATGTGAGAGTTGCCGCTGCTCTCTCGCCGCAGGAAGCCCCCTTACGCTCGCATTCTTTCTGATTAGTTTTTGTGCCTTTGTAAGTTTGGTGTGGACTGACTGTGGACTTCAGCAGGCCAAGCATTTGTGGCATCGGACATGATTCGGGAAACTAAATGGTGATGTCACACTGAAAAAAAAGAAACTGGACGAATGCATGTAGTTCAAATCTATAAACCATGACTTACGTTACATCAACACGTGTTTTCTTTCATTTGGTGTGACAAAGCCAGCTTCATTTTATTATGCTATGCTTCTATGTGCCATTGATGGGTCTTTGTTTTTGAGCTAGAAGCATTCAACCTTGCGCAATTGTAGCACCTACACGGGAATAGTGTGCATAGGCTTTTCTAGGCCAGTGGAGGGGCTTTAGTGCCCCCTAAATGTCATTATGCCCCACTTCCCACATTAATGTGTACTATTCGTCCATCTTTAGAATATAGTAACTTACGAGGCAGATCTACTTTGTGCCTATTTGGCTAAATAGCCATTTTGATCTGTTGCTACTTTAAAAGTTGTTTCCTTGGGGACCATCCTCCCAGACCCTGCAGTACAAGCTTAGCAATGGCCTAGCAAGACTTCAGCAACCGCCTAAGATACCATAGCGTTGACCTAGCAAAACCTTCATAACCACCTGGGGGTTATTATGCAATGGCTTTGTCGAGCCAACTCAAAGTTTTCTCACAAACTTTCTCCTCCAAGTTTGACTTACTTTGGAGATAGCTATCTTCATCTAATATTTATTATTCAAGTGGAAATGATGTCAATATTTGAATGAAGTAATATTCAGTGCATTTTCAAGTCATTGCTTATCAAAACATATCTGTCTCCATCACCGTGCTGATATATGGAGCCTCGCTAATTACTCTGTTTTTGACATCTGCAAAGGGTACAAGGCACACAGGAAACCCAGGCACTTGTTTACCCAGCTCAGAGGTAGCAAAACTATCCTTCTCTTTCAGAGAGTGAGAGAAAGAGAGAGAGAGAGAGAGAGAGAGAGAGAGAGGGAGAGACTCTTAAATAATGAAATGAGAGGGAAAACACATTATACTTCCAATTTTAATGGTGTTTAAGTGAGGGAAGCTACATGAAAGAGTGGCGGAGAGATGCAGAAAGGCCTGGCTTCACTGGGACATAAATGGCATGTGTGGCTGTTGGCCATGTTGACGTGGCTTTGATGTGAGCCCTAACTAGCTGCATGCTCGGCTCCATGGCACATCTCGCACAGCCTGACTGATAAGAGTATTCCATTTGTGTGAGGCGCTCTTGTAGTTGTGCCAGCTATACCTTTAATTTGATATTCTCTAATGTCTCAGTGTGGGCGCCATTAAAAGAAGAGCCCCATTAGTTTGTTGTAGATCGCTGGCTTTTTCTTTTTTTCTGTTTTTTTTTTTCATATTTATTTGTTCTGAAGCTCGCACCCGGCTCTACTTGACCATCAGCTCTCTAAGTGTTGTCATATTTATCAATGCACAACATAATGGGATCAGAAACTATTTACATAGTGGGATCAAATTTGCCACCAGTGAGCATTAATAATTAAGATGCCGCAAAATCAAAAGGATAGAGGCTTTTTCCGATCAGGGTTTGATGTCTGTGTTGACAGAGAGGCATCCGAGGGCCCCATAAACACAATTATTTCAATTCTAGAAATATAGTTCAGAATGAAGCACCACAAACAAGAACAGAGGACACAGAATGTCACAAAGGAATGGGTAAGGGTGGTGGAGGTTGGATGGGGTGGGGTGGGGGGGGGGGTGTCCCTTCACTGAGGAATTTGTAAAACACTGGTTATGTATTCCTGCTTTTGCTCCTGCACAAAATCCCTGTGTTTATATTCTCAAGTGGCTAATCAGACACACTTCCCAGTCTATGGTCAGTGGGAGTGGCAGACGATGAGCAGTGCAAGCGGGTCAATTGCATAGTAGCTTGTAGAACATATATTGGTCAATAAAGAGCTCATATCATGAAAAAACAAATTTTTTCTTTTGAAATAAAAGAGTTTGATGCAGTTTTTAAACTTTTAATTCCCCACTCCATACAGTCTATATATGAAAACCGAGCTCCAAATCAGTCAAAATCAGTTTTGCATTCTTTGTCTCTGTATATGTTCTGTGAAAGTATATTATTAAGAAATATATTATAATGTTTACTGTGACATTTTTTGCAGTGCATACATTCACCTATCCAGATCAGCTCGTGCCTGTTTCTGCATGTACTGCTTTAGAATAAAGCATAACACATGACAGCCAATCAGAGCAGAAGTCATTTACATATATTAGTCATAAAGTCAGAACAAAAACTTCTGTTGAATTTTTAAGGGGTATAAGACATTGGATGTAAAAATGTAAACTGTTATGCAAAACTATAACCATTCCTTTTTTAGATCTTTTTTGCAAAATTAAACTACATTAACATCATAAAAGAACCTCATGGGAAAACCCCCAAACCTGCAGAACATGGTTCCTTTCAGTTTCAGTTTTCCTTTCCGAGTTCAGCTTCAGATTCCATTCCATTGTTTGTAGAGCTGTTTATGTGTGCAGACCAACGAAATAACAAGATTGTTTATTTAAAATCCACAGTGCACTGTAGACACACATGGTGTGAAGAGAGTATGACAGGGAGATAATGATACATTTAGATAACCTGATTTTGTTTAACATGAGCTTTGTCAACTTGGTCAAAACAGAAAAATGTTTTTCGAAGGAAAAAAAAACCAGCCCAACCCAGCAGTTAGTGTGCTGGCATCGTGGTGCTGCGCTGATCTCATATAGCTTTGCCGTCCCTGGCCCCCCCCCAGGGAAGCCTACCTTCTGGTTCTGTCTGGTAATTCAACCCTGGTGAGCCCTCTGTCGTCAGGCGTTGGAGGAGGAAGCCCTCATTCTCTGATCAAGCTGTAAAGGACAATGTAAGTTAGATAAGCTTTTAACTAAACGAAGTTAAGACAGTGAAAAGCTATGCAGACGGTTGATTCTAAAAGAATTGAAGCTACTCATTAATTTTTACAGTGCAGTCCACGTGCTGTCCAGATTTTAAAAGGTTAATATCAAAATAAATGCAACAAGACCACAGAGAAATTGCATTTTTGAAAGAGTACAATACATGAAAAGGGAGAGATAGCTCTGTTCTTGCCTTGGACCTAAAGCCATTAGCCTACATTAGAGCAGCAACGTAGCTGAGACAGCAAGTAAGAAGCAAATTACACTATATATTTTTCTCCATTCATTGAAGGTTATTTTCATATGGGAGGCCCATTATTTTTTTGCTCTGGGTCCAATAAGATCCTAATTACACTACTGTTCAGCATGTGTGAAAAGAAGTTCTACTTGCAGGAGGTTGTCATTAGGTACGTTTCACAGGACGCTAAGGCACTTCTCCATTAGATGGAGGCTGATTGCTTTGACAAAGCACATTAGGCAGGTCATGCTCTTTGCGTCGCTCGCCACAATTGTGTGTCTGCCACTTTGATGGATAGCGCTGAACTGCGACTAGCTGACTCACAATTGGCCAAGAATGCGGACAATTATTAGCCATAAGCTTAGGCGAGCACACAAAGGCCTTCAATACATCAAGCGCAATCTTAGGTAAATATTGTCTTGTCATCTATCTGTTTGCTTAGCAGCTGGGTGTGCACGTCGGTATTGTGTGGCCAAACCGATTCACGGTTCAACTGATGGCAAATGTAATGAAACAACACTCAAAATGGTGATAAATTCAAAGGAATCCTTGAGAGACGTCCACTTTGTCCTTTCTGAGGCTCAGCAGAGAGATAATCTCCAGCAGATACTGCAACCGGCCCTCCGGAATGAGTCTAAATTGTAATTTGTATCTGGAGATGCTATCTATGCAAATCCGTAGTCTGTGGCAACAGAAGAGGCGCAGAAATGGAGGAGCTGTTGTCTTGAGCTGCCGCGGATACAGCGCCATCAAATAGTTTATTCACGCCAGCCCTTGTAAAAGTCACCCCTTCACTTGTGCTAGTCTACAGGCATTTGCATTTGACGATGCCCTTCCAAAGGAGACATCTCAAGTGCGAAGGCTCGCTACGAGGCTCCGTCCGAGAGAGAAAGCCCAGAGAACAATGGCCCATTGTATTGCTTTATCCTCCGGTGATGAGCTAATGAAGTTTGTTTTACAGATATGCCTGAGTATATAAATTACACACACTGCAACGCTGCGGCTGCTGGTGTTGGCGATGCTGGTGCTGAAAGAGTGGCGGTGATAAAAAAAGATTACTGGCGAACAGCAGTTTGTCAGATGGCAATTAAAAACGATAGTAGCAACTTTAAAGCCTGAACTTCTGTTTCTCAAATATGTCAAGTAATGTTGTACCACACGAAAAGTCTTTTTTAAGGATGATTAAGGAGGCATTGTTAGCTACCCGTGTGATACTTCAGACTACATTAGCGTTAACAGGAAAATTGTTTACATGTCGTTTTACATGTCACTTTAAACTGTTATAGCTCGTATATAACCTTCAGTTAATTTTAAGCTTTTATTTTTAGCTTTCAGCTAATATAGTGCCATGACAGAATGGTGTTTCGGCTAGAGTAATCAAACAGTTGCTTAACTGTTCAAGGTGCCAGGAGTCAAACACTTAATTGAAATATTCATTACTTTTTTAGAAAAAAGTTGAACAACTCAGTCAAATGCAACAGTTTTGCTTGTATTTGTTATGTTATAGGTTATGGCTGAGATATCGCAGCTGCAATAATAAAAAAAATGTATCTCTCTGACAAAGAACATGTTGGCACATCATCCACCTTGTGTTAAACACAACTAGTCCTCATCAGTATCCTATGTAACCTGGGTTAGCTCTTGTAGCTTAATAGCTCGTCTGAGAGGTTCCCTCTAACGCCTGATCTTCACTCATAAAACATGTTCTCCTAGTTTTGTGAAACTCCAGTGCTGTCACCCTAAAGTAAGCCTACAACCCTACGTTCTTTCTGCCAAACGTGTTTGGTTTTATCTTTGATTGTATAATTTTTTTGCCATAATTTTTTTGTATGGATACTCAAAAATAATTTAATACACATACTTGTATAAGGTTCCCTCATATATGATTAAGTCCCTGATTTTACATCTTCCATGTTATTTTAAGTAAATGATTTGCGCATTTTCTTGGTCGATTAAAATCCTCTTAATGTATGAGTGCACCTTAAACAGGCAGTTAGGATGCAAAAATAAACAAATAAATAAATCTTTTGATGTCAAGCTTATTAGAAAAATCAAAACAACAGTTATGAATGCATAGAATTCACTACATTGAGGCATTTGTTGGTCGGTTTAAAAAAAAATATGAATATAAAAATATTTATCTTCATATTGAGATATGTTTTGATGTGAAAATGTACCAGAAGCAGGGAGTTTGGATGTTAGCAGTTAGGAAAAAAAACTGTTGGGTCCCTCCAGTAAAATCTGGCCATTCCACCCCTGTTAATACCACCAGTACTACTACTGCTTTTGCACATTCACACCGGAGAGATCCACACCACAGTCCTTCCCACACCAGTAAGTCTGTAATCATGGCTTTCAGCAGCAAAGTGGTTAATATGCCTCACACACTGCCAGACGGGAGAGAGGGGAAAAAAATAAATGAAAGGAAAGGAAAAAGCACATATATTTTAACTAGCTTGCTCCGAACACTCAGGCTCGGGACGTGGATGCCCTTGGCACAAATAGATCTACATGTTCATTCGGTATATTAAGAGAGGCACACAGTTAAAGAGTGTTCATTACAATTGTAAATTTCTGCCCCGCAGCCTGTAGCCCAATGCTAGATTACACGAGGTCTGCGCTCACGGACACAGCCTGAGTCTGATTGAGAGTCCAGTGCACCTAATTAATTTCATTAGAAAGTGAAGTCATCTTCTAGCAGGAATTAATATTTGGAGCGTCATGTTGCTAATTCATTTCCAGATTTAATTAGCTCAGAGAAGAAATGTTGCTTGGGCAAGAGGACTTTTTAATTATCAGCTTGGATAAATTTGAAAATGTTGATGCCTGAGGGTTGAGTTAATTAAAACCTGCATTATTTTAACTTTAATTAGCTCCCATCTTTGTTTTGCTCCACCATATGGCCATGTCCTGTAGTCAAATTTAGTTAATTAAGCTAATTAAGCTAATCATTTTAATTACTCAAGACAATGTGATTGGATAGAGGATGACTACAAGTTTATGGCCTAGTACTTGTTTTTCATTAAATTGAAGGGACAGTTATTTCTGATTGCAGTTGGCAAGCATCGCGCAGCGCTGACAGGCTCAGAGATATTAAGGATGAAGTATAATTGCGTTCCTTGATAAAAACAACATGTCACAAGCACAACTCTTTTAAAGAGGAAAATAATTTAGAGCTACATCTATTAGCATTCCACAGGACCACGCATGTGTGTGTGTGTGTGTGTCTGTTGGTTAAGGGCTCTTCGGCCTATCTGATTAAACGGTGCAGCAGATTCAGTGAAGTGAGAGAAGACTTTCACTCTCTCTCTCTCCCACTGGCTTTGCAGTCCTCTCATCCTGTGATCTATTGCTGGTGTAATGACAAACGCATAGCTTTGAGATGAAACCTGGTCACATTTGTTCATGTACATGCCTATGCTGTGTGTTGTAGACTTCTACATACTGTGGAGCTTTCTGTCACTCTGGTATGGAATGACCAGCATCTTATTAAAAGCAGTTACAGACCCATGACTAAGCCTTCAATTGTGCCCTGATGACTATCAGACAAAAAAAAATAGCAAAAATCATATCACAGAGCCCACCTATGGAATTCTAATAGTGTGTTAGTGCTAAGCCAATGACAATGTCTGGCCATTCTAAATTGAGCAGAGCTGGCAAAAGAAACAGTTTTACTGTGACTCTTTCAGTAAAGAGCTCTGGTATTGAACTGCCAATACACCACTGTTTTCTATTTCTAACAACTGACTGAAACCTAATCAGAATATCGCTCACATTTAAAATTACTTTTGCATCAAAATGCAATTGGCTAATTCATCCCTCGCCTCCTAATTTTGTTAATTAGTAATTTAATGTGTAAAGTCTTCACTTCAGCTTCTGATGTCCTAATCAATGGGAGAGCTTGCTTTTCTGTATCTTTCTACATAAAAAAATCCTGATTGGAACTTTTTTCTGTAAGCCATTTCAAGAAATTCATTGTTTGAAATTAGTTTCAAATTAAAACATAATGAAGTAAAGGTAGTGGCAGATTCTTAGTGAATTAAAATGACCTAAAATCTATAGATTTGTTTTTTTAGTTTCCAAAAAAGATTAGGGGTTCTTTGAATAAATGGGCAAATGTGGCGTGAGGCTCCTGTAACAGCTGGCTACATTGTATAAACAGGCATTTAAAAGTACAATAAATAATAATAGTGTTAATAATACAGAATAAACAATATTTAGGATTTTACTTTAAGGTGCAGGTTTATAATTCTGTCATTAATCTTAAGATGCACTATTCAGTACCTTTTATAAATGATTAGGTAACTGTGAAATGTTGAAATGGAAGGATGTCGCTGTTCTATGAAAACCTTGTAATATTTTTACAGCCTTTGAAAACTAGTGCTGCCCTTTTTTTACACAGAGCCAAAGGAAGTTGTCTGTAATGAAGACTGATTAAATGAAAATACTGTTCTGCTTCTCCTATAAAGTTATCATGTCTGAGGTTTTGTTACCACAGCAACAAAATGTAGTTATGAGAGTGAGAAACTGAAGAAGTCCAGATGCTCCTACAGTACGAAGGGTTTTAATTCTAGTTGCAAATTATAAGCAGTTATTTTTTTTAGATTCTGAAAGTTTTAGGCAACCATCCCTAGCCTTTATTTGATAGACAGTGATCAATGCATTCTGGGGCTTGTGAGTTTGTATATGCATACTTTCATATATTTATATAATGCATATGAGACATTATGAGTACATGTAAGTACTTATATATTGTGCAAAAGTCTTAGGCACCTAAAAAATACTATTGTTATTAAAATAAATACAAACAATTGAATTATTGCAGTCAAATAACAGAAAGGAATAAAACATGTTTTCAACATGCTCTGTTTCACAAATTTACATTAATGGCGTCCTAGAAATTGTGCCAAATTGTGAATATTTGTTTTTAATTTTACTTACTTTGGTTTCAGTTTTTAAAAGTTCTAAAATGTTCTGTGGTTTATTCCCACTTGTCAGTGTAGTTATTCTAATATTAGTGTTTTTTAGATCAAATAAGAATTTACTGCCCAGACAAAAACCAGCCTAAAACTGTTCTACAGGACTGTATTACCCAAATACATGCGTGTGTGTGTGTGTGACAAATCTGTGGCCCCATGTCCTGATAAGATGTAGAAACAGACATAAGTGTGTGTGTGTTTTCAGGAAAGAGAGGGGCTCTTCAGACAGGGGAGTTAGTCCGTCCCTCTAAGCCAGCTCAAAAGCAGCAGCTGTGTGGCTCCCTGCTATGGCGGCATGATCCATGAGCATTTGGGTGGACTAACAGATGCAGAGGCAGAGCAGTGTAATGAAATCACACACCCAGACATCATGTCGGTGGTTTGTATCATCGTTAAAGATTTTGGTAGCCAGAGTAGGCTCACTTAGGTAATTTGTTTCTGCGTATAATCCTATTGGCCGCTATTAAATTAAACCAACTGGTCATTTGGGTTTGGGGCACTATAAATAAAGCCCGTTGCCATGAGGCATGGGCAAGTATGTGTTGTGTCTCATTTGATTAAAGGGGAAGCACTTCATAATTTCATCCTGGAAAAAGGTGACCTTCATTGCCAGGTGACCTCAATGGGTCTGCCTCCCACCAGCTGGCCCAGGCTAATGGCTAAAGTAGCTAATGTCTGTTGCTAATGTATCCCCTATCTCATTCACATCCATCCGCTACTATTCTTCCGGTTATACTGAGTAGGCCCTGAAACTAAAACACTCTCAGTGCAGTAGGCAGCGGAATCACTTCTTTATGGACTGAAATATGTGGATTTGCAATAAAAGGTCTTAACTGCATTACTCTCAATTACTTTTCTACGCAACTGTTATTAACTCCAATCAATAGATCAGCCACCAGCCATATATGCTCACTCAGGAGCCACCAAAGGGCTTTTGTTCTTTGGCCTTCATCACTAAATCCACGTATAATGTTCATGTGGGTCTACCAACCTCGTTTTTTTGTTTCTGAGCCTTTAAGACATACGTCATTGGTGTTGACATCACAAAAACAAGGAGTTGTTTTTGCAGGTTAGTTTCTATCTATAAACCACATAGACTGCCAATTGAACAGTGCATTTTTATCCATGTGTAGTTTGCGAGCAAGTTAGCTCTTTTAGACTCTTGTAGGTGAACGTTGAGATTCAACTCACACTAAAAATATATTTTTATAGACAAAACAATTTTATGGTGGCGTAATTCATTACTATTCTCTTGTTGTGTCACACAACCCCCTTCTTGGATCTCTGGCTTGGGAAATTGTCACCCCCGCATTCCTCCCCAACACCTGTTGGTTGTTATATTCAGATGTGGGTTTGTTGTTGCCATTTCTTTGTGGACGTCTTACAAACCCATATTTCCAAGCATGCCTTGCTTTTCTTTTGCCTTCTGTTTTTTACCGACTTTTGCTATGTGATAAAAAATGTGCTTGCATTTAGCCCACCCGCCTGTACTGTGGCCTATACTGTGACCACTACAAACTGAAACTGCTTATCAGTATTACAGAATTTTTTATGAGTTCATTAGAAGGTGCATTAAGGAATTATTCAAAATGAAGTGATATAAGTTTTTGCTTACTTGGTTAACTGTTTTTTGGGGGGGTTGGGGTGCAAAAACTGCTACAAAATAATGAGCTGTTTTGGAGCAAAACATCTGCTGAGCTTTGATCTGTCTCAGTGAAAAGAGCTAGAATACCCATCACTACCTTCAACAATACTGCATCATACTATTTTATTCTGATGAAACAAAGAACATTTCATTATAGGCTATAGCACCAAATGATACAGAACCTCAAGCTTTATTAAAGCTCAACTGGTCATCATATAACAATTCAGTCTGAGAAACATCAGACATTATGAAAACTTCATGACAACATCGGGCGAAAAAATTAGTTACAGAAAACAGAAAACTAGCCTGAGCAGAATGTTACAGGGGAAGGCTATGGTCAACGTGGGCCGGGTTAGTGCCCTGGGCTTCAACACAGAGACCTGAACATTAATGCCTGTGTCAGTCAGTGCTCCTTGAGACACTGACATTACTCACTTTATGTTCGCTTAACACCTGAGGCTGTGTGTATGTATGTATGTGTGTGTACACAAGCTGAGGGCAGTCAGGTACTAACCATTCATCTACACTGTACATGTATTATGACACTGTTTGAACACTCTTTGCTGGATGTTTTTGGGCAGTGGATCACTCGCAGCCTAGCAGTGACATGTGTAAAAATCACCGGAACCCCACTGTGCCCGATATATTCCGATTTGGAACAAGCCTTCTTTTTAACCAATAAGTTATGGATATCTGGAATGTTACTGATAATATTTGTAATGTGGATTTTACATTGTCTGAATTTCTGTAGGATCCGGGGAGGAAGAAAATAAAGTTTTATTGGGTTTTTTTTTTTGTTTTTTTCAGATATTGATATTGACTGATGAGCCCAGCCCTGTTACCCAAATTAAATAAAAATATGTTTTGTCAATGTCATTAGCATAGTTGCTGATTTGTCAGAATTGAGAGTATTTGCCAATTCTTTGCTTCAGTCTTAAGGCTGTTACTCATTTAAGCCATTTTCCACAAAGAAAGCATCAATACATGTTCCTGATACAAGTTAATACTTGTTTTAAATGTACGTTTTGTTACGAAAACTAATTAGCACCCCAATCATGAAATCACCCATAAGACAGGTAAAGTTCATGAAGTCGCGAGAGTGTGGACATGCATGCTTTGGATTTTTAATAAAATGGAAATTAAGTGTAATATATCTGGAGATTATTACCAGGCTTTTGAGACAAGTGCCCACAGTCCTCTAACTAAGACTCAAGGTGGTTCAAAAATGTGGGTAAATCTATTACAGCTACAAGTATTAGGAATATATGGCCTAATAAAATGTATCTTTTACAGAAACATTTTCTATTTTAAATTTTTATTGAATTATTGTCTACCTTTCTGGGTGAGTAAGACTAGTTTGGCATTAAAAGCCAAAAGCCAAAATAGCACGGTGTTGCACATTAACCTTTTTAGGTCGACTATGTTATATATGACAACAAGGGACAAGGAAAGGGTAATGTTGTTCAAGAACCCTGACTGGTTGACAAGCCAGAAGCACAGTCTTCAATTGGTTCACATGTCAGGAACACAGCCTTTGATTGGTCAACAGACTCAAGCAAGCCGTCAATGAACGGCTAACAGCCAAGCTGTGTTGGATTAATTTGATTCATTTTCTCCAAAAAGGAAGTTCAGTGCAGTTCAAGATTGAATTACAAAGCTAAATGGATACAATCACACAGTAGCCCTCTTTGGAAAGGAGCAATGCTACCCACCCTAAATGGACTTGTTTTTGTATAATGTCCTTGGATGGTGCATATGACATCATCAACTTGTGAAGGTTAATAAGGTTAATTAGCAAAAAAACAGTCTCACTTTGCCCAGGGACGGAATATTTTTCCTTCCCCTGTTTCCATTTTGGGGGCATAAGGTTTTGTTCAGGCAGCGACGATGTGGCTTTGAATAACAGTAGACAGGGCCTAGGACTGAGCACGGCAGGCTATATTAGCTTCCTGAGTTTTGACTTTGTCAGTCCTTTTTCGGGGCGAGGTCCAGTAGAAGGGGCCGTTGTGTCGCCCCTCCAAGTTAATCCCAATTTTTGAAGCAGCTTCAAGTCTCACCCTGCGCTCCGTGTGCCCTCCACACCCCATTGAGACGGGGCTTAATAGATTAACTAACAGAAGGCCATCACAGAGGCCCCAGCTAGTTGACACCAGGAGTGGCATCTGCTCAAAGGCCATCTCCCTCTAGCGAGGGCCAGCGTCACCACAGAAACCCAGGCATGGAGCCTCCGTCCTGGGCCGCTCGCTAATTCCACTCCCTCTCCTCATCTCCCAGCAGCGGCAGCAGAGCCAGCACCACCGCGGCACGGCGGCTAATTAGAGCCATGCATTTATTTATGACTGTGCTCATTAAGAGGAAGAGGCTGCAGCCTGCCGTCACTGCAGAAAAAATAAAAAAGCACACACATCACGCTGCCTCGGCACGCCTGAGCCCACAAGGTAGGACCTTCGTTGCTGCTTCCAAATCGCCACATTCTGGGCCTCTGTGATGCAGCTGCACAAACACTGGACATAAGAGCCCAACTCAGACACAGGAAAATAAATATATAAATTGGAGCACTAAGGGGGATGAACCATAGGCAAAAAGCGAAAGCTCTTTGGGGTCCATTTGGAGCTGCTTGAACTAGTTGTTTAATTATATGTAAAGGTCAGTGGAAGAGAGAGGGATGAAATGCCAGGAAGAGGGTCGTTGGTTAAGGCTCTGTTTTCTGCTTAATGGCGTATTCTACCTTTAGCATACGCACAGCCTCCATCCATCATGCACGGACCCATCCAGCAGTATTAAAAGCACAAGCTAATATACACTGACAGCCATGCTAAGATAAGACTGGCCTGAGTGGGCAAGTACATCTGTCCAAGAATGTACTTAGGAATTATTTACTCTATAAGAAGTTTAAAGAGTGAAAAAAAGATGAACTTGCACTGTCATTCGAAAGTATGCGTGATGACTGCTAGCAGGCCGCGCTAGCCCTTCGTCTACATTTAGCAGAATTTTCCGTTCTGCTATTCCTCACCGCAGAAATGGTCTAGGTTTTAGATCACTGTCAGTCCTTACACGTCCAAAAAGCATGACCTACAATTGCATGTACGTGTTTGCGTACCCGTGCTCAGTCTTACGTACATATGTATGTGTCGGTTTTCTCAGTGAAAAGAAGTTAACACACCCTCTACGTTGAACATACGTCTACACATTTTAATGCACAGTTATATTTTATATATAAGGGTCTCTTATTAAGTGAACACTACCCTGAGCACTAACATTAGCAGAAAAAGTCACGTTTAAGTGTGTTTTCTGTAGAGAATGTGTTATTGTACAAAGTGTGCAGTGTAACAGGAGGTTGTTTTGAATGCATACGAGTATAAATGTCTGAGAAACTTTAGCCCTTTAGTGAGCCCTCCAGAGTCCCTCTACAAGATCTGTGCCAAACAAAGATGCTTATTTTATGTCAATGTAATTACAATCTTACCCCATAACTTCAGTTGCTCATTGCTCTATGAAAAAACACATCTCGTGTCATTTTTAGATTTTTGTGCACAATAACAAAAAACTTTGCACTGGACGGACTTTATGTTTCATTTATTTCTATCCAATATTTTAGCAAATGAACAGTGGTTGTGTGCAGAGATGTATTCTCTGTGAAGGATGTGTAACTTGTTTTAACAAGACCTGTCATTTGACCAAGGATCCCCAAACTTATACATGATTGTATACAATGTTGACGTATAAACAGATCTTAGCATAACAGGTCTGATGTTTTATTTCGTATTTTTGTGAAGGTATGTCAAAGCCTGCTCATACTGTGGTAATTATTTTGAGAAACTTAACATTGGCACAAACACAAGAAATAAAAAATGTGTAAATAAATGTGTAAATTGCAAGTTATGGCACAGTTTTTTATCTTACGTTTTTATTCTTATGGTGTTTCAGATTGTGCGGTGTGTTTCGGGTTTTAAGTAACTCAAAACACAAGAACATGCAGCAGGTCATTCTTGCTCCCCTCACGAGACAATATATTGCGCGGAAAGTGAATTTTATCCAGGCTGTATCACAGCTAGCAGCGCTAGGGCATCACACAGGGAACTGTTTTATCGCTAATCGCTGGGAAAAAACCATTACGGGTTAAGGAATTCAGGCAGGGTCAAGTTTCTGGTATCCAAAGAGAAATGAGTGTAAGTCATAGCAAGTAAAGTAAGTGTGTGTGTGTGTGTGTGTGTGTGTGGGATGGGTTGAGAATGAACAGATAGATCCTAAGCAGATCCCACTCCCCTCTATGTAATTGCTCAGATAAGGGGAACTCATGCTGCCTCTCAGGGAGACAGCAGGCAACTTTGTGATTTACAACTCTCTAATGTTGCCGACTTCAAAGCCTCGTGGAAAAATCATTAATAGATATATTTAACAATGTGAAACATTAGTCATTGCCAACACATTCTCTTTGTGCTTGAGAGGGAGAGAGTGCCTTAAAAATTGATTTAAAATGCTTTATTAATAGGTAATAAGAACTCGTCTTCTCCTTCTCCCTTCATTCTCTCTCACTCTTCCTTTCTCTCTATCTCTCTGTCTCTCTCTCTGTCTCTCGATCTCTGCCTCACTTTCTCTTTAAAGCCAAAATGGGCTTGGCTAAAATGATATATAGTACAACACAGATAATTCACTGGGTTTCATTGTAATGTCATTCTGAGTGTTAACGCTCTCATAGCTGTGTGTTCTCTCTGCTCCATCCATTAATTGCTTTTCTGGTTCCTTCTTTTTTTCTGTTTCCTTGGCCCTCTAGCCTTTTTCCTTGGCCCTCTAGCCTTAAAAGAAAAAGATTAACTTTCACGAACTGCCTTAATCCGCACCATATCCGATAAATCCATCTGGAGATTGACAGTACATTATTCAATACTTATATCATTAAGCAAATCACTGAAAATCAAACAGTGGTAAAACTGGCGGCTCCTCTCGCTGCTCATGCAGTTCCTCTCCAGCGCCGAGAGAGATTTTCAGATTTTTTAATGAGCTCTCCTCTCAACGTCTCGCCTCAGTTTGGCTGATTAATGAAAGCATTTGGTGACCTTTTGCCGTTCTTATGGAGTGTTCAGCCCTCTGCTCCGGAGCCTGGCCCTCTCCCACCCCTCTCCGAGCTCAGAGAGAGCAGGCCGTCCGCACCAATGCGTTACTGCTAATGAACTTTGTTAGACTTTCGTTCTTGTTTTGTGAACAAAGGAAATGAAACGCTACTAATTTGTTCCACCATATAACAATTTGTTACAGCATAACAGAGTCATCCAAATCTTACAACAGGCCATTACTAGATAGACAGACTTGCTGTCAGTCTTTTATAGAAATATGCTGAGCTATTTTTACACACCTTCAAAGTTCAGTCTTGAGGCTCATTTAGCGCAACACTAAATATGGATATACAGAGTCTGTGTATATTGTGTTGTGACAGATTTGGGTTGGACTCACATTTATACACCATTTCTGGTCACGCCACCCCCGGAACCGCCATCACGTCGCTGTTTTTACAGTATTTTTCAGATATGAGCTCCTCTTTTTCCTTTTCCCGTTATATTGTCCAAAATTATCATACTCAGAAATCGACTGGTTCTACATACATTTTGTGGATTTTTAGTAAACTCAATTTATTGCCTGCATACTCAAAAACTAGTTAGTATTAGTATTAAATACGCAATTGGGATACATCCAGAGTCTTCTGTTTAAACTCTGTGCTCAGTCTTATGTATATGGATAAATCGGGGCAGTACAGAGGTGTCTCACCGTCCAAGGATGGACAGAAACACCTGTGGATGTTTTCAGACCTGAAGCAAGAGTGAAGCTCCATTTGCTCGAAAAAAAGCTTTAAAAAGCTTTAGAAGCTTATCTAATGGTGACATTGTTGGTGGTCCACCAACAGTCATTAGGAATCATTGTATTGTTAGGAGAATTTTTTGACCTCCAGTTTTTTTTTACTTATGGTTTGACGCATCCTTTCCTTATCCATGTGGATTATCTTACATTTTTAAATAAATGAAGAGTGAGCATTGACTTTTCTACAACACTGCACTTTAAACATCCCTAAAGGGAGTAAAACTGTAGTAACAGCACTACATATACATCAGTATACATGCCCATATAAAACACATATGTACAGACATCAGTGCAAAAAAGGCAGAATGATGACTCTGGGTGAGTACTGTTGAATAAAACGAAGCTTTTAAGTCATGCCACATTTGTGTTTGTAAGTAGAAGAGAAGATTATTACAGTTTGAATTTGAACTTATTTTTGCATATGTAATTTGTTTTGATCTTAAAGAGACCTTTTTTTTTGGGGGGGGGGGGGGTGAGGGGGGGCTTATTGGCCCAGCTTTACTTTGGTGTTGTTATTGGCCCAGCTTTACTTTGGTGTTGTTACTGGCCCAGCTTTACTTTCATTTGGACGTAGTTGGTTTCACTGGTCAGGATCAGTTAATGTGTTGGTTTACTTGGAGCGTCTCCTGCTCGGTTAAGTTTTCACACAGGCGAAAACCGAAACGCCCCAAAATGCACCCCAACAAACCACGTGAGCACAACGTCTCCTCTGATTGGCCAGAACTATCTGGCTTGTGAGCAAGAAAGTAAACACAGGGAGAAGATCCGGTTTTCCCAACTTATTGCACACTTCTTATACAGCGTAGCACAGAGCAGCGGCAGAGACAGCATCTGTTCATAGCTGTAATTATAATCTGATAATATCCCAAACTACAGTACACCTGCAGAACACCCAGTTCACTCCAAATATCAGGTAGGCAACATATCTCGTTGCTAGTCCAAAAGAGACCTCGGTTCAGTGTCCTCGCCCTGTTAGCTGCTCCAGTTCTCCAGTTCTCTGTTTACGACATCTGCTGGATCACATAATGCAAAGCACACCTGCAGGAGATATTTAGATCAAACTTGTGGAGTACACCTAATACTTGGGTCGGATCGAGGTCGGATCATGTTTTTTTACCACAAACGAACCGCTCCGGAGTTCGTTTGAAACCGTACCGAGACCACCTCCTCTCGAGGGTCTCAGTGCAGTTGTTTTGGTCCGCACCCGAGTGCGATTACTGTTTTCACACCTGCCAAAACGAACCGCATCAAGACTGTTAACGAGCCAGAGTCCGTTTTAACCCGACTAACTAGTGCTGGTGTGAAAACACTCTCAGATAGTCGTGGTCTTGGACTTGTCCTGGACTCGACAAAGAGCTCTATGCTGAAGTCCTCTGTACACGTTCACATGTTTCATTTATTTATTTCACAACTTCCTTCCATAGACCTCCATTTAGATTCCAAAGGTATTTGAATATAAGTATATGAGTATGAGTAGAGCAGGCCTTGCTGCACCATTACTGCTGACATGAGATATTCAGTTTTGTTTATAAACATTTTTACTATTCTTCTTATTTCAGCCCCAACCATTCCAAAACACTAAAACCATTCTATAAACACATAAGCTTACTAGTTTATTCCTGCATAGACGTCCAGACTTCCAATCTTCACAATCAAGTGTCAAGAACCTGTTTTAAGGAACTATTTCCTAAAACCAGCAGTGCCACTAAATTTGTTCCTAGATAGAGACTTGACTTGAACAGGCTTGTTTACCTTACAGACAGAGTTGACTGTCGTCATTATGAATTATGGTTATGTGATCACTTACATCAGATGTTTTGTAAACACTTTGCACAACATACCTCTTTTAAAGTTGTGCAGTTGCTCTAATTGTTTCCAAAGCCATCCACAGGAACCATTCTCTGATAGCAGCAGTGCCACAAGTTTGTTCCTCCATGGACTTCGGAGTTGGATTAGCTGTACAAAGTTATTCAACTGTCATGTGTTTCTCGTGGTTGCATGATGTCCTAATTTCCTGCGCGGTCTGGTGTGGCAGCGGGGCCAGTGAGGAGGCAGCTGATGGAGTGATCCTGAGCAAATGGAGTGCGTGCCAGCCCTGCTGCTGAGGTCTTCACACTGGGCATCTTAGCCCGGCTTTCACTGGCACTCGCTCAGGGCACAATGCACACGTGTACCGCAGCTCTCCCTCTGCATCCTCTTCTAACACTAAGCATTCATTAGCCCCCTCATCTCTAAGGGCCTGTATGCAGGGTCACGTCAGCTGACCTGCCTATGCTCCATCCACAAATGTACCGCTTCATTACTGCTGTGAAGTTGGCAGAGCTTTCCAGATCAACAATCCCAACGATTCATCTTAATGAGAAATTGTAGAGTGCAATCAGAAAAAAATGGAAATTATAGCTTGTTGTTCATTTTTAATGGTTTATTTTTATAGAATCTGATAGTGTTACTATAGATCAGACGTGTTAATGTGTTAATGAGTTAATGTGTTAATGAGGTAATGTTTTTGTGGTAGCAAACTCAGAATGTTTTTGTGGTAGCGTAGCATTTTACACTGAAAACTCAACATAGTAGCGAGTAAAAAATGTCACATCAACACAATTGCTATGTTTAAATTTCTTTTAAAATTGTGTTGATGTACCATGTGTGTTCATGTGTAATTATGAAAATTCATGAACAGTGGTGGACCCCCAGATTAGCACACTTTGAACAAAACAGTTAATGTGTTTTTTTGTTTTGTTTTTAAATAGAATTAGCTTCATTATTATGCAATATACTATTTTGTCATCACGATTATGTGACAGTTTGTGCTTTTTGTGAACATGTTTATGTGAAATATAAAATTTGATTTCTTTTGTTTATTTAAGCCAAACAAGTCACAGACAGGTAAACGGCAACAATGATGTCTAAAAGATTTAATTGAAATGCCCATTTACTGTCCAGATGCATACACCCTAAGAACAAAAGGTAACCACCTCTCACTGGGGTGGTATCCCTCTCGCCACTGGGCTAGCGCCTCTGTCGTCACTGTGGTAGCACCACTGTCAACACTGGGGTGGTATCCCTCTCGTCACTGGGGTGGTATCCCTCTCGTCACTGGGGTTGTACGGAGTTGGATTAGCTGTACAAAGTTATTCAACTGTCACGTGTTTCTCGTGGTTGCATGATGTCCTAATAAATAGGCTGGTACACCTCTTGTCACTAGAGTGGTAGCCCTTAAGGGTACATCTCAGTACCTTTAGTTAGATAAGATAATAGTACTGTATTTGATTGAAATTATTCTTTTAAAATTGCTTTCACTCTGTACACCTTGTCTTGTTTTCCAGCCTATTCATTTTATTGTTCTGGTTTTAAAATATCAGATGTAACACACACAGTTACACCTTACACAGCTGGACCCTAAAACAACTAATGTACCTTTAAGGTTACGTTAACATTGTACCAAACAACAAAACGCTCCTGCATCATACCCGTCTTTTTAACAGTGGACCTTAAAACAGTGATCCCATTTTTTTTCAGCACTCTCAATGCTAAATGTATCTGAATCTAACTGATTAGATTAAGTTGCTGACCATAACAAATGATAACAAAAAGATTGTGTCTGTGTCCCACACAGACACAATTGTTATTACAATAGTATTTTTGCCTGGCTCGCATAATCATAAAAAAATTATAATAATTATGCAGTGTTACGGTGAGCACGCAGGTGTGAAAATCTTTGTGCTTATCATAGCTTTGCCTTCTTGCCCTGCCTCCAAGACAGAGAAGGAAAAACCTTCTTGTAAGCTGCAGCCACCCTCTATAGTCCTCATTTGAGAAATCCTACAACCAGCATTCATAGCCTAGGTAGGTTATGACATCCCATTATTGGGCTGGAGTTTCCTTTCCTTTCACCTGCATGTTGAGAAGAATTCCTTAGTAGGGTTCAGAAATGGTGAATAGGTGGTAGGAACTTCTTTGACAATCGTGTGCAGGGATCTGACTATTTTGTGATGAGATTAGAGTGGTGAAACCTAATATTGGGTTTGTCACAAAACCTAGTGAGATTAAGCACTGAGTAGGTTTTGAGACAGACCCAACGTCCCAAATTATCTTGTAGTTTGGCGATATGGATCTTACCACTCCCCTCTCATTGTCAGGTATGAAAGCAGTGTGAAGGCCCACCAGGAAATCAAGGAGACATTCTGTATTGTAGAGGCCAATGGTTGGAACATGGTGGATGACACCATTCTCTGAGACATCAGTACACACTGTTATGTTGCACCCACGTTGGCCTGGCACATCAATAGTGACTTTCAGATTGAATCCTGCCTCATCCACGTACACAATGTGTGTGGGATTCCACCAGCTCCTAGCTCCATCACTCTCTGCAAACCACACAAATACAAGACAGTTCACTTTACAAACCAAGTAGTGGAGGATTCTTTTACTGTAATTTTGTAGCTGTATACAATGACAGTACAGATATATTCCACATGGTGTTTTTCATTAGTCTAAGCTATTAAAAGGAACAATGTATGCCCCAACTATACATACAAGTTTCTCAACTCCTTCTATTTTTCATATGTTTTCTTTTTAAAGGGAACTCTATACAATTGTTTCCATGATATTGCACACCACTGCCTATGGTGGTGATGGAAGATGATTGGCATTGTCTTCTCTTACCATATTGATTGTTGCACCCACTTATCATGGTGTTAAAACTAGGCTCTAACCACCAGAATGTGGCAGTGGTATATCTAAAAAGCGAAAACAGTATATACTGGGTCTGTATAGTACGTACATGGATAGAATGTAAAATGTGCAATACTTGCCCACCTTCATTCCTGAACCTTCGTATGACTAATGCCACAGAATGCCAACTGAGGTGAGCCTCACCCTTTAAGTTTCCTTAAAGATGGCCTATGATAGTTGCTTGGATGTCAGGGTAAATATTTTGTGTGCTTCTGGTAACTATACCAACTTTCATTTAAGCACCCCTTCCTGTTAGCACGACCTAAGTCTGTAACCAGCTTTCTGCCCCATTCTCAGCAACATTGTGCACTGGAATCCTTTTACCATTTATATGTGCTTGAGGTCCTTCTTTAACAACTAACAGCTGTGGGATGGGCCCATGGAGAGGTGTTTGTTTTTGCTTATCAATTGATGGAAACTTATAACAGTCACATGGACCAGACTGGCCTTGGTACAAGAATGATGGTTGTTGAATGTAGTATATTGAATGCCAGGATTTATGCAGTGCATCACTGTGAGTGTGTGAGTGTGAAATGTACATTATTGACAAGATGGTAATCCATTATAATTTTTAGTCAAATGAAAATTACATCTGTCCAATCACAAATGTATTTATTATTGTGCAAAAAGTATTTCTGTTTTTTGTATGAAAACCATGAGAAGTGAAATAATGCTATGGCCAACTGCATTAAAATGGTGAGGTTTTGAGGCAGGGTTTGGAGAATGTGGTTGAAGTTTTCAAAGTTAATTTAAACAACTGGAAGAAAAACTGTTAATCCTGTAAAAATGCAGGAGTGTAGGGCCTGACAGCAGATAAAATTCCTTCATTTATTTGTCCATTAGTACATATTCAAGGTCGTCTAATATTTACATCTGCAGTAGATGGTCAGGTGCTTCGGCCAATTTGAGTTTTGTGGTCTATAACCCCCCCACCCCCAAAACAACACGCCAGATGCCGCCTAGCACCCAGTACCAGTGCGCTGCTATAGAATGCATACAGTGGGAGCACCAATTGACACCAAATCCAGGTTGATTTTTACACTCGGTTTGTAAGAATTTGATTTCTAGATCACCAAAGAAAAGAAACATAAAAGGACTTAAACTGGTGAGCAAGTCTGATGTGTTGCATCCTTTTAGCATCACTTTGGAGAGCTTTCCCTCGCTGGCACGTTGAGTATGTGTGTGTGTTTGGTCTCTCCATAGGAGTCTGTCCACTGCTTTCAGGGCCTGAGCGGCTAGTCCAGCACTTAAGAGGAGGAGACGCGTGGAGTGTTGTCGCTAGTCGCGGCTGGCTTAATGGATTATTATTGTTACTGCGTTCCCTCACTGAACACTCCAAAAAGGGGGAAAAGCTTAGAAATGCTTTTTCAAGCACACAATCTGCGAAAACCTACCACCAGAAATAGTTGTACCTGGCTTGGATATGGATTGGTTATTATTATTTTTTTTTCTTTTATCAAAGACCCCCTGAGGCAGTACAAAGAAACAAAGTTGAACAGATCTCTTAGAGTAGCTACTGCTCATGTGCTCAGCCTTGAATAGCCCATTTGATCTTTGGCTTCAAAATGGGTTTCTGTGCTTAAACATTGATTTGCGCTCACTGTGTGAGGAGGTGAGGAAAGTCGCTCTATAGAAGAGCGTCTGCCAAATGCCGTAAATGTAAATGTGTGCTTTACCCTAAAGGTGCCATACGTGTAGTTGTCTGTAATGTTAATTTCCCAACTATTTCAACAAGCCGCAGCACAGTACTAATGGAATGTGATGCACGACTGTAGAGCGAGTTATTTTCAGATGACACCATTAACCTTTTGTTTAAATGCTTTTGCACTTAGAAAGATAAAACCTGGGGCCGAATGTGTTTGTGTGTGTGCGCGCGCAGAGCTCCTACCCAGGTGAACTTGGAGTAAATGGGAGTAGAGTTACTAATGGGTGGTGAGTCTTCCTCTTTTTGTTTGGGAAAGAAAAAAAAGGAAAGGGGGAGAGAGAAAAAAATGAAGTATCCCGTAAACGCCTCCTTTCCAGAAGTCCATTGTAAGCCCCAGGGGGAGAGGAGGAGTGAGGGGAGCAAGAAAGACAGCAAGCCAGAGAGAGAGAGAGAGAGAGAGAGAGAGAGATGGGTGGTGCTTTCAATCTCATCACATTACAAGTGCATTTACGCGACGGGGGGAGGGAAGATGGCCGTTTGCGAAAAGTGAGCCTCCTGGCCGTCAGGAGCTAACCCTTTTAGCTGGAAGGAGCCGTGCTCCTTTTCTGGTGCTGCTCGCAACTGCGTTAGCTCGCGCGCTCGTAATGGCTGGGATTGGGTTACCCCTATACTTTGGGGCAAACAAGACTGGCCTTAATTGCCTTACCAATATTTGCATGTCCCTCTTCATGTTATCGAACACCGCGCTAAGTAACTGAGCACCTCCGCCCAGGCGCTATTTCCAGTTGTTTGCACATGCCACGGAAAGGCTGTTGAAACAGAACAATTACTAACCAGATTTCACACCGTAATGGCAGGGTAACGGCCTTCTCCGTTACCCCTGGGCCGTCCCACTGGAAGGAGGAGGGGGGTGGGGGCGCATAAAAGACCCGGCGGAGGTATTGCAGAGGTCACGACCTTGATTAGGCCCGACCTTACTGCAGATTAGACACGGTGCCCGGTGCGGGAGGTCGCGTGTTCGAACATCATCAGAGGAGGTAAAAGAGAAGACAATGTTCAGCGGCCTTTAATTATTCAACCTGGGAGTTAATTATTAATGCGTATAATATGAGTATGGGGCTAAAGTGGGGAAGATAATATTTTCCAGAGAGCATGTTTTAAAAGCACATACCATAGCACTGCAGCCAGCTGGCTGTGGCAGTATTAATGACTGTGTGCGTTTAGTTGCGCGGGGCTGGGCATAATGGTAAATGCATGTACTGTTCGCAAAAAGCCTTGGCTGGGATAGTGACTGGGGAAAAGAGAGGCATTTTAGAGCAATATGGGACGTCTTTACACGGCTCCTTTTAAGTACTCCGATGCTCTTTGAGTAATGAGTGACTTGGACTCCAGCCGTCACAACTAACAGTCTTTCGTAGTTTCACTTTTCTGCTGTTTTCTTCCTCCTTTTTTCCCTCCCTATCCCCTCTTTTAGTCCAGCTCTGCCCTCAGGGTTAGAGTTGGCCTAGGCAAATGTTCATCATAATTTACATCAAAGTTAAGACAAAAGATGATCTAAAAGTAATAAACGTAAATGGGCTATAAGCATCTTTAATGCCAGCCGTGGCAATATGCTTTTTTCTTCAATGGGTTTGTTTGTTTTCCTTGTCTTTGTACATCTGTGTTGATGTTAAGTCCATCATGTAGTCTTCACTGGGTAAACGTTACTGTGGTGAGCAGACACATGATTTGCTTTATAGTGAATGGTGATGCAGTGCTGGTTAGGTTTATGTGATTTCAGGATTCTGCTGTCGTTCCTCTGTGGGCAGAAGTGTTAGAATAGGTGCATCATTGATGATGTTATTTACATTAGCCAGTTGGACAGGCCTCCCCAAACCCGTGTTTCTGCCTTCTTCTTTTACCTGGCACATTCTTCAACTGTATCTTTTTATTGGGCATCATTTAAATAGCTATAATATATCTTAGAGGTCTGTGTGGTTTTTATCACCTCTCCCACCTAAAATCTGCATCATCGGTCCCACTCCTCCCACAACGTAACCTGCAACCCTGTATGAGGGTAAATGTCAGACCTGCCTTTATTCAGCCGCTGTATTTGTCTTAGTTCATAACACTTTCCATCTAAAGGATCTGCCGTTTCTGTAGCACATGGTTCACATGGTTGGTTGTTTTGCACCTATTTAGAAAGAGTTTATTAATTTCTTATTGATGCTTTAATTGTTTTCCCTTATGTTAATTATGCACCAATAATCAATCACACAAAATATACATATGAAAAATATATATACTCAAAATATTGTGTCGGGTTCTGCTGGAGACACACTGGAATGCAGACCTTTTTTACAGCTGACTGAACTGAATCCATTCTTTAATTTCTTCTTTCTTTTACAAAGAGATTTATCCATTTTGTGTTAAATGTTAGAAAAAAAAAAGAAAAGCAAGGTCTGGGGGTCTGGCCTTGTGGCTGCTGTCACATCTGTCGAGGAAGAGAGGCATACCTTTCCAGTGTGCGTATAAAGGCTTTTAAGTGCATCCCTGAAATGGGCCTGAAATGTGCCACATTCCTGCCTGATGAACACACTGATAGTGATGAAATGTTGACCTACATAATGACAGAGCTAAGTGCTCTCAGAGTTTACACCCACTCACTCACGCATTTGCACAGCGTTCTCGCCACCTGACCAAACACCTAATAAGTAAAAGGACTTAAAAAACAAAAGACGCATGCTTCTCTAATAGGGGCTCTCGTTCCCAATTATCCAAGACTTCTAGCAAAATAAATGCCCTCATTTGAGGTGCAGATGGTTTTAAGTGGCAGATTTCAGATCAGATGCTGATGAATGGGAGTAATGAGGTTCTGTTCTGCATTGTCAGGAGGGGGTATTGAGATTACAGTTACGGCGTCACTCCCACAACCCGTTTGGTAAGAAAAAAAAGGCCCGTCTTGGAACTAGTGCCAACTCAGTGTCCGTCAGAGTGGACCAGAGTGGTAAGGTCTAGCTGTTGCTTCTTGCTCTTAATCTACAGCTCCTTCTATATTTTCTCCTGGTCCATATAATTGTAAGCAGGCTGTAGCCTGTGCAAATATCACACAGCAACAGGCCCAAACATGCCATGGCATTCTCACAGCTGCTCCTAGGAGACTCTCTCCCTCTCTCTTTTCCTCTCTTTCCCACTCACTCGCTCAAAATTGCTATATGCAACTAACTTTAATGTGAAATTGTCCAGATCAAGCCAAATTCTTTGAAACAAATCCTTTACAAGTCTGATAGTTATTACTGTCAATTTGCTGTACTGTTTAAATAAATTACAATTATTTTGACTTTTATTTTACTCCAAGAAGGTAAATAACAATAGGACAAACATTCCTAAAGTTTTATGTATGTTATTTTGTTTGGTAAAAGTAAAAGAAGTAGCATTACTGAGCCAGGAGGAACAAAACACCCTAAAATATGGGGTATATGCTTCGGTGTGAGCTACCCGGTAAAGCCTGTAACAGTCATTTGAAAGTTTTTCTGACCACATCACACATCTTTACATACCAGCTCACATTCACAGGCTCAAAAAAGTCAGGCTTGATGCTTATATCTCAAAAATGAAATCAGAATTACGCTGAAGAAGCCACACCAATCAACCATAACATTAAAAACACCTTGTTGTATCTTCACACATTGTCCATTTTACCAGCTCTACTTACCGTATAGGAGAACTTTGTGGTTCTACAGTTACAGACCGTGGTTCATCTATTTCTCTGCATAATCCCCTTTTACCCTGTTTATCAATGGTGAGAACCCCCACTGGGCCACAGCAGAGCAGGCACTATTAGGTTGGTGGATCATTCTCAACACTGCAATGAGACTGACGTGGTGGTGTGATGTGCTTGTATGAGTGAATCAGACACAGCAGTGTCACTGGAGATTTTAAAAACCACTGTGTCCACTCTATTACACATGCCTACCTTGTTGGGCTACCACATAAATATAAAGTTAGTCCTTATCATCAGTGACTGGTGGACTATTCTCAGTCCAGCAGTGACACTGAGGTGTTGAAAAACTCCAGCAGCACTGCTGTAAAGTCATCTACTGCAATGTATATATATATGTATAGATATATGTGTGTGTGTGTGTGTGTGTGTGTGTGTGTGTGTGTGTGTGTGTGTGTGTGTGTGTATTATTGTGACTGACCTAACGATAACCACGTGTCCTCCATCCATACAGACACTGCAGGGTGAACATAACAGCGTAGAACATAAGATGCCATTTGCCATTTGTTTGGCCTCCATTATTGTGGCTTAACTCCATTAGCTCTGCCTCTTTTGTGGCACATCAAAGCTGGTTCAGAAATATGGAGTATAAGTGCATGAGTGACATTTTAAAATGTCTCCTTTAGTATCCAGCCTGCTTTTGAGTTTGGCTGTTCGAGCAGAGAACATTAACAACCTGTGTCTGACTTCTCTCGTGTGGATTTCATCGCAGTATCATGCGGTTAAGCTTTGCTTCTTCTTTACATGTAAAACAAGAAGAACGAGAACCAATCAGAAAACTAATAACATCTAATAACTGTGTTATTAAAAACAAATTCTTTGGTAATTTGCAAGAAGTGAAATTCCTTTCTTTTTATTAAAATCAGCGTGCCCTCAAAACTGTCTTATATCAACATAATGTCAGGAGCCCTCGTCTCTGTTAACTGTGTTAGTTCAACAGACATAGCACCAAAAAAAGAGTTTTGTGGAAATAAAAAAAAAAAAAACGGAATTTCCACTTGTTAGATAAACTTAGCATTTAGGTTTCCTCCAAACATAATCAGTTCAGCAGAGAGCGGGCTGAAACGATCATCATCGTCATCATCATAACCATAACCGCAGCTGCTGACGTGGTGTAAACGTTTTTTTTTTGTTTTTTTTAACGTGAGCTCCAGCTGTTCTTTGATCACAATATCACCTGTTGCTCATAAAAGTACTGTGGAGATCAGTGCTGTATCCATTACACAGTACAGTCTGAACACATGGTAAAAATAGCCTGTTAGAGAGGACACTTTTAACTAGAAGGTTAAATGAGCCTTTGTACAGATCACAGGACGACTGCAGGGGTTTCAAACGGACCACTCTCGTCTGTCTGAAGTAGCCAACCCAACACACACACACACACACACACACACGCACACTTGTTTTCATACAGTGTTGGGATATCCTATATGCAGTGTGTCAAAACATAACCAGTCATATATATATATATATATAATTAAACAGTGCTATTTACACTGCAAATACAACATTGTGAACAATTTTGACTCAGTTTCTCTGGAATGCATACTTTTATATTACATATCGCCGCTGTCCAATGAAGCCATGTATCTCAATTTTTGTTGATTTTGTTAATTCTGCCTATTGTCGATCATTTGAACACAACAATGGGCATTTACGTTGTGTGAAAATTTCATGATGAACGGACCAATAGAAGCGCTCCAAAATAGCTTGGAAAGAATTCTGGTTCCACTGACTTCCATTACATGTAAAGTATGTTTTTGGTCTCTTTTGAAAAGTTGCAATTTTGGAGATTTTCATTGGACAGTGACGATATGCTAAATGTTTACGTCTCATATAGAAATATTGAGAGTTCCGTGGAATTACCCTTTTAGGAATGCTTTTCTCAGCTACTTTTTTTGGTACATAAGGTTTTGTTCCAACGGCGATGATATATAATTAACTTTATGAAGCAATAGTCTGTTAGAAAGATACCAAAATGCACTATGATAACTATGAAGCCATTTTTTGCCATTATTTTAAATTAAGCAAATCAACTACCCACTATGTGTAAAGATAATATTAATTATATTGATAATAATATGATTAGTTGTAAAAAAAAATGACATGCAATAAGAATATGACCCATACATATCACAGTCAGAACAGTTTACAAAAATTGAAAAAATAAAGTTGGATAATAACAACAGGCAATACTGAGTGTCTTAGAGTTTGGAAATGTCAAAATAAACTTTTTGGCATACAAAAAACAAGTGCATTTTGGATTAATGTCATCTGTATTAATTCTAGTACTCAAGTATTTCTTTCTGAACAAATAAGCATTTACTGTCTAGATAGCATTTTTTTTCTGGCATTTACACTGTGACAAAATGTACTAAGGAATAGTAACAACCCCCAAAAGTCATTTAAATTCAATTTTGTTATATTAACTTACACTAAAGGTTAAAAATGTTTTTTGCTTATCCTGCAAAGATGCATTTTGGGAAGGTTTTGTTCTCTTAGTGTATGATGGGCAAGTACCTGTAAGTCATAATATGTCCCAATAATATGTACATCTTTTGAAAAAACAAAACACTGAAGTTTTATAAAACAGTTCACAAAGTCTGGAGCATTTATAGATTCTGTAGGCTGGCATGGCTGTTTGATCTACAAAGTCAGGATAGTTTTGCCTTGGAATTATGTGACAGCACACAGGCATGTTCACACTGTGCTCTTCATGTGAAAACTCCTGTGAGTCAAAATGCCTTTTGGCTTCCTGCCGAGCACAAAAATGAGGTCTGTAGATGTTCCTCGAGTTTCACGGCTAAACCAAACTGTTAAAGCACTTAGGAGCGCAGAGTCAAAACTGACTTCAGTTCCTCATGCAGGTTCACTTTTAAAGGCTAGACCTACCGGTCCTGCGTATTTCACACTTCTCTAATGAAGACATGAAAGAGTGCACGTGTGCAGGACCTTTTTCTTTCTCCCACGGTTCAACCTAATTCCCCTCGTTGTTGCCTCTCATCACTTTTTTCTTTTTGTCAGAAAGCATTCGAAAAATGCCAGGAACTCAGCAGGCCGGCCGCTGAGACGTAACAGTCACAGCAGTGGTCACCTATACAACATGATCATGACCATGAAGGGTGTTATAACCACATCAGAGAACGCAAAGGAAAGTGCCACGCTTGGCAAATTTGTTGGAGAAAGTGAACTTTTTGGAAATGTTCCTGTAAGTAACAGGAACCTGCTGAGTCGAAGCCATATTTAAACTGAAACCTACAAGTCACACCTCTAAATACAAGTGGCTGATATGACAATACGTTACTGTGACATAGTGTTTAACACTCAGTACTTCTAGAACAAGAAACACCTGCTTGCATCAGAAAAAGACAGATTTACATCAATTCCAGGGAGTCTGGAACCACTTTCTGCAGACCGCTTACTGGTGAATGGACCATTAATTAGATAAAATATTACTTTCCATAACACAGTTTAACTAGGACATCACTGGCCTTCTGTGAAATGATGTGACCCTGTGTTGAGCTGCTGGCAAGCAATTAGGGGATTAAATCAGAGGCACGTAAACCCCCTGCTGTGAAAACCACTTCACCACTCCACAAGGATGGGATAAAACAGATATGACACAACAGCAGCTTTCGCCATATCAAGAACTTGCATACTGCTACAAACACAATAAAGCTAATGCCGTTAAACACAACAAAGGCTTAGTGCTAATACCAAGCAAGCTCCAAAAGAGACTAATGGTATTTTCTGGCTACTTAGGAACTTTTAACTCTTAAACATAACAAAACACAACAAAACTGCATAGAACGTATAGCAATATGTAGCTAAACTGGCATCAGCCCATCAAGTCATTATCTCATCTTATTCATCCTTTGCTTCATTTGTGTATATTAAATTCTGAAATATCGTACATTTGCGAGGTTGAATGAAAATGATTATACACTTATGATACGACCGCCAGGAAAACATTTTTCAAGTCCGAATTACAGCTCAGAGCCCTGGGTTCACTAAACGACTACGGTTATGATCCCATTTGCAAACCATACAGTCAGATTCGGCCCTTGTGCTGCTAAGCTCCACCTGTCTAATGAGTGAGGCGGACCCCAGCCAGGCTTTTCTGCGTATGCTAATCAGAAACCCCTTCATACCCATTAGGTCGAGCAACAGCTTCAAACGGTGATTTGTTCTGTAAATAGTCCATTCAGGCCGCGCCGAAACACCTTTCTCTCCCCCCCACCCCGTGGTAATTGAATCTTCAAAGGGGCATTTTTTTACCCCCACAGGCCGCACTCGCAACCACAAGTAGCATGTTCGTTTGAAAAGGGGACCAAGGATACATGTTTATCTGTTTTCAATTAGCCACCCCATCATCTGCATTCATAATTACTGCAGAGAAAGCCGGAGAGACACAATGGAGGGAGAGATAGATGGTCAGAGACGGCACTACATTCAGGAAGGTTAATGAAAAAGCATAGTTTTGCTAATGAGCTCTTTTCTCCGGAGAAACTCTTAGGGAGCAGATGAGATAAATTGCAGTGATAATACAAAGCACTTGGGTCTCCGGATGGAAAAATGAATGTGGAGTGTGTTCTTTTAGATACCATAGGTAATCTATATTGAGAGATCTCCTAAGAACATTAAAAAGAAGGAGAAGAAGATGAAGAAGCAGAAGAGAAGTTCAGTCCTTAAAGGATTCGCACCAATTCCTCATAGTGTTCAGTATATAAAGCAAGACCTCATTTCAAGTGTAAATGTAAACTTTGTATGAGCTGCTCACGGTGCCATATACTGGAATCAGAACCCTGATGCATGGTGGGGGGAAAAAGCGATGAAAACATTGGATAAGACTGGGAAAAAAAGCACGTGCCTTTTTTAATCTTAACTTTTTTTATTAATTAAATACACCATACTGGAGCAAATGTCTCTGAAAATATCACAAATAGATTTCTCTCTCATTCAGCATTTATAAGTCGACGGCTATGAGCTTTTTTTTTGTGTCTGTCGCCGTATTCCGGGTTCAGATAAGGGGGAGAGGGAAGAGGGGAGGGTGGGGTTGGGGTAGCTGTTTGTCAGGTGGAGAATGTACGGTAGCCACGTTGGGACAAAAAACATTTACATGCATACATACATGATAGTTTTACAAATACACCAAGAGTGTTCATGATTTGATTTGCACAAAAAAGCCACGGATACTTCTTGGAACCCAGTCTTCTTTGAGTTGTAGAATCACCCCAAAAAATGAAACACATTCCCTTTACAACATTTAAAATATAGAAAGAGGAGATACCGCGTTTGTGAAGAAAACGAGCGTAGATAAGGAAGTAAGGACCAAAGAAAAACAACAACAGAAATAAAACCAAAAGAAAAGGAAAAAGCAGTCTTTTTTGCCCCTATTAATTATCAAACGAACGTATGAACCGCTGCAGCTGATTCGCTTCATTTATCGTATTCTCTCTCTTTCTCTCGTCTTTTCTCTTACCCGAAAAGTCCCTTTTACTTGGTTTATCTCTCTCACTTTCTCTCTCTGTGTCTTTGAGTCCCTCAGGGTCCCATGTGTCTCCTGTAAATCGTGGAGTTCATGGAGCCCTCAGCTTTCCATTAGGAGCGCTTCAGCGCTGGGAATCCGCCTATGATCAGGGGTTAGAGGGTGTGGAGAAGAGGAATTCTAGGATATTGGAGGGGATGTTGGAGCTGGGGGGTGGGTTTTGTGGGGTAGCGTTCAGGCTCCGGAGGTGAGGGGTGGAGGGGGGGCGGCGGCGGTCAGGACTGAGAGAACTTCAGTGACAATATGAGCGAGGGTTGGAATGAAGGCACACGTCCCACTGTTACAACTCCTCCCTCCTAACACACCTGGAGAGAGAGAGAGAGAGAGAGAGAGAGAGAGAGAGAGGAAAAGAGGAGTGTTGTTATTGTAATTGTTGTAGTTATTCCTGCTGTTTTGTGATAATACTGAACTTGTTACAGTCATAAGAATAAAAGATACCTTAAAAAAGAAAGACAGAGAGAAAGACATTAGAGAATGGAGGAAGTAGACAGGGAGAGAGAGAGTCCGACAGAGGAAGAAACAAAAAGAGTAACAGAGTAAGGGAGAGGAGGAATAGAGAGAGAAAGAGACAAACGAAAACAGATACAAGTATAGAAGTAGATAGGAAAAGACTGATAAAGAGTAAGAGAGAGAGAGATAAAAGTGGCAGAGATAGAGAAAGGACAGAGAAATAAGAGAGGGATAGAGAGAAACATGAAAAGAGAGACAAAATTAAATGCACAGAGAAAGAGAGATGTTAGAAAAGACTGACAGAAAGAGAGGAACAAACGAAAAGAGACAAAAACAGAGTGTGAGAGACAGAGAACGAGAGAGAAAGAGGAGACAGAGAGAGGAAAGAGACACTGATAGGGAGTAAAGGAGACAGAAAGAGAGGAGAGAGAGAGAAATAGAGAGAGTGCAAATGACATGTTAGAAACACTCAGAACAGAGTAAACATTATTCTAAAGTAGGCCAGTGTAACCAGACGGGCTAAATTACAACCATTCGGCCAAATTACTGTTCCAGTTCAAACAAGAGACAGTGACTTGCTACCTTAAGAGACCAATGAGTCAAAAACTGAGCTAGGCTGCTTAAGCAATGCCTCAAAAACCCTGACAATACTATCCAAATCATGCATGGCATCTGAGGAGTTGAGGAAATGTTGAAACCATTCTGCAAAACGCTAAACGCCATTCAAGTAAATGTCTGGATGTTACAAGATAAATACACAGTAATAACACAGTATATTACACATGCAGTGTGAGCAGCATCTCTAAAAATCAGAAGAATCAGACGCACTCCAAAATAGCTCCCTCCTTATTTTAGTGTCTGTTGAAGGTGCCATTCAACGCTGCCAGTTCCACTAAGCCCCCGCTTAATTTATTGATCAGCGAGGCTTTGGAAACCATCTGCTGCCCTATTTCCTCTGCATTAAGTTTAAAGCACATTTTATGAAGTTAGTCTCTTTTTTTGTCTCGGTTTGAACAATGCTTCAGCGTGGCCCCCAGGGTGTTAAGGTTCTGTAAAGCAGAGCAACAGGGACAATTATACCAACGTCTAAGCAACCGCATTCTGCCTTCATAGACTCTCAAGACCAACTTTTAAATTCCTCTCTCTCGCTCTCATTTTCTCGCGCTCTCTCGTTCTCTTTCCTTTTGTTTTAAACATTCTAGGGGGCAATTTACTTTTCCTCTCTTTCCTCAAGTTACTAGGAGGGTTTCAGTCTATTAGTAATTGCAAAACCCCCCACTTTCGGGGGCTAATTAAGGAGACGGAGGCTGGGAAGGTTTTGGTTCCCTCGGGTCCAGGCTCAGCATGAGAAAGGTAATTTGTCTGTCCTGAACAAAGAGATTAGGGAGAAGCCGGGAAGCCTACTTAATAAATGAGCATCAAATGTCCTGAGCCGCCGACACGGACAACACCAATTATGTCACCATGAAATCGCACATAATAAAAACAATGGCGGCCAGACGGGGCCTTATATCCGCCGAAGTGAGGAAGCGTACGTTCATCTCTCTCTCTCTCTCTCTTTCTCTCTCTCTCTCTCTCTCTCTCTCTCTCTCTTGTTTGCACTTCCTCTGCATAGATTTCATGCCATATTCCTGTGCGTTTAGAGGAGCTGGGCTGATAACTGCAGCCTCATGATTAGTTCAGAGCAGTGCTGGGCGGTACTGATAAAATTCACTGTATTTCCCACATACGTAACAATATCTTGCTTCCTAAGGGCTGCTAATGATGCTAAATGCTGAAAGACATCTTGCGAACCTCACAGAACTAGTTTTAATTGGACTATTTTGTTCTATTCTGTCCCCATTGGTATTGTGCACATGCATGCTGGCTAGAGTGTAAAGCATCAGTGTGCAGAATCTGCGCATCATTTGTTGTAACATGTTTATCTGTGTGTACAGATGCATGTGAGTATATATATATATATATATAAAGCTGGACAAACGCAAGCTTGTTTGGAACACAGTTTGGCTCCGACGGCACTTTGTATTGTTTTGTTTACCCACAGCAGCACTGAGAAATCACATTACTTATTCACTTTTTTAAAGGGAAAAAGTGGAGGTGGGCGAAAGGGTAAAAATATTAAATCATGATATCTCCAAAACTTTACAGGAGAGAACAAAAACATACTTTACTTTCAATGTAAGTCAATGGAACCAGACTTTTTTCCAAGCTATTTTAAAGCACTTCTATTGGTCCATTCATCATGAAATTTTCACACAATGTAAACAACCATTGGTGTGTTCAAATGACAAAAATGGAGATACATGTTTTTCATTGGACAGCGACGATATACAATGCTGTGGATGGTTTTCTGTGGGGTTTTTTTGCAGCGTATTTTAGTTTTTTATTAAGTAAAGCCCCAGTTTAGAGCGGCGGTAGAGTCTATTCTCGCACGTTTCCACTATGGAAGCACTTTAGCTCCATGCTGAAACCCCTAATAACTCTCTATACTGAGCGCTGAGGAAAGCATCATTCATTTCAAGCATCTGCTGAGGACACTTGGACCTCTTTTATTTATTTATTTATTTTGGCAAGTGGGGAGAGGCGTCTGTGTGTATTTAAGAATTCTCTCCCTGCTATAATTAAAGCAGCGAGGCCAATATTCAGATTGCATTTTAGCATTAATAATTCAGCTGTTTTCACTACAATTGATGTCGGCACATAAATAAACAATGAGGCCTCATATTTACCGCAGCAGCCGTGGAGCGAGAGCAGGCTGGGGAGGGGGGCTTAAACAGACATTTAAAATTAAGCTAGATAATGCAAAGGCTTTCAATTTGAAACGCGAGGCACTCTTAGTGCTGATTTGTAAAAGTGACGAGCCCTTAAAAGGCTTCTGACGGAATACTGAGCTTAATGGAGCTCTCTCCCTCTTTCTCTCTCTCTCTCCTTCATTTTCCACTCTTCACCTCTCTCTTTTTTCTATCTTTACTTTCCTCTCCACTCTTTATCTACTCTTTTTTAGTCCTTTCAGCCCTTCGCACTGCACTCGTTCCTGTTACTTTCTCATGTTCTCAGCTCTACTTTCTTCTCCTCTCCTCTTTCCTTATTTCGCTGCAAGCTGAAACACATACACACTCGCCCCTTGGACTCTGTCCCTCTCTCTCTCTCTCTCTCTCTCTCTCTCTGGTCTCACACACCTGCTCTGGCTCTGTATCGATACTCATTATGTGTCACTAAGTCCTCATTTTCAAAGCTGATACGCTACACGTTTTTGAGCAGGTAACATTCAAATTCTGCAGCGCTGAAACAACAACTACACAAAACTGCTCTAAGAAGCATCAATCACAACAAATGGAACACAATCTCCCGCAAACGCTCTGTAAAACACTGTAAAACAACAAACTCAGGCCTGAACCCACACCAGCAGGACTCTGCATATGGTCACTATCACAGCTTTTAAACCAGTCAACTGAAATAGTTTACCTAAAGCACAGCCTCAGTGTTACATAAGAGGTCAGTTCTAAATGAATGATATTACTCTGAAAACTTAGATAAGGTAAAGATAGTAACGATAGTAAAGACAGTAAACATGGAAGGTCATGCCTCAGCTGCTAAGCCCAAAGACATTTTTGGGCTGACTAACATTTTCAGCAGTCAAATCTAAAATTCTAGCTGGCTTACAGTCCAGCCCCAACGTTTCTACAGCTTTGGTCCTTTGTTCTACAGTGTATGAATTATCTGAGGAACTACAACTACCACAAACACCATGACGTAACCGGCGTCACACAATTACTGGAAAAATTTCTGATACAGTATACGCCATGTACTAAGAACAATTCAGGAATTACATAACTGATCACAATTACCAAGACGACTAGAACTGGACAAACTATTTAAACATTGTATATACACTACACTGTTTTTCTCCACTTTAGATTTTTTTTTTCCTCTAAAGAGGATTTGTTTCTGTGCAACAATGTTGTCGTATTGTACAGGCCTTCTAAAAGGCCAGAGCAGGAATGAAGTAAATCATTTGGTCTTGTATTTAATGGTTTTAATCCTACTCTGTCGCTTGTGAAGGCTTGTCTGCACAAAACCTCAGAAGTAGACTTCCTAACCAACAAAACAATTAACAATAAACATTTAAAATAAACAAGAAACATTAAAAACCCAACAGGACTAAAAGTATTTAGTAAAGGACGCATGATACTGCATTTTGACCACTAAGGCAATAAGTCAAGAATTGCTGATTGGTATCCACCACTATTAAAAATTCAAACCTGCGTCATCAGAAATGATAGCAAAATCTATGCGCCGCGCAGAATTCAAATTTTTCTTTGGTCAATAAGATTTAATATCTATTGCGGGTCTTGCGGTAAAGCGCAAATGAATCAATGTCATCAATACATAATCAGTATGAAATATGAAGGCAGCAGAAACACGTAGGGAACTTTTTTTTTCCTGCCCCCACCAGCCCCCCCCCATCCTTCCCGCTTTTCTCACTTAACCAACACCAAGCTTGCGTTAGCAGTCCTCTCATTTTAGGGAGCTGACATTAATTGTGACAAATTAGCTTTCAGCGAGACTGAATTGCTCTTGTCTTGCAGGCCTGACCTTGGGCCTGAGGGCTTCTGGCGAACAAGTTAAAGTGCTTTTAGATCCGCTGTCATTTTTCCCCCTTTAAAAAGCAATTCTGCTGCTGTCATGCTTCCCGTGTCATCCTCGCTCAATAACTATGAGACGTTTAGTTACTTAGAATGAATGTAGATAAATATAAATGCTTAGGCTAAGGGCTTACAGACAAACAGCATATAGGCCTAATAAGGTGGAGAGCTGAGCTCATATACAGCGAGAAAGTCCAGTCAGTCATCTGATGCAGATCTATTATACTGCTTTGGGATATAACTGTGATATTTATGAAATCATAAGAGGTTCTGGCAGGAGGCACAGGGGCTGTTCTCACCTTCTGATCGGGCAGTAGTGGGTTGGTCTGCAGTGAACTCAAATGGCCGTTAATGAGCGCTGTGGGTCTGTCGTGTTCGCAGAACAAGCTGCCGTTGATGTAGTGGAACCTGTCACCAGGGACCAGCCGGTTCCGGCAGGTAGAACATGTGAAACACTGACAAAGAAGGAGAAAAGACCACATTACCCACAAGTCCCCACTCTCTCTTTCTCTCTCTCTCTCTCTCTCCTTTCCTCCTAGCAGTCACATGCCCACATACACACGCACACATGCACATGACAAAACTATTCGCAACTTGAGAAACATAAAAATCAGAAGAGATAATCTTCCAGACTAATTATGCATGATTACAATTACAGTTGTTGATAATTATCATTTTTCCACATAATTACGCAAAACATTTACATAAAGAAAAAAAAAGATTCTGGGTGTTTATCATTGTAAATGAAGATACATGTGAGCAGAATAAGAGTAATATCTTTTGATTACGTTGCTACGGTAAGAAAACATCCAACAAAGTAATTTTAGGACCAGTAAAAAAAACTTTTTTTAAATAAAAAAAATTTATTATGAAAGATTTCTATTGGTCAATTTGTCATAGAAACTTTCAGTGTAAAGGGCAATTTCTAAATGATACAACAAACAAACTAGAACATATAAGCTTTAGATATGACAGTGACAATTAGAGTTTGGCAATATGATCATATCATTACAGTAATTAATGCTGTTCTTAAAAAATGAGAATGTTTAGTCTACTTTAACTGGACTACAACAGTGCAGTATGTAAAATGTTATATAAAAATCTAAATTTTTGATAACAGTATTTAAATGTGGCACTACTGGTACCAAAATGTGGTGCACGTTTATTTCTGTTTATGCTGTTAGACATTGTGATATGACATTATTAAAAAACTACACATGATATGGAGAATCTCCAATACAGGGGTTTAGGTTAAAAGGTTACCTTGAGGTGGTACACATTTCCCTGTGCCCTCATGACCAATTCACTGGCTGGGATGGACTGACCGCAAGCACTGCAAGCCCCACTGTTCCCAAATAACCTGCCAGGACAAACACACAAACCCACACTGTTAGCAAAACTGCCGACAGAGACAGATGGTAAACCTGTGGCAAAGACACAGCAACAAAAGCTTTAGCCATCTCTCCTCAGATCGCCAGCTCGTGGCACAAACAACACACAGGGTAGCATTAGCAATTTAGCAGACAGGCAGGGAAAAAAACATTCGTTTTTCTGAATACATGACATTTCCATAGTCACAATCAAATTTAGATATTTTTTTTTTAGGAAAACATTAGTAAAGCAATCCGACCACCGAATCTCACAGTTTGTTTCTTTGGCCACACTGTTTACTCAGGCAACATGAGGAAACTCCTGTGAAACTATCATGTAAGTGAGGTATTCATGATTTCAGTTCTTGATAAAGACACAACTAGGAATCAGTAAGCAAATTAATGTATGAACAACAAACATAAACTCAGAAGATTTGCTTCATTGGCACATTTAAACTTATAATGTGTAATAATGAAACTCTACAGTGCCAAGGCCAGGACCGGTTTCCAGCCCTGCGCCTCTAGCGACTGCAATGTACACATACACACATGCACACACACACAGACGGAAACAAATGACAACTTCCATTTTTTCCTGATATTGGAAAATATAAAATCAGTGTAATACCAGCTATCCGAATGAAAAATCCCCCGTCTTGTCCTCCAAAAGCTTCTGGCGCTGGAACTAGCCTAAGTATTACCTTTGGTGCCCATTTTTTTGCTACCTAATAATAACCTGGAACATAAGCAATCAGGGCCTAAGAGGATTTGATTGTAGATCTAGGCGGAGACATAGTGCTTTTGCCATTAGCAGTGCGCCGGGCGCTCCGTCACTGGCGCGTTTCCATTAGAAACCCTCGGCTACCTCGGCTTGATATATAATGTGCATGGGTTAACCTTTTCAATCATGGTGTCAACACTTTAGATTTGCTCCTGCTCATCTCTTTCGTCTCTAACCTTCTCTCTCTCCCTGCCTCTTGATAATGAAATGCTTGCTCCTGCTTCCCTTCTATCTGCCTTCTGAGTCCACAATTTAGATTACTTCATCTCGCCGAGCAACAAACTGAATGAAATTTCGATTTGAGCAGAAAGTAATTTACTGGGATCTGGACCCATTTGTCATCATATCTCACTGGGTGTTTGCTCTATCACTGCACTTTTCCTATGCAATCAAATAAGACCACAGCATCTGACAAGCTCTGCGGGAAGGAGGGAGGGAGAGAGAGGGAGGGAGAGAGAGGGAGAGATAGAAAAGGCAGAGAGGAGGAAAGAGAGGGAAAGCAGAAGGCGGGAAGGAGGGAATTGAAAGAAGTGCAGCGTAGGAAAGGATAAGGCTGAAGAGATCGCGTTTTCAGAACGAGGGCCGCATCAAACAGTTAATGAGAAACCGGAAGGAGATACGAGAACTGATTAGGCCTTCGCCATATGGTAGAACTTCCATATTGTGCTTATATTAAGATAAAACGAACGTTTCACGTCACATGGTTAACAACAGGCTTGCACTGTTTTTTGACCAGAGTCATCAGTTTTGCCTTTAATTACACAAGCTTTGGTCAGGAAGATCATAGCACCTAATATAACGTTCAATGGCTGGCCAGAGGGCTCATTTGCATACTGCAGCATCTTGCAATATCAGTCTTGCTAAGGTCAATATCGCGATACTAATTAACAACGGTTGTATTGTGCAGACCTACAATGGGTTCATTTCATAACCTCAGAAGTCTACAATTCCTTTCCTCTCAGTGAAACATGCTCATCTCTGCTAAGCATTGGATGTGCATTTCGACTCCACTTCCATGGAAACCGGCCACTTTTCTAGCCCCTCGAAGGTTCGCAACATCACGCTCTCTGGTGTGCATGAAGTTGCATGTTCTGCCCGGCGAGCGGAGCTTGGATAGCGGCCCTCAGACGGCTGCTTTACAGAAGAGGGGAGAAACAAATTTTGCTGTGGCATCGATTGGAGCGGCTCAATCAAAACTCAATTTCAAAAGTAATTAGCTTTAGGCCTGTGACAACAGCGCGGCCTCGATGGCGCAAATTGAACAGACGAGCCGGAGAAAATGTCAGAGGGATATCTTTAAATGCTGCCATTTGCCTCACCTGGAAAATGACATCTGCCCTAATCTTCAGATAGCGATTGGACTCGACACTGGCGTTCGCTTGAAAGAAGATTCTTGCTGCTCTTCACCCTTCAGAACTCACATTTCACTATTTACAGTTGCTACGTTATTTTATTTTATTTTTTTTCTCCTTTCTCCTCCAACTCTCTCCTTAATTTCCCCTGTGTGGATGTCTTTTACGAGAAACAGAGAGAAAGACTTAGAGAAACAATCTCCAGGCAACCCTTTCATTTTATCAGTGCACGCTATACATACCAGGTTAATTATTTGACCAGGGGATGGCTCCTGATAGTATTTGATTTAAAGGCCTGAAGGCATTAGGTGCTCAATTAAGTTGCTATCAGTCTGCTCCCGGCCCCTAATGGTCTCTCTCTCCATTGAACTCCTGCGCTGGGGAGAGGAAGGAAGAGCTAGCCTGGGTCAGTATAATTAAGGCCAAGGGACTCTTTAATTGCAATGACACCACTGCTTTTCACCTCCTTCTCTGCAAATCGCAGCTTTCTCTGTTTTTTTCCTCTTTGTTGTTGTTCTTTTCTTCCTCCGGGCAATTCGCTCCGGCGATCAATCATACATAACGAAAGATGGTCTTGTCAACGAAACATCGCAGAATGTTGATTTATTAACATTTTCCATTTCGGAGCGGAGGGATAAAAACAGACAGTGTTGGCCACGTCTGTCTTTTATTAGAAAAAAAAAAAGAAAAGAAAATATTTGGAGCTGTCCACACTCCATAGACGACGTCTACTGGATTTAATTTGGATGCTGACTGTGAGGTGAATTACAACCTAGCAGAGCAATTTAGGGCCATCTGGCAAATGCTGGCCTCTTAGGCAGAACCTTTTGAGCAGAGTGATGTAAGGTAGTACAACAATGATTTCTGCATCACAGTCCATTATAAAAATGCCTCTCAACATTAGCAGCCAAAGCACCTTAAAAGCACTGGGCCTGATACTTAAGCCCGGCTTTGCATAATGGCAAGGCTACATTAGAGAAAGAGATGGTGAAGGGGGGTTGAGAGGCGGGAGAGAGAGAGAGCGACAGAGAGAGAGAGAGAACGAGCAAGAGAGACAGAGCTAGAGGGGAGGGAGGGGGCAAAAACGCAGCCAAATTACACTTGGTTAATTCAGAGTAACAGATCTAGTCCCGAGTGGATTGAAGGCCTTGAATTAATTCTGTTATGACAAATCAAGATAAACGTTTCCCCTAAATTGCATGCGATTTAATTAATTTCTGAGATCCCAGTTTTGCCTGGCCTAATAGTTCACATGCTCGTGCGCTGTCATAGTGCTTGAGTGGGCTAACTTCAAAGTGATATTAAATAACCAACTATTAGATTTACCTAGCACGTCCTATTGGAAAAGTGCCATTTAATTACCCAGGTC
Organism: Megaleporinus macrocephalus; assembly: GCA_021613375.1. NCBI lineage: Eukaryota > Metazoa > Chordata > Actinopteri > Characiformes > Anostomidae > Megaleporinus > Megaleporinus macrocephalus. The sequence continues at coordinate 29,635,921 of CM038704.1, read as the reverse complement.
TATTCAATTAAAGGGACAGTAACCTCCCCCCCACACACTCACACACACATACACACACTCACACTGTCACGGTCATGTGATTAGACATTATCTAAATGAATTCTCTACCCCATCCTCTAAAACCTACACAAATGGTACACCTCCAGCAAAGAGATGTGAACTAAAATAGCCAGGACGTGAAACACAACTGGATCATTTCAATAGCCAAATAGAAAAATGTAAAAAAAAAAAAACAAAACAAAAAAACACAAATTGATTCTGCTCAACATGTTAACTTTTTAACACACTCCTAAGCAAAAGCCTGTGTGCACCTGAATGTCAGTTTAACTTGTTTAAATTGTTTACGTCATTAAACTGCCAAGACTCTTCGACTCAGATATTGTTACGTTTCATAAGTCTGTTCTTGCTAAGGCATTAACTTTGCAAAGTGCCATCAACGGCCAAGACACATATGGTCAGAAACAGTGTGAAGAACTTCATGAGAGCAGAGAGACATTATGACTTTCATTTAGAAACCGAGACTAATATAGTTCTAATTATTTGAATCTTTCATCTCTAAGCCTTTACAGTCCTGTAAAGTATTCAGCTGAATAAAGTTGACCAGAGTCTGCAGCCTGGTATGGGTTAAAGCCGGTGAAATCTGAAGTGGCAGCGCCAGCGTGGCTGACAGCAGTTGCCCCTGTGCGCAGTGTTCGTGGCATCTGTCTGATTGAAATTAGATGGGCATCATCCCAGGCCACTCACCTCATCTCGCATTAGAGGAAATGCGATGCATTTTCACTCCTGTGTCCCAATCAATCGGGTGAGTGTTTTTGCTTCAGTGGTATTAATATAAGTACATCAGGATATATAACTCCATTATTTACACTGCAAGGCCAATTTAATAATCCATTACAAAAATAAGACAGGCCCCTTTAAACCTACTCCCTCCTCCCCCAGAGAGGACTGGCCTTCGCTATAATCCGCCCCCCCTCTCCTTTCTGCCTGTCTCTCTACCACCACCCCCCACCACCACCACCAACCCAACCTCGCTCTCTCAAAAGCCAATTTGGTTAATTAAATGTTTTGTTTGCGATGTGGCCCTCATTCATTTCGGACACGTCATTGCAAGCGAATCGGAGCCAGGGACTAGATCTCATTAGATAAAACCCATCAGGACTAAAGGAAAATGGAGGGGGACTCTAATTAAAGCTTTTAATTGTGTGGACTCACTGTCAGATGTTTTCTCTCTCTCTCTCTCTCTCTCACTCTCTCTTTCTCCCCCCCCCACCCCACACCTTTCTCTCCCTCTCCCGTCCTTCTCTCTTATCTCTCCTTAGATCACAGGCTTGTGTGAGCTGCACGCTCATTACAAAGAGAAAGGTGTAGGCACTTTTCTCCAGCCTGCTCTTTTTAATTAGGGGTGTAGGCCCATTACCCCGCGAGAAGGAGTGGATTTGATCCCTGCAGATCAGGTGCAGTGGAAAGAGTGAAGGCACTCTCTTACACATTCAGACTCGTCCTCTCAGGTTTGCCCCGGCACTCACACACACGCACGCCCGCCCGCACACCCGCACGCCCGCACACACACCTGCTGCTGCTGCGGAGTTAGCGTTAGTGTTAGCATCAGTGTGGAAACGGGACTTCACCGAAACGATCCAGCCCACGGCACGAGCCAAGGTAAACACGCACTAATGACTACACTGCAGCCAAAAACACTCTCTCTCTAACAGCCTGCAAGATTAGAATACATCACAGGCGATATGTCGCTTTGCCCTTTCAGACTTGCACAGTATGTATGAAACTTTTAAATGAGACTTCTAATATTACATGCTCTTCCGCTGCCGCACCAATATGAGATTTGTGGAGCAATTTCTGATATATATATATATATATATATATATATATATATTTTTTTTTTTTTTTTTTTTTTTTTTTTGGCCTAATGCCGAATGTCTACAAATGTGTATGCATAAACATTTATAGAATGTAGAAACTGGGACTATGTCTACATGGATTAGCATTCTAGTGACAGAAAATGTATTTCTGTTAGGTTACAGGTACACTTAAAATGAATGAAATGCTCAGCACTAGAGTAGCCCAAGTACATGTACTGACCTCTTGTAGGATACAATACAATATATAAGTCAAGGAATAGAGATTCTGATGAAGCTACTATTTTAAAAGCACTTCTATCTATCTATCTATCTATCTATCTATCTATCTATCTATCTATCTATCTATCTAAATGTGTTTCATTATCAAACATAACCTGACTTTTACCTGATTTCCAAAATATACAACAAAACCCTAAAACTTATTGAATACGTATGGTTACACCACATGCACAGACTCTACCTCACATGCCCAAATGCACTTCACCTGCCCTTACAAAGGTCAAAGCGTTGAGTGATTGTCCTGTCAAATCAGGCCATCCACATTAGGCGAGTGAGACTTCAGTCACATAGCCTTCGCTCTAAGTGTCAGACAGCCTTATATAAATATTTAAAAAGGCCCTTTTCGCTAATTAAATCGTCTCTTTCTGGTTCACAAACATGTTGGACAGGATGAGAAAACCCCTTTAAATTCCAGCAGAGTCGAAGGTTAGCCTCGGCCTGGCAGCAGAGTCTTCCATCGCCCTGCAAAGCAAACACGCGCGGCCCGTGGCTACAGCCTTTCACTGTGAAAAAAAGCACCGGTGACTCGCAGATGTTCTGCAGAAGGAATCCCTTTCCTCTCAGCCTCTGTGAGTGTGTCAATGGCTTGACCTCTTTTCGAGAGTGTCCCAGGGAGGACTCGACCAGTGAGGTTTTAACGAGCGTCGCTGTGGCAGGATCCGACACACATGTTCTCAATGGAAAATCCACTGCGCTCCGCGGGACGCCCAACGCCTTATAACTTTTTCCTTAATATCCCCCGCTTTTTCTCATCATGACATTCCAAATGCTATTTCATGTGGCTATCAAACTGCCTCATGTACAGACGTACTAACTCTGTCTTGAGACGTACTAACTCTGTCAGAGATCTAAGACCCAATGGCCAAACTGGGAGTCACACTGACCACACTACCTTCTATTCATATAACCTATTTGGATTATATATATGGAAGTACATATACTTTACTCAAACCATCTCAGATGGCAGTAATCAAAAATTAATTTTTTAAACAAAAATTAAACATTCTGCAAATATGTTTTCCTACAAACTCAGGCCATTTTTGTACACAAAACACACACACACACACACACATATAGGCAGAAGGTCAAATTCAAACCTGATGTAGTCGTTTCTGCAAAGGATCATGCCGCTCTTGGTGTAGCAGGAGGTGCCGATTTCTCCTAGCTGGGCTTGGCAGCAGGAGCACTTGAGGCAGCGGCTGTGCCAATAGCTGTCCATGGCGTAGAGGAGGAAACGGTCAGCAATCTTTCCCCCGCAGCCCGCACACCTCTTCCACGACATAGTGCCTGCTCCAACAGGTGCGGCCTGGGCACTGCCTCCAGGGTTCACCATTGTCCCTGCTGAAACACAACCAAACAGACGCTGTCTTAATTGACTTGAGTTGCACGTTTATCGTGTTATGGCCACATATGTTGACGCTGCTGTATTAAAACTAAAGGACCACGTGCAGAATCCTCCATGTTTCCTTTTATTTCTTTCTTTTTCGCGGGCAAACTTAGTGTGTCAACCTTTATAAAGTCCAGGCTCTGTGATCAGCCACATCACGAATCAAAGGAAGACCTGTTGTGATGAGGACATCAGTCCTTTAATATAGTGACCTTGCAGAAGTAATTTGATCAGTACAAACCAACAATGCAAAGCAGCCTCAGAACCACCTTTTCCAGTTCAGCTGTTCTGTTTTTACATTCAACAAACGTTTCGATGCCTCCAGGGCCTACATTCACAATCAACCTGCCTGTTCGCCAGAACTTGAAACAGTTCCTTTAATCTGTCTGTGAGATTTTTTTAGAAGTGCCAAAGATCCGTCAGCAAACAGGACGGCTTGAAAATGTTCTGCTTGTGTCCATAGCCTGTCTCAACCTGGCTTTTTATTTGAAGTACTAATCTGTCCTTGATCTTTATCTGAATGCTGAGGTCTGCTCTTTGGTTCCTTTGGTGATGAATGTCTGCTCACTGATAACATTCAGACCCCCTGGAACAATTAAAAGAGGTGCTGGCTTTTGTTGCGCTGCCCAAATTCTGCTTTAAAACAACCCTGTCGTGATCTTATTCACCTCAGTGTTCTCTCACAAGTTAGCTTAGGCTAAGTGCTACTGACACCAGAGTTGGAGCAGATGGGGCCCGCGAAGTTGAACGAGGGGAAGTCAACATGCTCGGGTTCGTGACTAAAGAAAATCACGAACTTTCGACACTACAGGCCAACAGGCATGTGCTTTAGACTAGATTAGCTCGACTAACACGAGCCTAATATGACCAGGCTAGTGGAAATCATGTCTATGTACGGCAGTGTCCTTCTCCGCGCTCTGGTAGCGACGGACACTGACATTACACTCTCAGCGCGGCCGGCTGGATCTCAGGATGTGCTTGTTTATCTATTGGTATTCGACCCGGCGCGTCTTTCTCAGTCGCACCCTTCAACTAACTTAATATATTTTAATTTTTTATCCTTTCCAATTTCGTCAGGCTTAGCCTTCATGGCGGGCTAAGCCAAATCTGTGTTGAAAGGTAATTAGAGGAGGAGGAGGAAGGAGGAGGGGGGGTGGAGAGGAAAACGTTGCACTGAGAGAGGCATTCAGTATAAACCCCATTAGTGCAGGCTCTTAGGGACAAGCAATACCTTAGTGCTGATTAAATCTAAAAGCAGATGAATCAGAGGGGCTGGACAGAAAAGGGACTCCTCCTGATAAATAAGATCGGACCATCGTCAAGTTTCATTCCGGGTACAGAGGAAGGGGGATTTGAAGGAGGAGGAGGTGGGAGGAGGGAGGAGGGGGGAAGCTTTTAACTTAAATGGGCTAACTCAAGCAATTACACGGCCACGCAGTTTAAGCACGAAGCGCAGAGCAGATAAGAGCGCGATGGCAGACCTGTCCAACAAGCACACATCTGTTCATTACAGCAAGACCGAATCCCAAAACAAGGACATTACAGGCAATGCAAAGGCCGTATCTCCGTGTGGGGTTTGAGCACGAGAAATTAAAGCACACCGTCCCCTTAAAGAGCGCAGTGAAGTGAAGAAAGGTGCGGGAGCGATCTAAGCAGTGCCATAGCGTTACAGAGCAAAGCCAAGTAAGTCGAACTTGTGACATTTCCCCACGTCCTCTGCAGCTCGTATGAAACGCGCGAGCGTAAGTGAGACCGGGCTGAACTAACGTGCTCTGCATTAGAAGTCGTGTCAAATCCAAAAGACGCAGGTTTACAGATGGAAATGTCTGGATGTCGGATTCAAGCATGCTAGTAAAAGCATACAGCCCGCAGAAAGCCTAAGATAATGTGGCGTTAATTGGGAAAAGACACAGATCAGCGAAGGCAAGTGAGTTTAACTTGGACTCACGTCATAAAAACGCAGACTCACCTCTTTTACGCCTCGTCTAAATGAAATGCAATGGCTGAAGCTTTCTGTCCCGTGGACGGCGGCGAACAGTACAGTGCTCGATGCTCTTGGAAATGAAATTTAAAAAAACAAAAAATGTCCATAAAAAGTCAGAGGAGGCTCTGCAGGGGCATGGGGGGCTTCTAACAGGCTGGAGAGCTGCAGTGCTGCACGGCTTTGCTTTCCGGAGCCACTTCAGCAAATGGAGTTTTCAGATTATATTTCCACTCGTGCCGTCCCCCCTCGCTTTTCCTCGCTTCTTCTTCTCCTCCTTCTCTCGGGAAGTCTACGCGCTCGTATTCTCGCTCAACTCGATCCCGCAAACACGCTCAATAATTTCCAGGTAGGTTTTGTGGCTCTGCGCGGTCAGGATTGAAGCGTGTGGACTCGTATTCTCCGGCGCTCTGCTCTCGTCCCTCCTCGCTGTGCTCTACATGTGTCACTGTGACAGAGAAAAAATAAAAATATAAAAAAAAACCGAGCGGAGCCCCGCCTCCGCCGTGACGTCAATCCTCGGGCAGCCAATCGTGTTGCGCTCCGTTCAAGCGGACTAACAAATCCGTCCAGTGAGAGGAGAGCGATACTGAGTCCCGAGTAAAGGAGGAGAAATTGCAGTTGAATATGCTTTTTATGCCTTTTTTTCAGGTTGATTTTTATTATGCAGGACTAATCCCCCCTACGTGCATAGCCAGTGACACGCCCTGCACAAGCGCAATTTCGTCCTTCCCCGTAAGAGAATTAGATGTTTATTTTTCAGTCTAATGCAGGACTAAACTTTAATGTCTACTGTTTGAATGGAGAGATCAATCTGTTTGCTAAACTGTTTCAGTGGACAGTTATGCTGCGAAAGAAACGACATTCTCACCCTTATGCTTTTAATATTTTCTATCCTGCTTTACTCTTCTGTGTATTTTCTATTCTGTTTATATTATACAGCCTAATGCGTTCAGTTACAGCCGAAGTCCTGGCAGATGTAGTAGCTTCGCAAAGTTCACAGACAGTTTTATGCTCCTGTGACGGAAAGACAATGCAGTTTTTCAACGCTTGTTCTTACACAGTGGCGCCATCGTCTGGTACGATATGGAATTACGTCGAACTTCAATGGTAAACCAAAAGATCACCTGGATAAATATTATTCAGCTATGCTGGCCATATAATGTGTACCTTGTTGAAAAATGTTGGACTGAATCTTAGTACATCCAGTATCTGCCAGAAGCTGAAGCTTCTCTCTTCTAGTTTCGATCCATTTGGTCTAAAATAAAACAATGTGAAGTGAGAGGTGTAAGCAACAGCAAAGCCAGCCAGGAGGTGAACAGACAGAACAGAATAAGTTTAAATCTAAAAAAAACAAGAATAAGCAACTTAATGTTAATACTTAATAGCCTAATAAATTTTAAGACCTAATAACCTAGTAAATGTTAAGACCTAAGTAAAAATGGATCAAAATTGTGGTTAAAATGTAACTGAATAAATAGAACTAGTTATTGTCCAGCTAAAACGTGAAGGATCTAAGGAAATGTGTTTTACTGATGTCTTTTGTCTGGTCCAGCTTTAAGCTCTGTAGAGGATATCTGGTCTCACATTCAATACAAACTAGCGTGGCAATGTTGTTAGAAGTCATTAATGCTGAAAAGTAGAACACTGCTGACTATATAGCTACTGTAAAAGGCTGACTGCAGGTTTACACAAAAGCCTTAAACATTTAAAGCTATCAAAGTGAAAAACTATCCCATACTAACATACTTCATCTGTTGCAAAAACCAGTAAACACTCAATATATTGTGTATTTTGGGCTTGATCCATTTTTTTCATGGGTTTATATTTAGGTTGCAGTTGTCCTGTTAGAATTAGCGTAATCAGAGCACATTCACTCCTCTGTTTTTCTGGTTCCACTCATATCAATTACATGTTGAACTGAGTTACTGTAGGAAGTTATGTCGTAGCAAAGACATTCATCAAACAGGGACTTTATTTTAAGAAGCATTTTGCTCTATATTGCATCTGCAGAGGAAAGCTTGTGTATTGTTCTTGCACAGTATGCACAGTAAAGACATTTGCTGAAGTATCTGCTCGTACAGAGCTGCACATTGCTCATATTTCTGTGAAATGAAAAGGGAACAAAAAAAAATAGTTCCAGAGGGCTGTTGACTAGTTATAGCCTTTTTAGCACAAACAAACAAAAAACAACAACAGATGTCTTCTCTGCACGTTCCAGCAGTGAAGACCTTCTATTTTCATATCATTCAACTGACTTTGGTCTTAAATGTTTAGAAGTGTCAGAAGGTGAAAAGTTTCATGACATTCAGAGATGAGTTTCAGTGGGCAGTTAATCAGTTCGGGACAAAACCACGTAATTATGAGTTCCTCCGGATTCATTAGTAAGATGTACAGTGTGTAAAGCGTCTCTTGTAGGCCGTCTTAATGGTTTAATTGTGACTGGTCGTGGTTGATTGCGGCGCGCGGTCTGATTTCCCTGCTGGAAGGGAAACTCTATTCCACCCAGGATTAGGCACCATTCTCTCCTGCTAGAACAATGAGCCAAAGATGGCAAAGAATGTATTTTCCACAAAGGAATAATTAATTTATCTCAACTATTAAAACTAGAGGGAAATTAGGGGACGACTCTGAATGGGTGCCTCAAAGGAAAAGCTTTGTTTGTTCTTTGGCTGTTTTTAATGAGCTTTTCATAAATGGGCAAGAAAAATTACTTACTTCCCTCTTTCTTTTTTTTCTTTTTTCTTTTTGAAAAATGATATTCACACAATAAAAGGGAGGAGTATTGTGGGGATCCCTGAGGAAAACAACCCACCCCCACCCACCTACACACCCAGTGACTTCAAACAGAGCGGACAGAAAAAAAGCACAACAATATGAGATACGTTTTAAATATTTAAGGCCCATATAAAGTAAAACATATCAAACTCTATTGATTCTTGCGGGTGGCGGCGAAAGATTCCTCAGAATGAAGTGTGTTCTTAGGAGAAAACTAGTAGAGTGGCTGCTAAGAGAGAAACATATAAATAGTTTAATAATGTGGTGTTATTACACTGTAGGACTCTGCCCTAAAGCATTCTGGTACAAATACAAGTGCATTCACTCAGTAATATCTTTGAATGATGCAGGGTTTAAGTCTGAACCATAGCAGCAGAATGAGCTTATACAAACAACAGCGACCTTTTGTAGTCCATTCAAAATGAACTTTCCTTTATTCTACATGAATAGTGCTATTTGCAATGCATTTTAGGCAGCAGCTCACGACCAAGAAGAATGTCTGCTACTTCGGGTTTTAGTTGTTGCGATGAATAGATTATGCACTGGGATATGCAGTCTAATGCACAAGTTTGGCACCTCTGGCCAAATTACATTACAAGTTACACTTGTTCCACAGAGAACATTCTTCTGCATATTTTAATGCACAATGAAAATTTTGCCTGAGCAAAAGTTATAGCACATTTTATATTTTATATTCGTTCTATTTTATGTTGATTGTGTTAAACACAGCAAATAAATAAAAAACAGCAAAATTAAACATGTCGCAGATTAAAATTCAAGTCAACGATACATGTCATATGACCAGAAACAGTCTGGCACACAGCTGTGCATCGGTTAACAGGGGTGACTAATCTTATCTGCAATGGGCCAACATGGCTGCAGATTTTCAGTGAAATCAAGCAGCTGATTCCACTTGTTTAATCCGTTGGTGTGAGTCCTGTATCGTGACTGACTGCATTATGTTTATTCAGAAAAGGTAACAACACGAAACGAACTGAAAAAAATGTTTGCTATTGTATGAATACCTTACCATGAAAATAATAATACAAAAAGATGATCATAAGTACAGTTTAAACAATATTTAAAAACACTAGCAGGTGTTGAAGTGATGGGTTTATGAAGTGATTTGCAACTGAGAAATGACTGTGATTCTCTTTAATGATTACAATTATCGCACTCATCTCTCTGATGAACATAGAACAATCAAGCTGTAATTCACTACATTAAAACCAGGGTTTTTGACTCCTTAGGGGTGTCTTCATAAGACCATTTCAACTTTTCCCTGCAAAAACATACCAGATTCTGTTCACAGAAGGCTTAATAATCAGTCAAGTAGCTTATAAAACCAGTAAGATAAGAGAAATATTACAATCATATTTTGATGTTCCACTGTATACGGTTTGTGGATACCCACTTAACTTTCCCTAATTTCTGTCCCTAACATTAACCTAAACTTAAGACTTGGGCTGACTAAGCCCAAACCCTAAACTAAAGCCTGGTCTTAAGCTTAATGCTGTTGCTTAATGCTGTTGACCGTCAACTAAGTTTCGGCAGACCATTTGTTAATAATTTGAATATATGTGGAAAGATAGCCATCAAAATACCCTGTAACCACACAAATGTAAGTCTATTATAGAGTTTACCCAGAGATCATGCTGTCTCTTCGTTTAGCCATGATGATGACCTGCTTTGTTCAGGTACACCGGTCCGTCTCTGCATTCTGGATGGGTGGTGTGATGCAAAAATATCTAACAGTGTGTTATGAGATGGATCAGTTGTATGCCAGCTCTCCAGGCTAAAAAAAAAGTCTAAAGTCATTCTTTTAATATGCAGCCATCGATCGCTCCGATCAATCTGGTGTCAGTTGAGAGCAAATAAGTGAGCTTAATTAAATGCTAATAGATAATTCCTTAATAAATGGCACAGTGATTGTGAAAAACAGACAAAACAGCAGAATGAATCGGGTCGAGCGTTTGCAGAGCTAAACATTCGGGAGAAACTTCATCAAGAGTTCCGCTCCCCATCTTTGGCGTGCAATTATACATTATGTATGTCATTAAAAGACGATTAGAGGCCCTCATATGTTAGTCTCTCAGATCATTTATTCGGCAAAGCTTGTTTGTAATTACATTGTTGTAAACAATGATAAAACTGTGATTCCATGCGTGCAGTTGGGTAATTGGCTACTCGCAGCGTTGTGGACTAATTGGTTAGATTAGACTGAAACTATTCAGTGGTTTCCAAACTGAAGCGTGGGGATCCCCAAGGGTGTGTGAGGCATTTATTTTCTGGTTAAACATGTTTTCGTGAAAATAAATTATTAATGGCAAGGATAAATAATTCCATGGGTTTATATCCAATAGACCTCTTAGAAGTCATGCTGCCATTTTGTAGGTGACGTCATGGTCACATTAGAAACTAATCAGATCTAGGCAGTGTTTTTATATGGCAAAAAATGAGTGGCAATTGTTAACCAAAATATAATTTAAACCCCTACATTCTGCTGTTATGAGGTCCTAAAAGTGTCTAAATATGAATATAGCTACATGCAAGCTGATACAGCATTGAACAGTCTTTATAAGAGTGGCCTCACCAAAATATCCCAAGCAAACCAGCCAGTTATGTCAAATGTGCTGGTTAAGCTATTGTCATATACTTACTCCAATAAAATAGCACATCAGCACGCTGGAGTATTAGCCTATTAGCAAGGATGTAGCATAATTCATATTTTAACTGCTAAAGGACTCTGAGGATTCAGTGATATCTGGGGAAAAAGAGTACATAGGACAAAACATATGATGTTTAGAACTTTTTTGTTTACCACAAGGTGAAACAACAGTGATAAGAAAAAGGTCACTCATTCTTCCCCATAAAGAAAGCAGCTTAGAACTACAGCAGGTATAAAATAGAACAGGGCTGTATTAGACTACCAATGCCCCACCTACAAAGTTAAATTGACAATAATTGATGTTAGTTTGAATGATTGTAGGCACAATTGTTCAGTTAGAAGACCATATAGGTATGTCAGTTGCATACAAATATTAATAACACTAAAACTTAATTGATCTCTTTATGACTTCTGTGAGCAAGGGTGATATTTTTTTTTCTCCTATGTGACTATATACTGTCTACATATATTACTCCCAGCCTCCATTTAACCTGCATCTTAATTAATAATATAAAAGATGATTATATAGGTTGATTTCTGAGATTTTGTGCTCCAGTAAGTTGCACTGCATCCTACAAGCCACTTCTAGGTCTAATTGGAGAATAACAGTGAATGAATCACGGAATGAAGAACAGAAGAAAACCACAATTGCTGACAAAAGGGCTAGACACGCAGTTGTCATACTGCCAGAGTAGAACCTATGCGTAGGAAACACTGTAAAAACAAACATTTAGTTCACACCTGGTCATTTTTTTATGCACCTTCATAGTACAACCACAACTCCCTATGCAGTATATCACTGGACATGTGATCCCAATAGTACCATGAAGTGACCAGGTGTAAACAAGGTCTTAGAGTGCATTATGTACTTCCGTAACATTAAAAAACAGCATAGACCTGCATTGGTGATCACCAACAACACCATCCTGATATGCTGATCACCAGGTGCAGGGTGTCCAGCTAAACCAGTACTGGACGAGCACTAGCACCAGCAAAAACCAACCAGAGAATGCAATTTCGGCTAAGCTGTTAGGGCAGTAATGGTGTAATGTTGTCTAATGTTAGCAAGAACTTAAATAAACAACCTGCATAGTTTTAAATAGATAGTCCAGTTTAATAGCATAGCGTTTTAGACTGGGAACTGAACATTATGTAAGAAATAGGACAAGCCGTTTAAGCATGCCAGTAAAACACTATTGTAATACTGGCCAGTACTAGACACTGGTTGGCAAAGGCAGGCACAGAGCTGATTTCATCACTGTTAAGATGATTAGCTCTCAATTTCCTGCCACGGGTAATCGATACTTGAAACAAAGTCCAATTCCATCCAAAAAAACATCATTTGTATTATGTTGTCAGCACCTTACTTTGATTCAGAGCAGAATGAAATACCTGGCTTTGTTGTGCTGTGACAGAAAAATGAGTTTGCACTTGGTAGAAGATAATAATAGTATGTGGGCCGAATCATTACTGTAATTGTACGTGAATGATACGTCCAGTAGGACCCTACCACAGCAAGGCCTACTGTGTGGAGCAGAAAGTTAATGAAACTCTTACTATCGGTCAGGCAAGATATTAACAAAAAGTGTTCTTATTACCGGCGATGCGGCATTTTATTTATACGCCGCTTTGGTGTCACCTTAAACACACACCCACACACGCACCTTGCCGAGCCCTCTCTCTGTAGGGCCCGTAATTATGTTGATCAGAGCAGGCGCGGCCTTCAGAACAACATCACTCTAATGAAAGCTCGCTAATCCTTAATGAGTCACTATGTCTTGTGATAAATTTCATAATTATTCAACCCAGCGCGATGGGAGACAAAAATTCATCAGTCAAAGCAAATTAGCCCAGCTCCATTATGGAGCAGCGGCATCTTGCAAGGACGCTCACTTTATTAGGCCTGTACACCCATTGCAGTAATTGGGGGCATATTTCACTTGGCTGTGGCCCCACTTCATTCAAGGACTGCTTTTATCTTTTTTATTTACCCTGACACCTTACAGGGTGCTCCGCTGCGTCGGCCTGCAGCCGGGAAATGGACTAAAAGTGCGGAACGGGTTTTCGAGAACGCTGCTGAAGGACAAAGCGTGATTTTCTCAACATGCTATTGACAGGAACGAAACTGAAATGATTGCGGATCCGTATGCAGAGCCGTGCACTTCAATATCAAATGTCAATGACTTTACAATACCATTCATTTTACAGACACTTATCCACAAAAAAGCGATCTTAATTCACGGTAGGGTTTTTTTTATTTATAGGAGAACATAAATAAGGAGTGTTTGGGCTTGTGCTGTTCTCTGTGCTACATATAAGGCAATAATATTGTCTGGTCCTCAAAAAGTGTTTTTTGCTCTGAAGATGTAATTTCGTTCTTTATAAACGTAATCCATTAAAGCTACAGTTTCACAAAACATCCAATTTACACAATTTCCCCTACACTCCTACAGAGTCAGTCAGCCAGGACCTGATTCTTTGCTTTATGATAGTTTTTACATCATATTTTGGCTTAAAATTTATTTATAAAAAGTTGTCATTGTGGAGACATTTTGTTGGTAAGGCAGCAACATAAAAACAAAAAATGTAGGTTCATTGGTTGGGATTCTCTTATATGTGACTTTAAATAGGCCTAACTGTGTGATTTCTAAGCCTGTATCTGTTATCAATCAAAAAAAGACAAAAGAAACCGCATAACATGGCTGTCCAGAGAAAAACATCTCTATTATTTTTTCTATATCGTTTGATTGCAGCAGCTGCCCTTAATAACCTGTGAAGGATTTTAAGATGACTGATAGACTAATAGAAATGATTCTGAACAATTCTGGTTCCACTGACTTACATTAAAAGTAAAGAAGGTATTTGTCCTCTCCTGTAAAGGTACTGTTTTGGAAATATTTATTTTTCTTCGGAACGCTGTGATAAGTGTATTCTAGATAACATGGTTTGAAGTTAGCGTGCAATGATTTATGCATGCAGCCAAGTCAGAGCTAAGTGATATCAGTATTCTTTACTTGTTAGCTGTATTAGACTTACGGCTAGGGTATTGAAGCCCCATCCTGTTTCAAAACTGGATACCTATTAAAAAACTCTTCTGCTTAAAAATGTCCCCAAATTTATTTATCCACGTTTTCATATGTACATGCTCTAAATACACATACATGCGATTACTGCAAAAAAATAATAATTTGTGTGGACACTCATGCCAGGACCTGAATATTTTGTGTAACACCACATTTCATGGACTATTTTTTTGATGGGGGGGTAAAGGGGGTTGCACCTAGCTAAAACATGCATCCAGCTAAGACACAAACACTGCATTGAGCAACAGCAGTGTACTCCTGCAAACACAGTTACTTTGTGACAATGTTGTGACAACATACTGTTTTAGTGCCCACAACATTATCACAATGTTGAAATATAAATTGTAACGTTATCTGACAACATTGTGATAACGTAGGGGCAACGCTGTCAGTTTGTTATTATGACCTCCTACTATCCCTCAAAGTTGCCAACAAGTAGAACTATTACCATAAAACCATGTCATTTAGTAGTTACGTTGTGACAGACAATGTGAAAATCACCACCCTTTTCTAAGAATGTTGACAATGTTATGTATTTGCTGGGACAGCATTTGACCGAATACATCTCCAAGCCCGAGTACTTTGTTCGCCAGATTCACAGACAGCACTAGCATCTCGCTAGCCCCTCCAACACAGTCAGCCTGTGATACGCCATTTTTTATAAAAATTAATATTACCAAGAAGAAAAACAACAAAATGCCACATTTGTAATAAAGGGCTATATCCTTTCTCAGCTGTTGAGTCGCCATCATTGAGATGGGCAAAAAAAACATTAGCATGGCAGTTTGCCAGTGTTAGTGTATTTGTACAGCATGGCTGTGTTGTATATACGTTGTATATTCAAACAGTTAAATTTTTTGAAGGGACCTAGATGCTACACCCAAAGTACAACCTCCTCCAGAGATATTTTAACTAATCCCTGCTTGGCCCAATGTAGAAAAGTTCAACATAATTTCACCGCTCAGTACAGTTAGCAAAGTTGCCGAAGGTGTCTGTCGGTGAGAGAAAAATGAGACAGAAAGCAGTAGTAACGAAAGCAGTATGGCACAACGAGAGGTAGTTCAGCCAAAGAGATTAGTGACATTTTACATGAACCTGGCATAAAATAAACCAGTATCTATAACCAGTATCTATAACCAGTATCTATAAACCAATTCACAGATGAAAGATAAAAATATGAATTCTATATACACATATGGGATCTTTTTTTACCGTAGTGGAATCAAAACCACTAAGAACCAGAATCGATAAGCAGAATCAGAATCAATACAATTTAAAAAATACTCAGTCAAACTCATGGCCCCAGAGCAGAACTAAAGAAACAAACATCAGAAACTCAGCGGATTAACTATAACAGTGGTGAGAGGACACATACTGCAAATACATACTGCAAACTACCACTTAAAAAAAGCATGTGAAAATGTACAGAATGATTTCACAGTTGTTAAGTAATACTGAACAAAGTTTCACTCTGTAGATGTACACAAAACTGAACAGGTTTGGCTGAAAAATCCAGCTTAACTAGCCTAAATGTATGAAAACTTTTGATCTAGCTTAAGCCTTTTGTTAACCAAGGCCTAAAGCCTGCAGGGTCTGTGGGAAATGTCCTTCTGGCCAGAGAGTCTCCATGTTAAACATCTCCTCTCATCTCCTTTCATCATCTCTTCCCCTTCACCCTGTCACTGAGAGCTCCTACAGCAGGAAAAGATGAGAAAAATATGACTTCCTCCACTCTTTAATGCCCGTTAAATGAGGGGCCGTATGAAAGACAGGTATTGTCCTGTCAGGAGGGGGGGGTTTGTGAGTGTGACTGTGTCTGTAGATCAGTGGCTAAGGGCAGAGAAGATCATTTCAGCAGGATGATGGACGTTAGGCGCCCCTAAAACACACGCACACAGACACAGGCCTTGTTTGTCCCGTGAGCGCCTCCGGGGTGTGCTCAGCATCTCTCTCCAACTCTCATACAACCTGTGGACATGGCACATCAATGGAATTAGACTTGCTGACACAGGTCACTATAGTCCTAGCAAAAAAACTCTCTCAGCCCATCAGCAAGTAGGTGGACAAACATTTCAGGCATTGGATTGTGTATTAATTGTGAAATAAATAAATAAAATAAATAGGAAGAATTTAAGGTTACTGGTCCTCTGATAGGAAGTTATTTTCTCCAAAATTAAACGGTTAAGCTTTAAACAAAGTCATTCATACCGGTTTGATGTGAATTGCTCTGAGTCAGAATAGCTCCCAGTGATAGGAGCCAGATATCTGAAGAGTTTAATGTCTCTAACAGCTTCACAGCTAAAAGGTATTTCATGAAACAGTGATAAATACACTGCCTGATGTCTGACACATTGTTTACAATAGTTCTGAAGTTTTACGTCAATGATATAACTTGTTAAATGTATTCGTAGGCAGAGAATGACGAATTGTAACTTTTTTTGAGTTACCATTACCATTTAGCATCCTTCGGCTTATATTACCTTCACTGTAAAGAAATCTTGTAGTTTGTAACTTTCCCTTTAATGCACCATTTCACATCAAACCACTCGCTCTATGTGACTTTGTTTACATCTCTACAACTGAATTACATAGAAATTCTTTAACTTCAAAGCTCAATTAAGGTGGGCAGGTTTCATATAGTCTCTGAGGCCTTAGAGACTCTGGGGACAACTAGTCATATGTTTTGTGCTGAACTAGTAAAATATTACTCAAATAAAACTTGCCATCAAAAAAACTTGCCATCTAGGTCCCTTCAAAAAATTTTCCACTGAGTTTGTTCCCACCCAAAACTTTAGACTAACATTTCTCATGGCTGTACCCATATGTTCATGATACTTACTGTTGTAAGTTAAAACAAAATTGTTTTCTTTATAATATTTGGACATTTCTTATTAACTTATAAACTTCTGAATATTTTAACACAAGGCAGTTCCAAAGTCTGATTAATATGAATATTTTGTAGCCAATACCTGTACTGATTTTAAATGGCCAAATATTCTAAACACCATTAATATCGCATGATATAAAAACAGCTGAGAGTTACAGTCTTAAATAATGTAAGTGTTTGCTGCAGCGGGTTCATTTATTCATAGCCATTTGCAATATGGTGCTTTTGTTAATTACTTTTCAGTTATTCTACCATTTGATAGTTATGGCTCCTTTAAACTGTACTTATTAGTTCAGAAACCTTTCACAACAGCATATTGAACCAGTTTTTGGGTTCAGATGTTCATCAGCAACTGGTAAAATGAGTACTTGAACAATGGCAATGCCAGCTTGGTCTACTGTGATACTGTGTTCACATATTGAGATTGTTCTAGTTGCTAGTTCACAACCATGGAGCCATGAATCTTAGGTTTAGCACATGTATTCATGACTTTTTTTAGTCTAGTTCCTTGCGGTATATTTGAAAATGTACAAACTTTGATTACAAATTTTTGATGATTTGTTGATGTGACAGTTTTCCAACTTGTTCTTCAGCACAAGTTGAATAAAACCCTCTAAACACACCAAGAGACTGGACCTTCACAATACTAAAAGAAGACCAGCCACTTTAATCTTCTCAGTAACGTCCTCCAAAACAACGACTTCCTTATTAGACCAAAATTACCAACAGACAGTTGATACATGAGGAAATGCACACACATTTTTCTTTCTTGCTTTCTCCCTTCCAGATTGTTTTGGAATGCTTCATCCCTCTGAGGAGAAAAAGGAACGAGACAAGACAGAGCAGATGAGACAAACGGTTTGGACAAGTGAGTTCATAAGAAACAATGCAGTCAGAGCACAATGGGCTCCAGTTACAAAGCAGCTCAATCAAGGCCAAAGACTATAAACCCGATACTCCTGACTGGCCACAAAGATGGCAAACAGTTCATGAGCATGGACTTGGTATTTCATCTCGCTCTGTTCTCTTCTTGATGGATGCTTCTCATTGAATATAAACTCCTGTGATCTCTTAGCTGCAGTTTCTATGCATAAGAAACCTCAGTATACTGTAAATACCTTATAACCATATATGATCACAGTTTTGATTAACAAAGGTTTGGGCTAGGGGTCTGATAACCAACCAAAACACAGAATTTGAGGCTTAGCTGTCTTTTTACTGTCTTTGTAGTATAGCCTATGTATACAGCAGAGCCTAGCTAGTGTATTGCAAACTGTTTACCATGGATGAAAAATAAGTGCAAAGGTTTAAAGTTATAAAAATTATAACACGGTTAGTTTTGGTTCTATAATTTGATTGGCTGAGCCATGTTTGAAGCTGCAATAAAATGCATAACACACTTTGACTGCCTTCCAACTATTGATTTCTGTAATACTGCACCAAGTTGGTGCTGGTAATGGAATAATCTTGGACTGTATTGCTCCTCACATGGACCACCAGATGTACTGATGAAGCCGGTTTTGTTTGAACTTAGGCACTAACCGTTTAATTCTGAACTGTAAGGAGGCTGATCAGCTTGCTAAGAGGTTATTGATAACTAACAGGCCAAACAACTCCTCCTTTAATATCACACAGTTTAAATAAAGTACCATTTAAGCCAGGCTGAATCACAAAGGGTTATGTAGGTACGGAAGTCTGCTTCTGATCCAAAGTGGTGCACTATTTGTCCAGATATATTGTCAGATATATCATGATATATTATATTAATGGCTGTCTGGTTACAGTAGCACTATGTAGGGAGCAGGAAGCTGTTTGAGATTCAGTCCCAGTGTGAGAAAAGGGATGTACACTGTTAGCTTGGTGCCAAATAACACTGTAAATCACATAAAGGTGCTAATGGTAATAAGTGTCTTTGCAATAGTAATTTGTTGAGCAGAAATGTTTGTTAAAAAAGGTTCTTGCATAAAATAGTGCTATGTTATGATATGTTCATCATTCTATGACAAAAAAATTAATAAAATAATATGTGACTAAACATTGTTCTCCTCTCCCGGCAGTTCATGATTGCTTAGCAGCAATAACAAATAATATACTCTAAAGGAACCACTTCTATTTATTGGTGAATTGATTGTTTATCTTGATTATTATTAATAACAACCTAAATTATTAATTTGATCATATTTTATGTTGTCCACCATTACAAAAACAAACAAAAAGCTAATACGTTTTGCGTAATGCCTAACAATACCCATGCTAAAATCACTGTAATGCGTGGTTGCTTGCTTTAAAGAATCAAGGACATCTTCGTTGCGTAAACATAATGACTTGGTTGTTACATCAGATAAGAAGCACACCAGTCATATACAGTTTAGAGTGTGCAATAATATTTTAGCTATGATGGTAGAAGGACTGACATGTCAGCTCTTCAGTGACACAGTGAACACGGGTTAGGGTTTCATGCTCGTGCAGACCTCTAGTGCTGCAACTTGCCACCCATGCTAACGTTTATAGTTTAAGGCTTTAATAGAACAATGATTGTTTTCAATCAAGTATTGGGGGAAAAAATAATCAACAGAAGCAATTTCCAGTCAGCTGAATGATGGCATTAAATTAAAGTCAAGTTCACAAACGATCCAAATATTTATTTCAGATTTCTCCTGCTTTATTGCCCTGTAATTTCCAGTAAACATGGAATGTTTAATGAGGGTTATTATTATTGGTAAAGGGCTGAGCAGTGTGATGAAGGCCTGGTTGTGCTATGTGTGTGTGTGTGTGTGTGTGTGTGTGTGTGTGTGTGTGTGTGTGTGTGTGTGTGCGTGTGTCTGTGTGAAATCTCTTCAATCAGACCGTGTCATTTGACCAGGCTAATCTCCTCTTCTTACAGCTCATTACAACTGTGTTTGTCCAAAACAATGGCCCAAAGTAATGAAAAAGGCTGCTGGGAGCCTGAGCTGATTGGAAGGTAATAAAAAATCAGGGCAGAGTGGAAATGGCATCACACACACACACACTCACACACACTCACACACATACAGGCATACATACACTCTCTCGCTCACTCATACACACATTCACACACAAAGTCTGAAAATAGCATCCTTATCATCCCTGTTTCATTTAGATTTGATTACTGTCGGATTATAATGCAATCACAACAGTGAGTGAGAGGTAGCTATGGGAACCGGTCTTAAGCGTGTATCTTGCCACAAATCTTAATTTAAGTTTGAACACTCCAGATCACTCAGATACAAGAGACGAGGGGAGGGGGGATGGACAGAAAAGAGCAGGAGGAGGCTAGCAGTAGTGGGAGTGAGGGACGGAAAAGGGAGAGAAAGAGGAAGGGGGGAGGGAACGAGGAGTGTGGGGGGGGTGAGTGCAAAGACAGGCATTTTCTTGTCTGTCCTGTTGTATTTCATATGCGATTCAATTTGTCTTTCAGAGAGAAAATCAATTTCTGATGACAATCCTGCGCGCTGTAATGAAAGGCGCCGAGTTCCACGGGCCTGGGAAAGTTGCCGTTGGAGACGGGCGCTAATCTCGGCAGAATGAATCATTCACACTCTTATTTGGACATCTGTGTTAACTTTTTTCGCCCCCTCCTTCTTTTCCTCCACCCCCTGCCAAAGTTTCCCTCGTTGGTGATGGTTTTATTAGAAGTTGTCGCAGGTGGCTGAAGGTTCAGCAGTTCATTGGGCCTGTAATGTTCCCCATACAGGAAAACCTGGGCCCGTAGGCCTATTTATCAAGCTTCTCTGAGAAAAGTGCTGATCTAGAATCAGTTTTTACCTTTAACATGCCAATATATACAGCTATAGGGCTCTAAAATAGTATTAGGACACTCTTAATATTATAGATGTCTGATTTAGTATTTACTTTTCAAGCTGTGATTATTATTTATTGATTTGCATCCATCAGAAAAGGTAACAATGACCAGGTTTACTAACTGAAACTTAAAATTATAATGGTATTAAAATTACTTGCTTAAATTACTTGATTAGTCAAGTGTCAAGTCAAGTCAAGTGGGTTTTTATTGTCATTTCAACTACATACAGAGTACACAGTGAAACGAAACAACGTTCCTCCAGGACCATGGTGCAACATAGACAGTGCATACAGACACAAGTGCAACACAAACAAACAAGTACGGACAGACAACACAACACAGTACAGACAGAGAATAATAAATAATTGCTGGTTGTGTGCAAATTGTGCAATGTGTAATAAATAGAGTCCAGTGAGGTAGTAAAGTTGTTAGTGCAATGCTTTGTGCAAAAAATGCTTCCCTTTTTTTATCTGGGGTAAATGGTTGGAGAAAGATATCAGTTCAGACGTTGAGTTGTGTTGAGAAGTCTGATGGCTTGGGGGAAGAAGCTGTTGCAGAGTCTGGTCGTGTTGGACCGGACGCTGCGGTACCTTCTTCCTGATGGCAGGAGGGAGAACAGTCTGTGTGAAGGGTGGGTGGGGTCATCCACAATGCTGGTTGCTTTGCGGATGCAGCGGGTGGTGTAAATGTCCAAGACGGAGGGGAGAGAGACTCCGATGATCCTCTCAGCTGTCCTCACAATGCGTTGGAGGGACTTGCGGTCAGAGGCTGTGCAGGTCCCAAACCAAGCAGTGATGCAGCTGCTTAGGATGCTCTCTATGGTTCCCCTATAGAAGAGGGTGAGGATGGGTGGAGGGAGACGGGCCTTTCTCAGCTTCCGGAGGAAGTAGAGACGCTGCTGGGCTTTCTTGGCTGTAGAGCTGGTGTTCAGGGACCAGGTGAGGTTCTCCGCTAGGTGGACACCAAGGAACTTGGTGCTCTTAACGATCTCCACAGAGGAGCCGTTGATGTTAAGCGGAGAGTGGTCCGGTCTTGATTTCCTGAAGTCAACAACCATTTCCTTGGTCTTCTCTACATTCCAGTGAAGGTTGTTGACTGTACACCAGTCTGTCAGCTGCTGCACCTCCTCCCTGTATGCTGACTCGTCGCCTTTGCTGATGAGACCCAGCACAGTTGTATCATCGGCGAACTTTATGATGCTGTTAGAACTGTGTTTCGCAACACAGTCATGAGTCAGCAGGGTGAACAACAGAGGACTCAGTACACTGCCCTGGGGTGCCCCAGTGTTCATGGTGATGGTGCTGGAGCTGCTGTTCCCGAACCGGACTAACTGGGGCCTCCCTGTCAGGAAGTCCAGGATCCAGTTGCACAGGGGGGTGTTGAGGCCCAGCAGGCTTAACTTCCTGGTGAGATTCTGCGGGATGATGGTGTTGAATGCTGAACTGAAGTCTATGAACAGCATTCTGACGTAGGTGTCCTTCTTCTCCAGGTGGGTAAGGGAGAGGTGAAGGGTGGTGGTGATGGCATCGTCCGTGGAGCGGTTGGGACGATATGCAAATTGCAAGGGGTCCAATGAATTAATTGCTTAATTGCTTAAATAAGGTACTAGTGGAGAAAAAAATCTCTTTCCTGTATGTAGGATAGTATGTAGCATTCTAATTAAGTTAGTTTTTTGTTGCATGGCCCTTCTTCTAGGCTTAAAGTGCATAAGTGTGCACATCTGATGCTCAGACAGACTTTTGAAATCTTTCAGCCTCTTTCGGCAACTATACAACATCTGTTATATTTGATTTTGAAATGTTCAATATTTAAAATATTTTGTTATTTTTTTGTTATTTTTTATATTTAATAACCTAATAATTCAACTTTCTAAAGCAACATCTTCCAGAAATGTTATGAGCTTTTGTGTCAGGTGTGTCAGATAATGAATTGTGATGGTCGATTTCCAGAAGCAGCTTTTGGAGATCTCTGGCTTACACATGTGCATTTGGATTCATGTCCCAACACTTGTTTGGAAGTAAAATGAGGTGTTGGGTGAAAGTTTTCTAGAAACCCAATTCCAGTGGAGACAGTATGTTAATAAACGTTAATAAAAACAAAAAGCGATATAAAAAATTTTAGCATATTTATTTATTTATTTAATTCCAAACTTATTTAAAAAAAAGTTGGGAGGGGTACTTGATTTAGCCATAACATTAAAACCAACTCTTTGTAGTTACACTACACTTACACTCCACATACCATATAGGAGCACTTTGTAGTTATACATTTACAGATTGTAGTCCATCTGATTACATTGAATACATTGTTATCCCCACATCACCCTTTTTTATGATGGTCAGGACCTCCACAAAGCAGATATTATTTGGGTGGTGGGTCATTCTCAGCAGTGATATTGATGTGGTGGTGGTGTGTTAGTGTATGTTGTGCTGGTACCAGTGGATCAGACACAGCAGTGCTGCTGTAGATCTTCTTCCCCACTGTGTCACTACTCCACAAACAAAAACCATTCCACCAAAAGTGTCCTGTGGGCAGCATTCTGTGACCACTGATGAAGGACTAGAGAACGACCAACACAAACTGCAGCAACGGATGAGCTGTCGTCCCTGACTTTACATTTACAAGGTAGACCAACAAAGTAAGAGTGTCTAAAAAAGAGGACAGTGAGTGGACACAGTGTTTAATCTAAATATTACTGCACTTAGACGCTTCTCATGGCTTCTCATGGCTGTTATCACACTTCTTATACCAGTTTGTTTGCAACCAACGTTCATAACTGATGTGCTTTACACATATAGTGGCTTGTAAGCGGAATGTTTAAGTAATTAGCAACATGCAGAAGTGCCCGCTGAGTGTAAAAAAAACAAATTTGGTGAAAATCGGTCGAGTGATAAGGAAGTTATGGAAGAGTGAATCATTAGTACTCATCACACCTCTTGGTGCGTAGGCTTTGGTTATTAGCAGATCTTGACCTTTCCACCATGGAGGATGTGCAGATGTATCAACTCAGACTGACAACAACAGATAACACGCATCTGTGTATGTGTATCTATGCTCAACACTCTCTAGGACACAGGGCCAAATCTATTAAGTTTGGGGATCCTCAATTTGCTGCCGAAGTGTACATGCTGTCAGATCTAAATTGCCATTGCCTAAAAGAAAACTGGCACAGTATGTTACCGGGTAAAGTTAGTCATTTAGCAAATATGCATGTCCCCTACAATAATACAGCAGCAGCCCCTTCAGTGGAGGCACCACAGCCAGAGGAAAAAAAAAAAGACTGAAGCCAGCGAGCTCAAAAACAATGATTTGAAAGCACCGAGCGCTTGATCAATACAAAGTTAATTAATGAAGTGAGCAGGACCACTGGCTGCTATAGATTTCTATGAGGCACATGTTCCTGATAGAACTCCCAGCTCACAAATGCCACCACCGCGCGGCACGTCACACAGGACTTTTTCCTCAGCACCTTTCAGCTCATGATTTTGTTCATTCCAAACGAATTAACTAATGAAAATCAATGTCTGTCGTTCTCACTGCCAAATAGCAAAACCTGGCTGAACAGGATGAGTCTAGTTTTCTTTTCAGTCCCTAAGGAAACCGATTAACAGGAATGCACCCTTTTTTTAAGGCTGATCCTGATTTCCTAGTCCGTGGTTGTTTTGTGGGCTAATTTAACACATAAGTGATAACATTAGTCACAATAGAAATAACTTTATATCTATTATAGATATTTATAATATCTCTTGCCTGTTTAATTGAAATAAAGTGCTACATCAAAAATTAAACGCAATTGTCTATTTAGCACAAGTCACTCAATAATGGTACATTTTGGCATAAGTGTAGCAGCAGCCTTCAAATACAGATTGAGTGCACTTATCTGCTTCAGGTTCTTTACCTCACAAAAACTGCAACACAAGTCAGGAAAAATAAAAAGAATAAACTGGATCATTGCTGGACACATATTTGTAGCGAAAATCCTCAAATTCCAACCTTGGCTAAAGATCACAAGTTAATAGAGTAATAATGTAAAACTAAGATATTCAAAAATCAACAATGATTCCAAAACAGAAAAAATACAGTCTCATGTTATTTGATAATATTGATAGTTGATTGCAAACAAACTATCTACTGAGACCCTATTGGACCCAGACATTGTCCATTGCAGACCCAAACCGATAAACTATTGAATGATAAACTACTGATCTTTTCTCGTCTTTATGGTATACAGGCTTTACAGCACCGTGAACTCAGAGACCAAACGCGTGCGCTGTAAGATCACCAAATGCGCTCCTCAGCCAATCAGATCTATGCAAATTGGGGTGTGCGGCGCACACAGGCGAGGTACGTAGTGAGAAACAGCAGTCGGAGACTAAAGCGAGTCAGAAAGAATAACGTGCTCTAAAAACAGAAAAGCCAACAGTGAAAACTGACTGTTCAACCAGGAACGGTTATAGAATGGACTTGCTCGTTTAGTTTTGGAGAATACCCCTCTGTAAAACCAACATGGCAATTTGTGAAGCTAAGTTAACAAGAAGACTCAGGTTTGGTTTACTTTCTTTATAAATAAACACTTTAAGATGCAGTTTTTTCAAAAGCATTCTGTTTTTTTAATGTAGCCTTTGTTTCAGTTCAGCATTTAAACAGTAAATTTACTGAAATATACTAAAAGATATTTGTAATAAGTTTGTCTTTCAGTTGCTGATGGTATACGATGCTGATACATCAGTATACAGGATATGGCACTGAATCATAACAGTTAGAAATGATGACGGTCCGGACCTTGGCCTCTAACTGGACCGTACTGAATTCTAATTAAATACCCTTGATCTACAGAGTAGATATACAAATGAAATATTACCAAAATATATATATATATAATAACATTTATGTAAACATACACAGGAACGCAGAGAGTAGGGGTGCTAAAGGGAGCAGTACCCATAGATGTTGGGATTGTTTCTGTGCAAATAACAAAAAGACAGAAGATTTTGAGCACAACAAAGACCAGAGGCCTCTGTGCTGCTGTGTCTGTGCTTTTTGTGGGTTGGAGTTTGTATTTGTATTTAATGTTATTTGTACATGCCCAAAATCTTCAGTAGCCATACACTGTGTAGAGTAACACATTTTAGAGTGAAGTAAGATGCTTTCCTTGCCTCCTGTTAGTGAAACTTTGTTTGCTAAAACACAAGTAGCTTAAAGCCAATTTAATGATCTATCACTGTTATAAGTCAGTTATACTGTATGTGCATATCACTCTCTGTTCCATGTAATTTGTCCAAACGATAAAAAAAACCCCCAGACAAACACAAATACACACCATCATATGTTGCATGACATCACGGTACACATCAACTATACATTACAGCATTTCCAACTTGCAACACTTTCCTGCATCCCTGAAAATATACATACATCATGTTATAGTCTTGGGGTGTTGATGGCGTTTAATTGCAAAGGGCTTCTTGAGCCGCTTTGTGAAATTCATATGTGGGATATAAAAAAGGAAAACAAAGAATACTGCACTCTCTTCAAGCAGCACAAAGCAGTGGATCAGACATCTTTTTTTCTGATGAACAGCATTGTACTTCAGTTAGTAATTCAAGCCATAATAATTTGCGATCCATTTATGAAGGTCTTGAGATTTAAACGTAAAAATTTCATATGCATGTCTTTTAAAAGGAACTGACCAGCGTACTGGTCTGATTGAGGCTTTGGTAATAGCGTTTCAAGTGCGTGTTTGATTGACTCCTAGAAGTGGGCATTGTGAAAGGCGGGCTTTTAGACTTTCACATGTCCTCGCATGAAGCAAGCGTGAAGATTTCACCACAGCTCTTCAAAAAGCATGCAATTAACAGGGTGTGTAATGCCATTTCTACATTGTTAAGGCTCAAAAGTTTGCACAGCAAGGAAGTTGGGTTTTAAAATAGAGCTGCTCAGCGAAATGCTGGCTCTGATTACAATTACGCGTGGCACTTTGCTGATTTGAAATCAATGAGGCCAAATTTCACAGGGGCCCTGTCAAACGGTGGCAATGAGCATCCCAGATTCATTCCCTACAATCAAAAGTTTTTGCTCTGTATAATTTCACGCAATCAGATTTCTCCACAGTCATCCAGTGCAATCAGGTAATCAGTGGGGCACATTAACAAGACAAATGGGGTTTAAAAAGTGGGTGCACTCTGTTTGCAGGAACTTCCCATGGAGAAGGCGCCCCTCCCTTTTAGAGATGGTGGAATGCCACTGTATTTGCTGCAGCTGCTGTTTCTTGTGCACATATATAAAAATGTAAAACGTTGAAATATATCTCATCACATACCGTTTACATCAAATAATAAGTAGATTATGTTTGAAATAAACATGGCACCACCACATCTCTGAAACTGCAATATATATATATATATATATATATATATATATATATATATATATATATATATATATATATATATATAGTCCAAAGAAAAACATTTTTTACATCATTGGAATCTGATAGCTGCTGATTAATGAATGGACCGATAGAAATGCTTCAAAATATCTAAATTACTACAATGCTGTATCTATTAACTTACATTCAGAATAAAGAATGTTTTTGGTCTTTGCCACTTTGGAGATGCTTGCTTTTCTTTGGACAGCGACAACATGGTTTTTATGCATTTACTATTCTGTTAGATTCATGCTGAGGTGTAAAAATCTCATACACAATAAGACAAGCTTTATGTTGTGTAAATTATGTAATTATTTTAACTCTTTTTGTAATATGAAGGCCAGAGGATTTAGAGAGGTTCTGGTTACTGTCTGGCTGTTGGTCAGAGTTGAAATTATACTGGTTAGTGAGGGCAGGGTCTGTCAAGTGCTGTGATGAATCATGTTGCTTTTTAATCATTTTATATAAAATAAAAAATAAAGGGAGAGAGCAAATATTAGTATTTGGGTTTCTTGAGCCAGATTTCTCACTGATGCTGATGTCACAGACAGATAATCTTACAATCTCATTACTTTTTGTAGACTAACAGCAACAAAATCAGTATGTACTTTTCAAGTTAGTAAAATTGTTGCCATATATTTATTACATCATTACTCACGTGTAACTGAGCTGTAAAGTAAAATGCCACTGTATTTTTTGGTTGAAAAAATAATGATAAGGTGTTAAATATCAGGTTCGGACTGTATGCTGTAAGCGACTTTGATTTCATTGCAGTTTATTCCGGCTGGCCTAAATTCCCAACAATTTACATAAGAAAGCCCACTGGACCCCAAGACTATCAGTACCATTAAACACCATTTTACCAACCGCTGCCCAATGCACACATGCTGTATAACCAACAATATTGTATCAAATTAATATCATTGTGTTCCCAGGAGTGCATTTGCAGGTAATTTCCAGCTCATCTCTTTCCACAAGTTAAAAACCCACATTCAACCTATTAAAAAGACTGTCTTTTAGTTGCCCTTTTCAAACTGAGCGGATGATATTTTGAACTAAACTGTGGTTTCTCTCTGAGGATGCACACTGTCATTATCATGGCTTTAGACCAGCTCAGAAAATAATGAGGCAAGACAATGTGAACGTAACAAAGACAACAACAGCAGAATGAAAAGGAATGGGGCCTCGCCTTGGCCCTTGGGGAACTCCAACGTGATTCTAATTAAGCCCTTCCTGAAACTGAACCTTTATGTGGGTCCTGCAGTCAATAACAATACACAACAGTGGAGAGTAAGTCACTCTCAATTCAAAATGTCCATTGACCATTAGCAACCGCAGAGCATATGGAAAAGAGACAGCGCAAACTAAGTATAATGGAATGGCTGAAGAGAGACAGCTCAGTTTTTACTGCGGGCCTGATTACCTGTATGGAACACTGTGGGGCCAGTGCTGATGGTTCCCTGGGTAGTTATAGGACTTAATTAAACACAGGCTACTCCCAGACAGCTAAGCCTTGATCTCGTCAGGCCTAAAGTCTAGTCAAATATTGCACACCTAATGCATCATATTTGCAGATGGATCTATCTGAGCGAGTAATATCTGATCCCTTGGCTCTTATCTACAATTTGCCAGACCTCAGATCATTGGGCTATCTTTCATTTTATTCATTGTGAGCGGGAGGGTAATTGCCCAGAGATAAGTGCTCACTCTCTCTCGCTCTCTCTCTCGCTGTCTCTTACCCTTTCCCCATGCTTGAACATTCCAAAGGCAATCGCCCTCGGATATGGGTCCTATCCTTGGTCATTTGGATGGTCAGGGGAGGCTAAAGCCTTTTTGGATGCTTGACTTCAGATGAGGCTCTGCGATGCTGGTCTGCCACTCTGAGCCAATCTTTCAATCAGCCACCCTATTTACCTCCGCAAAGCACCACTGCCCGCCATCATTCGCCAACAGTAGCCTCACCACTAGAATATTGAGCTAAATGCTTATACATATTCTCAGCAATCATGCTAATGACTCATCTTTGTCTGTATGTAAGATGAGATCATTGCCCAACCAAGAGTGTGGACTGCCTCCTAGCAGATGGTGTGCTTCAAAATGGAACTGAAAACCACAGTAAAAAACAGGTTGCTTGGAATTTACTTGATTCAAATGTGTATACGCATTTGAAACATTTACATTAACATAGTAACTGTTGCTCATTTTACTTACTTTTTACAGGAACTGTGTTACTGTGTACAGCGAAACCCAAAACAGACACTTTAATTGCAAAACACATTACAAGCCTCACCTTACCCATAAGAAGAAAAAGTGACAGATCACTCTAAATAATTGCCAAGAAACTTTTGTGAACCCTTTAGAATTTTCTTTATTTCTATATTTTGACATATTAATGATATAAAGCATATCTAGATACGTTCTAAAAAAAGTTTAAGAGAACCCAATTAAACAAATGAGGCAAAAATAATATAATTGATCATTTATGTTTGTAAAGTATGTAAACTTTTGCTTTATGTACAACACCAATTCCACTGTGTAAATAAATGTAAATAAAAAAAGAATGTAATGATTTGCAATTCTTATACACTCATATTATTTATTATAGGACATAGAATATAAATCAGGTGGATAAAGTTGGAATGGGGCAACAAAGGCTGAAAAAGTGTTACTAACAAAAAACAGCAGGAGGTACAATTTGCAACTAAATCACATGTTCACAGGTTCACTGATAATTATTTTATTTTTTTAATTGTTAAGACTTTGTCAACACGATCCAAAAATAAATCTTCTCTGGGCCAAAGCCCATTGAAAACAGTTCTGTGCTCAGACTCAAAATTTGAAATTCTTTTCGAAAACCTAACATGCCTTGTTCTGTGGACTCAATAAGCGAGTGACCATTCAGCTTGTTATCAGCGCACAGTTCAAAAGTCTGCATCACGGATGATATGGGGTTGCACTAGTGCCTATAGCATGGGCAGTTTATCTAGAAAGGCACTGTCAATGCTAAACAGTATATAGAGGTTTTAGAACAATATACACTCCCATCCAGACAGCATGCATTTCAGGGAAGCCTTGCGTATATTTTAGCAAGACTCTGTATCCAATACTGTATCCAAGAAGAATCAAGGTGCTGAACAAGAAAAAATTTAATGCCTAAAAAAAAACTAAAAAAAAGTGGCAAAGAAGACTCCGGACAGTTGAGCAGCTAGAATCCTACATCAGACAAGAACGGGACAACATTCTTCTCATAAAACTCCAGCAGTTAGTCTCCTCACGTCCCAGATGTTTACAAACTGTTGTTAAAAGAAGAGGGAAGCTACACAATGGTGGACATGCCCTCAAAGAGATGTAATGTTGCCAGTTCTTTATGTTTTAAATGAGTTATTAATTTTCATGAAATAGTGAAATGTCTCACTTTCAACATCTGACATTCTATAGTCTTGTGTGTTTAGAGTTATTGTCTTGTTTATTGACCCACTTTCTGTTGAGATGTAGTTCACAGACAGATATTCTGACATTTTCCTATAAAATTTGCTGATATAACTTAGAATTCATTGTGCCATCAGTAATGGCAAGCCAGCCTAGCCCAGATGCAGCAAAACAGGATCCAACCATGACACAACCACCACCATTACAGATGGAATAAGGTTCTTATCCTGGAATGCAATATTTTATTTTCTCCAGACATAACTCTTTTAAAAAAGTTCTATTTTGGTCTCATTCATTTTGATTAACCTTCAGTCTTCCTTTGTGTTCCTTTGCACCCTCATGTACTATTACACGCCTTGCACATAGAGTGCTCTGACTGTTGAATAAAGTGTCTAAATGTATTTGAGATGGTTTTGCAACTCAGCCTGATGAACATGAACAATTTCCTCAGAACCTTCTTTGTTTGTGCCATGATATACATCCACATGTAATGAAGATCTGACTTTGATACATCCCTGTACTTTAAATACGACAGGACAGACACTCACACCTGACTGTCCCTCAAACCTCATTCTGGTTCCACCTTCAAGTTAACTGCTGGAGGTTCACAGCGACTCACAGATATGTAATACTGTATCTTTTTCCTCAGTAAATAAATGACCAGGTAAAATGTGTTTAACTGAGTTTGTCTTTATCTACTTTTAGGACTTGTTTTATGTCAGTCATGCAGAAATGTAGAAATATTTTTTAAAGCGTTCTCAAAATTTCAAGCACCGCTGAGAAGAAGCTGAGTGAGAAGAAATGTGTAGATCATTTGTCATCGCCAGTTTAACATGTTTTGATATTTGCCTCATATTTAATTTGCATTTTTAATTTGTCTGCAGATGATACACTCCCTGATTAATGTGCAATTAATTAACAGCAAATTCAGACTGATATCAAATATGGGAAGTGTCAGTGGCTTGACTGTAAACAAGATGGAACTCTATCACAGACTGAATTTCAAATACACGTGCATGTATTCACAGGACAAACATTTTAGTCCTGTTAAGCATTTCCCACAACATCACAACATCAGCCACCTATAGGAGATATCATTCATTCATTCTTCTTCAGTGTTAGAAAAAAAATAATCATCCAAGGCACACAAAGAGCTACGCTAATGTTGGGAACAGCTAATTGAGAAGCCTCATGTAATCTCATGGCACAATGCGTCAACTAAAATTGTGACTATTACATGCCAATTACACTTCATGATTTCAAACTTTATAAAACCGTTCTTCTCTTTTCCCATTCAAAATGACTCAGACCAATTTCCATGAGGCCTGTTTCCTGTGTACAATTAGATAATGGAAATAAATAGGCCTTATGTATCTAATAGGATGAGAGACTGAAAATAGGAGTGTAAGTGCCTTTTTATAATGGCTTATGCAGACAGAGAGAGAGCTTTGGATTGCAGGAAATGGCGATCTTATCTTTTGCATTAGCGTGGCAAAAGCCTGTCCTTTGTAATCTGGATTATTCAACAATGGTGCCTATATTCTGCCTTTCAGGCAAAATAGATAAGTCTTACGTGCACTCCTTCCGTTCTCTGCACATTCAAACACACTTCATTATGGTTTTGTTTCAATGGACCTGCAAATGCACTGTAAGTGCAGTAGATGAAGCTCAGTGTGATGTAATGTAACCTCCATGAACTATGAATCTTCAGCTTCACAAAGATTTCAGTAGGCTCTACACATTGGACAGTTAGTGGTGCCAACCGCACCATCATGCAAATCTTTAAGGTAAAATTGCAATTAAAAATAGTCTGCATGCTTAAAAAGTTAAGATGTAAAGGTTTGATGTGAAACTGAGCCTTCCAGAGAACTCGGCGAAAGAGGTACCTCTATAAGCTGCGATGAACAATGGACGTGTTTGGCTTCTCCTATACAGCTGCTGTTTTAGAGATACGTTCACCTAAATATCTATTTTCAACAGATATACAAAGATAAAAGTGGGCAATCATTGTAGAAACAAGGAGAAGTAAACAAAGTCAATTTCAAATGTTTACTATTTACTGTTTACCCTTTGCATGACATGACCAAGGAACAACATGGTGGAGGTCTGATTGGTTGCATGTACAGCATGTAATAGTGAATGTGAATAAATGCTACCATGTCATTGCCATGTCTCTGGAAGAGTTTACCATATTAGAACTAAATGACTGACTTCCATTTGAAACCCCCTTCCATAGATTCCACTGCAGTGTTGTTACATATTCAGAGATGCCTGGCCAGTGACATTAGATACAATACTAATATTTTTCCAAACATAAAAAACAACTGAAAAAAAAATCCTCAGATGAGGCTACCCAAGAGATCAGCCTGGTTTCAATGAGTGCAGTTCTAGGCTCTTATGATCATGAGTATGAACTCTAACTGGGGAAAACATGTTGCTTTTATTAGCTCTACAATCGCCCTCTGGAAGCTTTATTGCCCATAATGTCCAGTAGCAGATTGCAGGAACTGATCTACTTCAGCTTTTTAGCTGAAGAGAACTACAGTCTATTAACAGAATGAACTGAGCACTTTACCTTGCTTACAAGGAAACGGCAAAGATTTTCTCAGAAAACACATTTTCCATACATTTCACAATGTCCTCAAACAATGTTCCCTTTTGTAAAATGAGCACATATAAAGTAAGATGTGGTACAAAAATGAACCCTCATAGACGTATGGTACATAGAATGAGAGCAAAGCTTTTTTAATTCAATATAACATTAATGCAACAACATGGTATTCCATGGTACCATGGTATTTAGTCCTTTTAGATAGATAGATAGATAGATAGATAGATAGATAGATAGATAGATAGATAGATCTACAGTAACATGTGCTAAGGTAAGTACGGCATGTAAACATTATGCTGATGACAAGTGACTGTGCAATGTAGCAATAACGGATAATACAATAAAGTGAGTAAGTAAATAGCATATCATCGCTGTCCAATGAAAAACATGTATCCCTATTTTGGTCAATTTTCATTTTTCTACATCATTTAAACACGACAGCTGCCATTTACACTATGTAAAAATTCCATGATGAATGGACCAATAAAAATGCTTTACAATCACTTGGGAAAAATTCTGGTTCCATTCACTTACATTAAAAGTTAAGACAGTTTTTGTCCTCTTCTGTAAAGTTCCAATTTTGGAGATACTTGTTTTTCATTGGACAGTGATGATATATAACTACACAGTAATGAATGTGCAATATTGGGTTATATTAAGTAAAATAGATGTAGTAATAATGATGTCCAGCTGGTGCTCAGAGATAATGTTCAGCTGGTGCTCAGAGACTGATCCTGATATGACTCAGTATTTAATAATGTCCCGGCACAGTAATGAGGTGTTGTATAGCGTGATCGCTGTTGGTACAAACGATCTTCTGTACCATTCCTTGCTGCAGCGGAGCTAAAGAGTCTACTTTTTTGTTGCTGAAAGTGCTCCGCTGACTGACCAGTCAGTCTTGGGGGTAGTGTGATATTTTGTCCAGTATAGCGGTGAGTTTACTAAGAGACTCCTTTTCACCACCACCTCAAAACCTTCAAGCAAGCATTCCAAAACTGAACCAGCCCTCTTGATTAGTTTGTTGAGCTTTTTTATGTCTTCTCCTCTGCTGCTGCCTTACCAACAGTCTGCTGCGAAGAAGATAGCACTTGCAACAACAGACTGGTAGAGGATCTTCAACATCTTACTGCACACATCAAAGGACCTGAAGCATCTCAAAAAGTAGAGTCTGCTCGCACCCTTCTTGTACACAGCCTCTGTGTTGGCCTTCCAGTTCAGTTTGCTGTCGAACAAGACACCCAGGTATTTATATATTTCCACCTGCTCCATGTTCTCACCTATGATGGTGACGGGACTAACCGTGGTCCTCCTTCTTCTCAAGTTCCATTTCCTCAGTTTTGGTCACATAGAGAATTAGTGTACACTATTAGTGCATATTAGTGTACTCTTCTTCTTGTCTGAAGCTCTTTGAGCTATGTTAGTGTATGTAAATAAAGATGTATTATGATTCTCATCATACAATAATTAGAGAACATGATGTCACAGAAATGTTACAATTAGTTGTTAGTTTTTTTAATTTTTATTATTATTATTTTTTATTTTTTTCCCTCTCGATGTAAAGCGTCCTTGGGTATGAGAAAGGCGCTATATAAATTGAACTTATTATTATTATTAGTTAGTGGTTATAGCTAGATACCCTGTCAAAGCCAATGGGATGTAGTTTTCGGAGCACATATATACCATAGAAGTGCTCATGTCAGGAAAGGGCCCACCGTTATTGTTTTAAAGCTCTTCTTTTTACATTTTTTAAATCTCTGCAAAAAAAAAAAACTCTACTTAAAACTCCCCAAGCCACTGAAGTCAGATGACTTAATGTATGTGACAGAAACTCTCATCCCTCATTCATTGTTTGGACTCCTTCACTACAGCTAGAGTAAGAGCCAAGACAGGGACACATCCACTTAATTATAATACATTGCTTCCCCTCATATTTCCACTTGCCTTCAGCCTTTAAAAAACATTGCAGTCCAGAGTAAATGGCCTGCAGAGGAATGGAGAAATGTTCATGAATGCTGGCTATTGTTTTCATGGTTAGCTCTGAACCACATGCTTTTAGCCAAGAAGAGCCACAGAAATTACATGGTCTAAACTCCACTAACACACATTTCCCTACATGCCCCTGTGTTCTTATCCAGCTCCAGGGCAACTCTCTCTCCCCCGTCTCTCCCTCTCTTTTTCTCCCCCTTTCTCTTATGTAGGAATGTTTGATACAAAGAGGTTTTGTGTTCAATTTCATGATGTGTGAACAGTTTGTCTGGCCGGAATATGAATGTAAATTGCTTTGAGAGGATCTCCTTAAAATATACTCAAAGTGAGGTGAGGGATAGTGCAGAATGGATGGCCTTGCAAGTCTGCAATGAAAGTAAACCCAAAGACAAGAAGAGCACTGGAACCATGTCCTTTTGTTCACAGTTTCACTTAATAATATTAAATAATTCAGATCTGACAGAACTGATTTTTCAGTGAGTTTAGATCGAGTACCAACATTTTTTGCTCCTGGGGGTGAAAAGGATATTGAATCTAAAGATAAAGATATTGCTAAAGATATTGAATTAAAAATGCCACCAAAAATGATCTGTGAACCTTTGCCTACAGACAGGATGAGGTTAAAGTCAGCTTTCCATTCTTCAACTTCTTGTGGAAATTTTTCCATCCCACCTTAAATGGCTCATCAGTTACATTCCAGCATCTGCTGCACCAATAAGAAGTGAACTATAGGAGGATCACCACCAGTAACACTTAAATCTGGGTTAACAGTTCCACAAGGGACAGATAAATATAAATAACTAACCTTCCATACAATTTCAATTATCTGTGTAGACTTTTCCATAAAAGCACACATAACTTTTATATAAAAATACTTTTATTTACAATTTATATTATTATACTTTGTATATTTTGTATATATTTTTATTATTTCCATTTTTTGTTATCTTTATCTATTGGTGAATGGAGGAACAGCAAAGTAAGAATTTCATTGTACAGTGTAACTGTCTGTTCTGCTGTGCATATGACAATAAAACTCTTGAAATCAAAAAAAATTTCTTTCACAAATCAAAATGCACTCTGTTTTTATTTATTCTATATATCACACAGACACAGAGAGAACATGCAAACTCCACACAGAAGAGACCCTTGTCGCCCGACCCGGCAATCAAACCCAGATCCTTCTTGCTGTGAGGTGACAGTGCTACCCACTGCAACAGCGTTCAAATATTAATTAATAAAAGTAAAACAAGTTGTTTAAGTAGTGATTTGAGTCTGAACTAATCTAGTGAACAGACTGCTCAAGTGAGCAAACAATATAACATACCAGCCAACCTAGCCTTATAAATTGTTGTATGAGAAACAAACAACCTCAAGTGTGAGAACACATGTCAATTTAATTGCACGTGCTACCTGATTAATATTTATCAAGCAATACTTCTGCCTTGTTGTTGAAAAGCTAGGGCAGGAGTCTGTAATTGTAGAGGATAATGGTATGTTTCTGTTATTTTCAAGGGAGCTCAAGTCTCCCCTATGCTTCCTGTAATGAGAATACCAATGTAACTGTTGGTAGCTTGTATGGAAAATGTATTGTAAGTATAAGATCAGGGTGAGTTCACCCCAACTTCTAATTTTTTTTATTGTGATGTCAGCATAGAAGAAGATCCAGGAAACATTGCTCTTACAGACTGAATCAGCTTTTTTTTTAAATAAACAGCAAGAGGAAACCACCAGCCCAGCGCTACTGACAGCAAGAGTAGCAGGGAACATCACCAATAGCCACCAAACTTCTCTTCATGGCAGACACAAAACCTACATTAACTCAAAACCTACATTAACTTACAGTTCACACAGTGAACACATAAACCCCTCTTAAACTAATACACAACAACAGTAACACATCTCCTTTTAGTGGAGCGGTGGTCATTTTCAGCTGATTTTGATTTCATTCTAGTGTTTTGACAAAAATGTATATTAGTTAATTTTTGATTGTGCACTGAATAACAGTGTTAAAAAATCAACCCCCTTAAACAAAAGCCATATATTATCCATTTCATCATTTTTTAGATTTTGTTTTGTTTTTTATTTTACTTTGTACAACTTTATTTTAAAAAGTCAAACTAAGCTGAGTTTGTCCTTTAATGACCCTCCTTAATTTAAAATACAAAGCAACAAAATTCAAAGCATGCCACACTCAGTTGTAATGGAGAACATTTTGTACTCACCAGTGATTATGCTTTCTAGTAAAACAACTCATACTAATATTATTTATTCAGAAAACTACATGAGTAAACATATTCTGTCATGTTATACAATAAGCCAAATAATGACAATAATAATAATAATAATAATAATAATAATAATAATAATAATAATAATAATAATAGTTGCAATACACCATTTCGTCACTGTCAGAACTAATTGGTCTGTTCATCATGTTGTAAAGAATAAAGGGCATTTTTTAAGAAGTAAAATGGAAAACTAATGTTTTGTTTCAGTTGTGAAGTCAACAGTACCGCAATAGAATGACCCACAAAAAAACTACTATTTTCTGACCTGCAGAGAAGCAAATTAGCATTCAGCTGCTTCTAACCAGCCTTTACAGAACATTTGAAGAAGCCTGTTTTAGAATGTTCATCCTTAGCTCCAAATGAAACATGAGTGAGCAGACAACCTCGTATGTGTTGCGTTTTATGAGCTGTGGGGTTTGGAAGGAGAATGTGGGATTAGAGGGGGTCTTTGTTTTCAGGGTTTTGGCTGACAGGAAGTGGTGGCAGAGGGACAGTGAGGGACACTCATCTCCTGCGGTGAGGAATGCTGGGAGACGTAGTATCCCTTTTTGATCAGCGCTCGCTGACGGATCAGCCCGAGAAAGGCAAATTAGGATCAGACGAGCGCTCGTTGAAAACAGGGCCAATTCTGATGTCCTTTTCTTCTCTCCACGCCGCGCGTCTCTTTCATGCTGACTTTACGGGAAGCCTGGGAAAATGGCCTCTAACCCCGGCTCTTGACCACAGAGTCAGCAGGACAGAGTTGTGCTTTTTTTCCAGAGGTCCAAGCATCAAATATTTTTGTTTTATTCTTTTTTTGGGGGGGTTGGTTTGAGTGAGTGAGTAAAAAGTAGAGTACTTTTCTGTTCCAGAATGTTTCCTCGGAGTATTGTGAGCTATTGGAGCTTTCAGGGGCCAAATGCAGGCTGATTGACTGGAGGAGGGTGTTTTTTTTCTGCTTGTTAAACAAGATAAAGCTTTCATTAAGGCCGGAGCAGAGGGCAGCGCTGACTGTGTCGCTGCTCGCGCCGTGGCCGCAGAGTGAGTTTCCTTGTTTGTCTGGAGGAGCTGAGGCTGTGATTAATGCTCCCGCTGTCCACATTCGGGCAGGACCTTCGGGAAAAGCAAAGTGGAAGAGTGGGGAGAGAGAGAGAGGGAGGAGAGGGAGAGAGAATAAAAGGAAAAAGAAAAGAGTATGTAAGAATAAGTAAAAAAGAAATAGAGGAAAGAGCATGCTTTGTTGAAGTTAATACATCTTATATTTCTTTCTAGAAACTTGGTGCATGAGTTCTATTTAACAAAGCCGGAGAAAGAAAATCCTCCCTTTATCATATTTCAGTACATTTTTCTCTGTAATGAGTAAAATAAATCATAATACTTTTACTTTCATATGAGTTAATTTCTAGCAAAGTGTTTTTACTTCACTACTTTGATTTTTAATAACTATTGCAGAGCAAACATAAAAAAGTTAAATTTAATAGATTCAGTTCTGCTTCAACCAATCAAAGCAAAGCATGTCTCAAAAATACTTTTGGTGTTTCAGAGATGTCCACAAACAGCTGCACAAACTAAAGTGAAACAGTTTTATTCATTTATATTCAAATGCACTAAAGAAAACAATCTTCTCTTCAGCTGCCAAAAGCATCTCATAAACCTGCCGAGATATCTGCTTTTCACAGCTCGTCCTCAGCCTGAGTGAGCATACGAGCAGTGTTATCTATTTTCATCATCCTGTTGTAGCTATATGGTGAACTTAAAAGCTGTTGCATGTGTTTCATGTTAGTTAACATCTGTTAGTGTAGAACAATGGTCTATCTGCATTAAATACAGCTTCTGTTTACAGTTTTGTAGGTAGATGGTCGTATAAGGCCGGGATAAGAGAAATGTAGTTTAATATAGGTTCCCTATAAACTACAATTCTGTTGCATTCAGACGTGTTTTTCACTGTTTTTAAAACTTGCTGGCCTAAACAGTAGTCTTATCAGACTGTGTGTGCAGGCTGTGAGCAGAGAATTTATGTATTAAAAAAATAAAATAAAATAAAATAAATTAGAATAAAGCCCACTCACAATTAAAAATGCAATAACATTCTTAGACACTCAAGGAGTTTCGACAGGGGGAAATGTTACTCTTTTCCTAAACTGCAGACATACGAGGAGCAATGTTTGTTAGTAGAGTTTTGCTTTTGATTTGCTTAAGTAATTTTGCACTTGAATAGTTAAAATATTAATAAAGCACCTATACTTTAACTGAGAAACATTTTGCCATGGGTCTGTCTCATGCGTCTGCTTTCACTGTAGATGGTGGTTTTACAATCTTGAAAATAAAAAAAAAAACAAAGTGAAATAAAGGAAAAAGGTATGAGCTCCGAAGTTATTCAAATGCAAGTGACGCTGACCATGTTAAGGCCCTTGTTCGTGTGCTACCTTCCATTAAAGGTGATTCTCATATGCATTTGATCTAATAGCAGCGTCAAGCTGAGCATGTATAATCAACTTCATGATTATTGGCACCCTCTGTAAAGATGAGAAACATTATTTAACAGTGTCTTTGTGGTTAATTAACTTCATCTCACACTGAGGAACTGAGAAGACACATAACTAAATTACACCTAGTCTGAGAAAACTAAAAAACCCTTCAGTCCCAATTACTGCCATCACTGCATTTAGTACAGACTGTCTTAGGAAACATAACAGAAATGAGTCTTCTCCAGTAATACCTGATGAGGAATAGAATACCGGGAATACTGAGTAAGAAATCTGTACTAATGAATGTTCATCTAACCATGTACTATTTTGATATACTAAGTATGTATGTGTGTGTGATGGAGCATGTATAGTGAAAGAGAGAGACTAATAAAGAGTGAAAAAAGTAGAGAAAAGGTGAGAAAGAAACAGCGAGAAAGAAGAATTAATCGAGAAAAAGTATGTGTGCGTGTGTGTGTGTGTGAAAGAGAGAAACAGAGAAAGAGAGAGAGAGTGAGAAAGAGAGAAAGAAAGAGGGAGGAAGAATTTATGTCCTTGTCAGGTTTCTTTTTTCCTTCCATTTCTGAAAACAGTGAGTGTGTGTTATGAGGTGATGGCCGGTTGGCTCCGCCCCAAAATCAGAGCCGCTCGTCGACAGCACAAGGACAGCGGTGTTTCAGCAGAATCACAATGATGGATACCAAAATCTTGAGCAGAGCCGTCTGCACCAGGTCATACGGCTCCATACTCAATATAGCTCCAACTCAGAGCCCCCGAGACCGCCCTCATGTTTATAATGCATTAGTGGAACAAACTGGTCACTGTGCCCTCCTTACAGATCCCAGACCAGCCGTTCCTCACAGACGTTCCTTAAAGATATTCAGACTGAATAAATAATAGTGTTAATATAAGCATGTTTTGTCTTGATACCTTCAAAAGTCTAAACTATACACACCAGTAAAGTGATTTGAGAGAGAGAGAGAGAGAGAGAGAAACAGACATAGAGACAGAGACTGACAGAGACAGAGACTGACAGAGATAGATAGACAGAGAAAGAGAGGGAGACAGAAAGCGAGTGACAGAGAAAGTAAAAAAGTGTGCAAGAGAGAGAGAGACAAAGAGGGAAATAGAGAAATGGAGAGAGAAAAGAAAAAAGAGAGAGAGACAGAGAAAGAGATAGAGAGAGCCTGACCAAGATAGACAGACAGAAAGAAGAGAAAGAGAGAGAGAGACAGAAAGAGAAAGATGGAAGAAAGAGACTGAAACAGATTGATTGATTGATTGATTGATTGATTGACAAAAAGAAAGACAATAGAGAATGACTGCCTAAGAGAGAGAAAGACACAGAAAAAGACACAGAGAGTGAGAGTGAGAGAGAAGGAGGAAAAGAGAGAGAAAGACAGAGTAATAGAAAGACAGACATACAGGGATGCACCTATTGCCTTCAAACATTAAACAGGCTCAATAAAATAATTCAAATTAAAGGGAATGAAATGATACATAAGATTGTTCAGAGTTTCTTTTATTCTGTTTATTCTGTTCTGTCCTTCACTGTTGCTTACAAACCAAACATTTTAAAAGAGATCTAATAAATGTTACAATTCACATTATGATAGAAATTAAAACCAAACAAATTAATTAGTAAAGAAATGTTAATGACTGAAACATAACCGTGTATAGAGAACACTGCTTTTCTCACAGATATACCTCAGTAAAAGAAAACATGTCATTTGAAAAAAACACAAATCCATCAAAGTGTTACATCAGTAAGTGCTGAACTGGTTACTCCCCACCTCTGAGTGAGTGTAGACCACTCTAAGTGTGAAAGCCTCAGCCACCTCACACTGCGTCAGCTCCACTTCAGTGTTCACCTCACTGTCATCACCGCTTTCCTTTCTGGGTTTCCAGTGATGTGACGTGCGCAAACTCTCCCTCTCCATCTTCATTGCAGCTGATTTTAGATGAGCACTTGTAAACTCTCAGGCTGAGTGAATTAAATTGATTTTCTCCGCTAAGACGGTCTGGTGGGAGAGGGGTTCCCATAAACAAATAAAAAGAGTGCGGTCTGCTTTGGTTTACTCATCAGCGAATCTGTCTCTGTTTGTAATGAAGTGAGATACAAAAACAAATTCCTTACAGTAGTATCTGCAGAAGCTATTCATAAACCACATAGAGAAAATGACATCTTTGCCAGTGAAGACAACTTGAACGTGGGCAATAAATATTGATTCATTATTCTTTAGCCAAGTTGTACACAAAGGTGTCAATAAGTGTTCTTTGGAGTGAACAGCTTTTGGCTGGAGAATACTCGACAAACCACCGTCAATAAAAACTACTCATCACTGCATCCACAAACAAAAGTTAAGACTCTACAACGGAAACCAAATGTTAACAACTCCACCAACATCTCTGGACTCATGCTCATCTGAAATGGATTAATGTACAGCAGAAACGTTTGCAGTGTTCTGGAGGGTCAACCTTTCAGATTAGTTATGGAATTAATGGACATCAGGTCAAAGAAGATGTGATGACATCAGGGCCGTCAATGTCAGTGTCGTCACAATAAGCACATTGGAAAAAGGAAATCAACCTGCCTTTTAAGTCTCTCTTTACACCTCATCTCCACCTTTCTCAGGTAACCCCCTGACCACTCAGCCCCACTTTATCACAGAAGAAAAGAACCATCTGGACTGTTACCAGCATAAAGTTTAAAAGCCAGGGTTCGTGAGGGTATGAGGATGTTCTATTGCC
Source organism: Megaleporinus macrocephalus (assembly GCA_021613375.1). NCBI lineage: Eukaryota > Metazoa > Chordata > Actinopteri > Characiformes > Anostomidae > Megaleporinus > Megaleporinus macrocephalus. Next base: position 29,593,219 of record CM038704.1, on the reverse strand, counting down.
CAATTTTGGAGATATATGTTGTTGTTGTTTGAAAATAGTGTGTTGTAACTCACACTGTTTGCTTTTTACTGCGTCATGAGGAGCAGAGCAATAGAAGTGCTTCTTCTATTCAAAGTTAAGAAAGTATTTGGTTCTCCTGTAAGGTCACAATATGCTGGCTTCTAGAAAAGATCTTTTTCAGGGATGTCCATGCTTATTACAACATGACAGTGCCATCCAGAAACTTCATAGCGTCACAGCATCACAGCAAAACAAGCATCTCCAACATAGTAAGAGGACAAAAGCTGTTTATACTTTCAATATTAGGCAGTGGAATAAGATTTTTTCCAAGCTACTTGGGGATATTTCTGTTGGTCCAATCATCATGAAACTTTGACAGGATATGAAGAGCAAATGATATTCAAATGATACGATATGTTATAAAAACACAGCTGCGTAATCGGGGAGTGTGAGTTCTACAAAGGCTTCTCTGCAATCCAGATCTCCCACTAAAGATGAGGCAGGATGAGTTTGTGTCCTTCATACTAGGGGTGTGAGAAAATATTGAAATATTGTGATATTGTGTTTAGTGATACTGAAAATCACAGAATTGATTATTAATTTACAGTTTACATGCAAAGATTTCTGGCAGACAGTTAATCATTGTGTGTTGTGTTTACAACTCTGTAATCCATTTTTAGCTCCACTCCAACAGAAACATGCAGCACAAGGGCATTTATAAGCATTGGCAAATCACTTTGCTTGCAATATCGCAGTATATCACTATATATTTAATCGTGACCACTGTATCACAATGTATTTTGTATCACCAGGTTCTTGCCAATACACAGCCCTACTTAGTACCCAAACAGTTGAAGTGTTGTTAAAGAGAAAGAGGATTTAACATGTATTATCAATGATCAAAGAAAACCTAATAAGTCAAGGATGGCAGAGTTAGTAGATGTAAAGAGATCTTATTCCAAGCCATTTTGGAACATTTCTGCTGGTCCATTATAATAAAATGTTCACATAAAGTAAAGGGCAGCTGCTGTGTGCTCAAATGATGGAGAGAAGTAACAATTGAAAAAATGAAGATTGTGATAATCTACATATTTAAATACTAAATATATAAAAAAGGAAATTATTAAATGTTTTGTTTTTGTACTGTTTTCCATTAAATACATGTCAGAACGTATGAATCACTGCTTCAGATACAGAGGCTCATATATAAAATGGTCTTGTCAAGTGAAAAGCATGGTCAGTTACATGACAGTTAACAAGTATATACCATTGCAATTAGGTAACATCACTTAATTAGACCTAAAATAATCTATCTGGGAATAGATTGAATGATTGTAAATATTCTTATATTTCCTGCTTTTGTTTGCCTGTATACCATGTTAATTGTGCATTACAACACTGGAATAACAGAAGAGAGAGGAAATATATGCATATGATTTTCAAATGCATGGTGTGAAAAAATGTAAAACTATTTCTGTGATGAGACTAAGGCGCTGGATTGATAACTGTGGTACTAAAGTCACGGAGCTGCAGTAAGTAAAAAGCTCTGAAAGCATGTCTTTCTCTCTCCATCTTCTCAGTCACGACCAGCTTTCCGGCTCTCCATCAAAAAGACAACTGGCCTGACACTGGCAGGTTAATGGACGGAGGGGACTGCGTCTGGAGGGTAAAAAAACCTTCTCCCACCCTGTCGGCCTGACCATTGTTGGGCACTCAGGTGCATTAGGATCATACCACCTCTCAAGCTGGACGCAAGGAGAGAACAGGAAATGCATTTAAGTTCAAATAGAACACAGGGGACGTCACTCAAGCAGACGGACCTACGCTTAACTGTCCATCTTGACACTGATGGACAAATGGATGAATATAAAATAAATATCATAACATAAAGTGACGGAACATCACTGTCATTATAAAACCATTTCACCACCGTTTGAAAACAGTAAACTAATTACCTTCAAGATAAGAGAATTTGTTGTCTCTCACATAAACCAACCGTTTTGGAGATATAATATAATAATATACACCAACTGACCACTTCGTTAGGTACACCTCCATGTATCCACACTCATTGCTAATTTCATTAGCGATACTTACCATATAGGAGCACTTTGTAGTTCTACAATTACAGGCTGTAATTTAATTTGTCCGATTCTCTGCATACATTGTTGCACTCTGTTTCCACCACAGAGCAGGTATTATTTGTGTGATCAACTATTCTCAGCTCTGCAGTGACACTGACTTTGGAGCATTTGCTGAATTTAACATCAAAATAAACATAAAGTGCCATAATTTTGGCAACGGACACAAATTTGTTTTATTTATGCAAATAGTTTCATAGTTAAATACAGAGTGCATAAAATGTGCAGATATGTTTTGTTTGTAGAGGACATGTTAACTTACTTCACATTTGCACATGACTGTGAAATAACTAATTATTATTTGACTCAAACTTTATAAAGTAATTTTTAACATAATGTCACTATAATTACTATAAAGTAGTATTATAAGTCTCCTGGGCCTTACATGCACAACAAGCTCTAATGTTTACTCAGAATGTTGCAAAAAAAATAAATAAATAAACATCCAGTAAGCAGCTGTTCTGCAGATGTTAATAGAGGTCAACAGACAATGGACAGACTGGTTCATGCTAACAGAAAGGCTGCAGGTAGTTGAACAGATGAACAGAAAAGCATATCAGAAAAACTTTGAGGCAGATAGGTTTCAGCAACATAGGACCATGTTGGGTTCCACTTCTGTCAGCAAAGTGCAGTGGGCGTAAACTCGGATGGTGCGGACAGAATTTGGCTTCAACAGCATTAATCCAGGGGCCCATCCAGCTTTGTTTCAACAGTCCAGGCTGGTGGAGGTGGTGTAATGGTGCAGGGAATGTTTTCCTGGTACTGCTTGGGTTTGTTAATACCAATCAATCATTGACTGAATGGCACAGCATGTTTAAATACTGTTGTGGACTATTTAGCATCAATGTACCATCTGTCACAAAGGAAAAGTCATTTGAAACTGGTTTCATAAACATGTCAATGAGTTCAATGTTCTTCAGTAGCTTTCCCAGTCACCCGTCCTGAATCCAGTTCAACATCCTTAAGATGTGTTAGACATGAAGCACGAGAGTAGACCTGAAGAATCTGCAGGAATTACATCTCAAAGAATGCTTCTAACATCTTGTTGAATCAATGCTATGAAAAATTGTTGGAAATTGTTAGAAAAATTGAGGAAAGGCCCTACCCAGTATATCACAGTGTTCCCAATAAAGAGCTTGGTGAGTTTATATGACTGAATAATTACAATCTACTGTATGGCTTAACAGATTTCCTTTACTTAGACCAATTGGTGGGGGTTTCTACAAACAGATGAAATAAGATTAATTTTCTCTGGTTTAGTCATCAGTGAAACACTACGACAAGCATATATGTGATGTATTGCTTTTAATGATTTTATTAAAGAGAAACCATACAGTGTGCCTCCTTTCCTGACTGAGGTGAATGAGAGACTGCTTGTGTCAGGTATTCAACTGTGAGGGCTGAAATGAAGAGCAGGTGAATGGCCGCACTTAATCCCCCCAACCTTCACTGTACTGATCCAGGACCTGCATTCCTCTCACTAATGCTCAACTTAGGCTGTCACAAGTGAAAATAGGAAACATATATTGGCAGCGGTGAGGAGAACTCAGGTCATGGTGCTCCTAAACTGATATGGCTGTTTTCCTACATGAGTCAATAAGCCAAGACATATTTAATGTCTGAAGTCTGCTTTTTGTACTTTAGCTACGAGGCTAATGCAGCAAAGAAGTTAGCTCAAGCATGCCAGATAACGCACTGCAAACCTCTTGCCTAAATCTCCCACCTGCCTTAAATCTTGTTGAGTTATGAAATAATAACAAATAGATCTGTTTTTGTGGTTCCAGGATTGTATAATGTGCTGTTATCTATATCATTTTGTTATCATATTTACTTTTTTTATTTACAGGGCTTTATGAGCGAGACACTAGTAACTGCTGTCAGCTCACCTTCAGAGATGTAAAAAACATGTTTAGTGACCTGTTTGATCAAAACTAATACATCTTTATTGCTTAAGTCTATAAAAGAACAGCAGGTTTTCACAAACAAGTTTTCATGTTTGTATAGTTTTACTGCTCACATCAATTTCCTCCAGGTGTAGACAGTAATGAAGTACATTAACTTGAGTACTGTACCTAAGTATATTTTTGAGTATCTGTATTTTACTTGAGTACCACTTTTTTGGGAACTCTACCAAAAGTACTAATGTACTAACGAACTCTACTAAAAGTTCTCGTTACTCATTATTTTGTTTGTGGATCAATGACTGGCCATATTACTCTTCCTACACTGTCAGTCACGGTAAACTCCTTCTACACTGTCAGTCACAATCAAAGTGCTGCTGGAGTTTTTAAATAGTTGAATTTGTTTTTTGTACTACAGCAGATGAAGATGAGCATTCAAGACCATGTACCAGTTAGCTTGGAAACCAGTTGGTTCATCACACAAGGTCCTGTGTGAATCCACTGCTGATGAAAGCTCATAGTTTGCCTACATAGCAAATATGCTGCATATTGACATTACTGCTCTCAGACATAAATATTTAAATATTGTTAAATAAGCTCAGTTAGAAACTGTGTTATTAACATCATGTAAAAGCAGTGCATTCAATTGGCTTTTATAGTTTCAGAGTCACAATGCATTTTGGCAATACAAAAAACATGCAGCCAGTGTAGTAATAGCAAGTACTCCATAATTTTAACTCAAATCAACCTCTGACTGAACAACTTTCACTTGTACTGGACTAATATTTCACCAGAGGTATCTATACTTTTACTAAAGTAATGAAGTTATGTACTTTGTTAATCTTTGATCTCCACCCACAACAAATGAGTAACAGGTATAACTGTATTTTTTAATGATATCAACTAGTCATTGTGAATGCAACCTAAGTTTTTCTTTAAAAAAAAACTGAAAAGCAGTGCAAATGAAGTGTTTTATACTTGGTTAAATAAGTAATCGACGGGAGTTTGGACCCAAGAGCTGCCATTTAAGGGGTAAAATAAATGTTAATATGAAGCTTTTCCTAAATGAAAAACTAAATGTTAATGTTTGACTCTCTGTGGGTACAAGGCAGTGTTACCCACCTCTTTAGAATGCATGCTATATTTGAACGGACTGTCTCTTTAATTTCTCGTGGTTTTCCTCTGTATCATGCAGAACGCCCTTGATTTAGATCCAGAACGTGTCTCCACGGTTCGAGGCTCGAGGCTGCTTAGTGGTCTGCTAGTGCCAGGAGGCCAAATGTCCAGCAGGAGCTTATAAATAGATAATTCATGTGAAATGAGTGGTATGTCTCATACATATTTTTCACTTGTCACGTGGTTAAAGCAATGACCTGCCACCAGAATGGAAATCCCAGTCTGACCGAGGAGTAAGGCCAGCTCTTAGCCTTGTTTTCAAAAATCTGTAAGTGATTGTGAGGTTCGGTACTTGTTGCCAGATCTGTGCTCTTTCAGGCCATAATGCATTATGTTTGTGAGGAGCTTATATTTCTGGATGATTTATCTATACGGATTTGGCCATTTGCCTCCGCATCAGATTCCTGCTGTCAGGCAAAGCAAGAGGAAGCTGCAAAGTAAAATGCAGCCACATAAATAATCCGCTAAATTTATATCCGCTGCCTCGCAGGAGCGCTGCAATTCTTATTGATATCAGGACACTGCTGCACACGTCCCGGTCAACGCTGCGTTTTTTTAAGCATCCTCACACTCTCTTAACTTCCCTGTTTGGGAGTAAAAGGACTCCGACTGGGCGCTCGGATTTCACAACCTTTTTTCTTCTTTTTCTTCCTCCTTTTTTCAAAAGGCCGTGCAGCCTTTTTTAAGAGTGCAGGCCTCTCTATGAAAGAAAAGCGCTCTGATTTGAGACACCTGTCAGGGAAGCGGTCCTTCATAGCTTCGAGCACCTCTGATCTGGTTGCTCTTGAGATTCCAGTAAACGATACAGGCGCTTTATGGTCCCCCACCGACCCCCACACTACCGACCCGTCCCACAGCCCAGCACCCCTGATATTGGCTTACACACCACCATGGGATCACAGTTACACAGTTACATGGTGGGCCAGAGACTGAACCTGACACCAAGGGCCATTGTCGGACACACCTTCATGTTTTATGGTGGGGATGGCTCCCTGCTTTCTTTAGCCTGGTCTCGCTGCAGGGCCTGAGAGCACATCACAAAGCCATTGGAGATGTGATTCATTACAACTCATAATGCACTGGACAAAAAGGAGACTGATCTACATCTGGTCAATGGTGGAATTCAACACCAGTCAACAGTGCACAGTCAAAATAGCATCTGCACTTTGGCAACTATTCAGATTTCCTCAATTTCCTGTTAACATACTTGATCAGCCAAGTCTGTCTATAATAAGCTTCTGGTGCTCCAAGTTTGTATCTTGCACTAGAGCTATGAGATCAGTGGAAAATACGAAGATAACGGTTCTTGTGTAATGAGAACTCAAGCACAAGTTTTTATTGGTAAAACTGAGGGAAAGTTGTATAGTAGCATATTAATATTGCATGCACACACTCAGTAAGAAGGCCTGGTTCAGTGTTTAGATGTCAAATGCAAAATCAACATCATACTGCTGAAGACTTGTCCTTTACCAAGTTAACTGAGTTCTCTTTGAATACTTTTCAACATGCTCACAATAATCAGATTTATAAAAAGATTCAAAAAGACATTTCCACCAGTGAAGTTTCCAAATTTCCCCAAACTTACACTGTACAACTATTATTATGACTAGTTGTTTTGTACTGTTGAAATGAAATACTTGTACATTTATCGAATAACATTTTCAGGGGAAAACAACATGCCTTAAAAAATGTTTCATTTAGACCTAAGAAAATACAGTAAGTATATATTTCAAAGGCCATGAGATGTTTCTCTGTTTACTCTTAGCAGTTAACTTTCTGTGGATTTAATCAAACATCCAACTAAATTCATATCAGCTTCCTACGCCACCAAATAAAGAACCATCAGAATTTATTTGTTAACATTTTATGTTATTTTATGTGTTTGGCTGTAGGGTTGAAACGTTATAGACTCATGGATGTTATAGAAATGATAGATTCTATCTTAGCAACCTAACAGCTGGGCTTAAGCAGCACTACTAATATCTAATACACATGATGTAATAGCCTTCTCCAGTCCAAATGCTCTTTCAGATTACACAAGCAAACAACTATGATGGAGCCTATGAGTCACAACCACTAACTTCTATAGTGAGGCACCACTAAGAATTTCTTTCAACTCTTCAACTATTCTATCTATTCAACTCTATTCTAACTCCAATCTATTTGTGAAGACATCTAACAACTGCACTGACTAAGACTCTCGTCTTTCCAGCATGCAGCAGTGCTATGCCCCTTTTGTTTGAATAGATCTGCATCCAAAAACTTTAAGGTAACTTACTATGCTGAAACAAGTGAAGTTTGGCAGAACTGGGCTTTCATGTTAGCTAGCTAACTCACTGGCAAAAGTCAACGGACTCTATGGGAATACCCTTACATAGTCTAACGGTTTCATAGGGTGTAAACTTTTAGTTTAGGTTGTCTCATGTTGGCCAGCTAAGGTGATGATAGCCATCTTTGCCTTAGCTAGCAAGGTATCTTCCTCAGCCCTTGCCTGACCAACAAGCCTGACAATCTAAACATGCAAATAATACCCTATAAAACCCACAGCCTGTTTCATCATTAAAATTACACACACATTACATTAAACTTCTAGTAACAGCAACAAAACACTGACTAGAGATACAGAGAACAAAAGGAGTCTTATGGTACCCACAAAGTGCAAGTTTGGCTTTTGCCAGTGGGTTATATTGTTAGCTAAATTAGTTGGATAACCAAAGTTAGAGCCCACCACTTTGTTTTTCTCAGTTCGTTTGAGAATTGTACCTGCACTCATTTTCTCCTCTCTGTTTCACAGGAAAGAAAGAGGTAGAATGAGAACGCAGTAGATTTTTGAACTCTTTGCAAACAGCAGGGATCACAGCACTGCAGCATTTTATTTTAAAATTAAATATATGGTTCATTTTGAAACAGCATATAAACATGTCTGTTTCAAACACCAGTCATGTTTTGACTATATTCAAGGTTAAAGAAAAAGCTTTTTTTTTCCACCTAAAATTCCCTTTTCCTTTTCTTTAACCTAAAGGTGATCTCAGATTTTAAAGCTCATGGAAAAGATAAATCTGGAAGTAGTAGGGAAAATACCACAGACTCTTCAGAGAGCCATAAATCATCCCACAAACAACTGTTCTTTCATCATGTGAAATTTCCTCTGAATGACTATCCAATTCTATGCACTCGACCTTTTCATCTTCTGCAGCCTTGAACACAGTCATACACACATATTACATGTGTCTACAGTGTCAACTTCAGCTACACACACATCACATTAAACATCCGGCAACAGCAACAACAACACTGCTCCACTCACTAGAGATACAGAGAAAACACACAGAGAGCAGGAGAGGTGGAAGCATGAAAACAAGAGGGGAGAGTGACAGAAAGAGAGGGAAGCAGAGAAAATTGGAGGGAAAAAGCAGATTAAATGAGAAAAGGCAGAGAGGGAAGAGAAAGGAACAGAGGACAGAGGAAAAAGTGAGATGAGAAAAGGAGAGAGAAAAAGAAAATGTTGGTGAGAGACAGAGAAGAGAAAGAATGTATGAGAAAGACAGAAGGAGAGATAAAAAGGAGAGACGAAGGTCATGGGGAGAGAAAGACAAAATAGAATAAAAAGAGGGGAATTAAAAGCAGAATAAGAATATCCAGAATAAAAGAAATAAAAAGAGAAGAAAAATAAAGAGTAAGAAGAGGAAAGAGAGGTAAAAGAAAGAGAAGAGGAAGAGGACAGACAGAGAGGAGAAAAAAGGGCACAGAGAAATAGGACAAAAAGCAGAGTGAGAAAAATGTGGAAATAACAGTAAAAGAGAGAGAAAGACAGAGGGGAAGGAGTGATAGAGAGAGGGAGAAAGGAGAAATAGAGACAGAGGGAGGGAGGGAGAGAAAGAGGAGAGAGGGAGTGTGGTTGGAGCAAGAGAAAGAGGGGTGGGGGAGAGAGAAGCAGAAAGAGGGAGATAGCGAGGGAGAGGGTGATGGGGAAAGAGGGTTTGGGGAGGGAGACCGCAGGAGGGAGGGGGACATAGGGAGTAAAATGGGGAGAGGGTATGAGAGGGAGAGAGAGAGGGTTTGGGGAGAAAGAGAGAGAGAGGGTTTGGGGAGAAAGAGAGAGAGAGAGGGAGAGAGAGGGTTTGGGGAGAAAGAGAGAGAGAGGGAGAGAGAGAGAGGGTTTGAGGAGAAAGAGAGGGAGAGAGAGGGAGAGATGGTTTGGGGAGAAAGAGGGAGAGAGAGAGAGAGAGTTTGGGGAGAGAGAGAGAGAGAAAGAGAGAGAGAGAGAGGGTTTGAGGAGAAAGAGAGGGAGAGAGAGGGAGAGAGAGAGAGTTTGGGGAGAGAGAGAGAAAGAGAGAGAGAGAGAGAGAGGGTTTGGGAAGAGAGAGAGAGTTTAGGGAGAGAGAGAGGGGGGGGTTTGCGGAGAGAGAGAGAGAGTTGAGGGAGAGAGAGAGAGTTTAGGGAGAGAGAAGGAGAGAGAGAGGGTTTGGGCAGAGAGAGAGAGAGAGAGAGAGAGAGAGAGAGTTTTGGGAGAGAGACAGAGTTTTGGGAGAGAGAGAGATTTGGGGGAGAGAGAGAGAGAGATTGGTTGAGTACAGAGAGGACTGTGCAGTATTGTAATTAGTTGCACCTGTTTCCTTTACCGCTCCTCGGGTTTCTCCGTACAAACGCATGTAGATTAGGCATCAAAGCGCGGCGGGCCGATCCTCCTCAATGCCCTCTTTGTTGCCAGTTGTCAAAGCAGCCTCCAGAAATGTGTGACCTAAACACGAGAGGAGTTCTGGAAGTTCCACACAGTGAAAGGAGGGACAACACCCAGCCACAGACTGCTTACCCCAACCACAGGGGGCAACGGGGGGTCAGCAGCGTCTCTGGTACTTCTACTAAAACTCATCTCCTCTCACTTCCACTTTCCTTACACACAAAGTCCGTACAGGAGGAGTACCTGAAGAGTTATGTTATAGTTATAGGGTTATATATCGTAATAGGGAGTCTGCCTTCTCGCGGATCATGTCATGGATTTTAATAAAACACGCAGAAACGTCTATGCAGTTATACATAATGCTACAATTTTTTTTTGATGTGATCTACAAGGCTTTAGGTGAGTTGGTGTGAAATAACGCTGTTCTCAACAGTTATAAAAACAGAATAGAAAATAGTCAGTTATAAAATAAGAATTTGTTTATTTTTTTAAATATAAATAATAAAAGGGACTAGGCACATCAACTGCAAAACTGGAGTAATCTACAGAAAGACTCGAAGGGCTGTGTGGGGTAAATGTGGAAGCAGCACAACCTAGTGGCAGATAAAAGTAACTGCATTCAGTCCTGATTTTATATGATGGACATCATTGAAAAGCTCATTAATTTATTTCTACTATCATTAAACTCGTTTAAATTAAACTGCATAAACTGCAGTGGATCAATTTTCAGCACATTAATGAAGTCAAGCAATCAGTACACAGATTAGAACATACTAGCCCTTAAGGAATAAAGGGAATGCAGCTTCATCCAGGGGCCAGATCAGCTATAACTGTTTCCTTGTCCAAAGTCCATTGTTGAGGACTGCTCATAATGGGTTTAAGGCGCACCCTCTCATGGCACAGATGTTCAATGGAAGGCTCTGCAGCAGCCACACAGGAGTCTAAGGTCCATGTTTAATGCTGATCATCAGCTAAAGAGAAATAAACCCAAACTTCCAGCATTGGGCTGTGAAGCAGTGGAACTCTCTGGAGTGATGGAGCTCAGTCCAATACCTTTGGGGTGAGTTGGGCTGGAGTTTGTAAACCAGAGCTAATCATCCTACCTCAGCAACTGACCTCACACACTAATGCGTATGTGCCTGAATGCAATCAAATCCTCACAGCAATGAGAATGTCTACCAAAGCCTTTCTAGAAGAGTAGAGACTGCTACTACAGCAAAGAAGAGACAAACTCACTATAATACTCTTGATTTCAGAAGAAACATGGAATATGCTTTTGGACATACAGTGTATCCACAGAATTTGCACTAGTGTGGTTATAATAGTAACAATAAGCTGTGAAACTAAACTACAGTATCATGTAAAGGCCCCATATGGGTTTCCTGTCTAAGATAGTCAGGTGATAAATGGTATTCACTGTGGCATGATCACATTAGCAGCCCAAACTGAGGTCTATAGCATTCAGTGTTTACTTGATGCACCCCCACCTCTGTTGTTTTGGGCCTCTATTGCTTTTCCAAAACAAACAAATTGCCCCTCTCGTTCTCGCGCAACTCAGGAGGTAAACAGAGGGGCGGCGGATTAAATTTGGTAATTACTTTCATGTGGAAACAGCCGATAAGTAGCCATCAAAATCACAGGAGCTTTCCCCCAGGAGCGGTACTGCTTGAAGGAGGGGAGGCTTGAAATTACAGTTAATCGTCCACAGTCTCATGAAGGTCAACACTCATTATACAGAGGTGTGGAAGGGGGGATGAGAAAAGTGTAGAAATAGCCAAAGCATGAGTCTAGTGAAGAATTTTCCCTCAGACGGCAATGAGGGGTTTGGATTTTGCAGGTTTGAATTGTTGCAAAGGGAAATAGGTCTAAAGCTCATAGTTCAAAATATCTAAATAAAGTGATGCAAACTGGTGGCCTGAGGGTACTGGGATAGATTTGGCTGTAGGTTATTTAACTCTAACAGGGTCCAGAGAAAGACTTCTGACCCGCCTAAGAGAGAGATGAGTGCTACACAGAGAGTGATACATGGTTTTAAATCTTAAAGCTCTGTGTGTTTGTCTATATGTTGGCCAGTCTTAAAGTGTGTCAAATCAGGCGGTGTCTTCTGGATGTGTTGCAAAAGATTTTGCGACTGCAACATGTAGCAATAGTATTGCAATATGATGTTTTGCTCATAATTTGCCACCCCGCTACACAACGCAAACCTACAGAGTGTGCATGCAACAGACCTTGAAAACACACTGAATCAACCAAGGCCGTCCTCTACATACAGTGTGCATGTAATAGGAATCTATAGCTTTACGTTCCCTCCATTTTGCTTCAGTTTGAGAGAGAAGGAGACAAATAGATAGAGATAGGTGCTTTACAGTGGTGCAGTTCTTTCTGTATTAATCTAAAATTTCACAAAAATTGATAACCCAATTACATAAATGGCACAAAATATTACACTTGGTCATTTCTTATAGAGAAAAAAATTCACCAATATCAAATAGCAGTGAGTAGCAAAAGCATGTGAACCTTGATGACCTCTTTGTGCAGCAGTAACTGCAACTAAGCATTTCCGGTAACTTGATCAGTCCTGCACATTGGATTGAGGATATTTTAGCTCATTCCTTTCAGAACACCTTTTGGGATGTTGGTGGATTTCCTCATATGAAGTGCTAACTACACTTCCTCCCACATGTATATAGGTTTAAGGTCAGGACTAGGATTTTCCCAGATGCAGCAAAACAGCCCCAAACCATGATACTACCATCGCCATGATTCACAGATGGAACAAGGTTCCTATGATGCAATGCAGTATTTGTCTTTCTCTGAACATAACACTTCATTTAAACCGGAAAGCTCTAGTTTCATTGCATCCATTTACAAAAAAAATTCCAATAGCCTCTGGCTTGACCACATGATCTTTAGCAAACTGCAGCAAACAGTGTTCTATTTGGAGAGCAGTGAATTTCTCCTTGCCATGCACATCCTGATGGTGGACTCATGAACGTTAAACCTTAGTCACTGCGAGAGGCCTTTAGCTCTTCTGTTTCATTGTGGGCTATTACACTCTTTATCCTTAAAGTGCTCCCTGTTGGTCCACCACTGCTGGGAAGGGGCTTGAATTTCCTCCGTTTGTACACAATCTGGCCGTGGATTGGTTTAGTGCCATGATACACTTACATAAATATGTGTTATAAAGCTCTGGTTTTAATAGATCCTTGTACAATGTTCTTTAAGTCCACAGGGTGGCCACTCACACCTGATTGTCATCCCTCAAATTTCACCTGCTAATCCTAGAGGGTCACATGCTTTTGCCACTCACAGATGTTGAATAGTGGATCATTTTTCATAATAAATAAATGTTTAAGTCATAGTTATGTAAGGTTCACAAACTTCCAAGCACCACTATGTATGCATGTGTTTGTGTGAGAGAGATGGACAGAAGACAGAGAAAAATATAATAATTATAAACAGAGAGAGAAAGAGTGTGAGAGTGAGAGGGAGTTAGTTTAAATGCAGCAATTAGGACAGTGAGATGTGGAGAGTATGAGGATGTTCAGGGTGTGATCACGAAGCTGTAAACCAGCACAATGCCAACTCAGCCAACAAAGCAGAGTCAGGGGAAGGTGGATAAATAATGTAAGCCTACTCCATTATCTGCTCCGCAAAGCTCATCAGCGAGCCTCTACAATGGCCACAATTGAATTGCTGATTGCATCTCTCTCTCTCTCTCTGTCTCTCTCTCTCCCCCTCTGTCTAAGATGCCCAGGCTCAGCCTGTCTCTGAATGGTGCAGAAAGGAAGAAGGCAGAGAGAGAGAGAGGTAGAGCAAGAGAGAGAGAGAGAGGTGTGTGCTCTTTCTTCAAGGTCAAACAGTTAAAGACCCAGCAGTTTCGGAACAGGTTGAGCTTAGTCATAGACTGAATGTGATACACCAATGGAAAGAGATTGGAAATTAGCTTTAACATGCTGAGAATCAGGCAACAGTGTGGCGATAAAGTGGATCATTTGAGACTAAAGTTAGTCTTTTTTTTAGTTTTGCACTGAACTATGATAATTGAGGACAGTGAACTAAACAAGTAGACTAATTGAAGTGCATGTAATTAGCATCATGCAGAATGCATGACTACATCATCACACTTGCCACAAACTGTTTTCATTGGTAAAGTAATCTCAAATGTCTAACTTATTCATGTGGTTCCTGACATTGTTACCTAGAACAGTCTGCACGTTTCTACTAAAAAGGCCACTTAGCTAGAACCAGAAGACCACAATGTACTTATCAAGTCAAGAAGCTGCTGGTGTTCTTAGGGCAATGGGCTGTCCACCCCAGAGCCCAGATCTCAGCATCATGGAGCGTGTTTGGGAACACTTGGATTAGAAGCAGAGATGTGGAGCAATGTCTCTGTGGATTTGTTTGAGAATACTGAAAGTAAAGCATAGCAACTGTAACGAAGATGAACAAAAATGAAGGCCACATGGAAAACCTAGTATTTTTTCTTATTAAAACCTGGAAAAACCCTGACAAACATACACAATTCTGAACCATTAATAGCAAAATGATTCACATTGTAACACATTTGTGAAACTGACTGAATGTTAAGGCCTTTGCAGTCCTCTTCCGTCCACTGAAGCACATGTTCATAAACATACTCTCAGAGGCTTTTGCAAAAAACTTGCCAGTCTGAGCACATGCTGTTATTAAAGTGAAAGGGACATAGCAAATACTAAGAAATGCTGGAATTCATGTGAACATTCTACTTTTCAGTCAATCTCTTGGGCTGCTAATATAATTTCTAATGAAAGTTGCAATACACGGACATTTTCACTGGAGGACTCAGACTTTTGAACCTCTCTATTTTTATTTTTATTTTGCCTTTTCCTGCAGATAAAAAATTAAATAATTGCCATGGACATTTTCACTGCAAATAAAATGAATATAAGGATACGTTTTTGAACTATTGCTTTATTCTGAGTCTTGAGATTTAACACTGAGATACGAACAGTTTCACCAGATGGGATGCACATAGTTCATAGGTCATATTTTAGCCTGATTTCCGATAAGTACCCGTTAGCTTATTCAAACATCTACTTTAGAGCTATGCCTCTGTGATGCTATCATTACTACTGACCATTTAGACGCATACAAGGTCAGCCTGTTGTAAATGATTGCACTGAGCTGTACAAATAGATCCATTTAACGTGTTTTTATACGAATCATCATCCTAATTATAGAATTCAACCTGAAGAGCCATTACCATTACTGGTCTTTGACTTCTTTTATTTATTTTTATTCACAGGGAGTTGTCAGGCTGTTCCAACGCCGATGCCATTCGGCACTGAGCCAGGGGTCCAGGCAAACATGTCCTCCACTTTTAGCTTTCTCTGCTTCTTCTCACTCAGCAAGGCCTTGGCTATTTTCGGCCGCCTTGTCCGTGGAGGCTTGGACGTTTGGAAAAGACATGCGAGTTTTCCTTGGCTTGCCCTTGCGTTTGAACTTTAGCTTTAGTCCCAACCTTCTGATTTAGATCACCATGTTTCCATAGGACACCAGCGTTTATATAGTGGGCATAATGACTCCCTTTGGCCAAAAACTGTGAGGTCCTGCAGGGTGGGGGTGGTGGGGGGTGGGGGTGCTAAGGGGGTCGCTGGTTCTCCGGTCCGCTCTGTTTGCTTTGTAGAGCAGCAAATTCGGCTCTCCTCCATGGCCCTGAGGTCTCCTACGGCCTGGGCAAAATGGCTGCTTTTGTCCTACCTCCAGAAGGTTATGGTTGTCAAACCCGGCCAGCTTTCATTAGTTAAATGAGGTCATTATTTTCACTCTGATTTAGAGGCTATTTCTGCACACATGCAAGAACACAGTACTACTGTAATGAGTGCTTTTAAGAAAATGGTCCAAGAGCAGAGAAACAGCTCAACAGCCACATCTAAGCCTTTAACTCTGAGCATGGTGAACTTGAAAGATTTGAGCCTAATGCGACAGAAGCTCCATCAGCTATTTCACAGCCGATTTTTTTTTTTCTTCTGATTTACAGATAAGGCGCACTTAAACGTGCCAATTAGCTTGTTTGGCTCATTGCAGGGCCTTTAGCAGCTTGATGTGTAAATTGCCGGTTAAGGTCAGACCTTTTTCTCACCGAGGTCAATGGAAAAAAAAAGAAAAGAAAAGGAAAAAAAAGAGAAAGCCTCTCAGAAAAGCTCGGCTTGTCCTCTGGAACAAAAAGTCACATCGCCGGCCCACCATTTGTGCACGGTGAATTAAACAGCACTGTGTCATTATGCAAGAGCACTGAGAGAGGGCCACAAATTGCCCAGAACAGAGTAAAGAGCCTTATTTATAGTCGCCACCACAGCTGAAAGCCGGTGCCGCTCTAATAGAGCAATCTGTATTCTTAATGGTAATGCCCCATTCGTTTGTTCCATTTGGCTCAGTACAGGTGCATTAATGGGCCTTGTTGAACAGATCCAGCTGAGCGGATACAGAGAGCAGGCCTGGCTTCAGCATGCACAGCACACCCTCTTGTGGACAGAGCCAGAACCTGCAGCCTGGCCACAGAAACACAGCTTTAAAGTTCTAAAGTAAACTGGAGAAATGTGCAGTCCAAATTCAATCCACTGCTTTAAATCTCTGCGGCATACTGCTCTCTATAGAAAACTGCTGGTGGTGTAAAAAGACCAGAAAAAAGTACCACATCAAAAAAATGGGTGTAGCCAACAATATGCCTGAGTGAAAGTTTCTAAGTATCTACACAGACATACTCATGTTTGTACAAATAATTAGGCATTTTAGTGCTGGTCATGAGCTCTTATCTAACCCAGATTCTTACTTTGTCTTTAGCCTTTTTTGACAAACACTGTCGGTGGCCAGCGGTTCATTTGTCCTGCGAAGCAGATTTCTTCAGAGAGTCAGGCAAAATAATCAACCACTGTGTTTGCGTGACATGTAGGTGGTGTTTGTAGAACAGCAAATTGTGTCTGATGTGTCTGCAAACTTGTAAAAAGATTTCCCCCACTCCATTACGTTCACCCCTTTTTTGTTTGTTTTTTCAATAAAAGCACTGTGTCCACCCATTGTCGACTCTATTGGGCACTCCTAAGGTCCTCCTTGGTCCACTTTGTGGAGGTAATGCCAGAGACACAGTTTGGTGTTGGTCATCCTCTAGTCCTTGACGCTGGTTGGCTGGATAGTTTTGGTTGGTGGACCATTCTTAGTCCAGCAGTGATACTGATGGGTTAAAAAACTCCAGCAACACTGCTTTGTCTGATCCACTTACACCAGCACAACACGCACTAACACATCATCACGACGTCAGTGTCACTGCAGTGCTGAGAATGATCCACCACATAAACAACACCCGCTCTGTGGTGGTGTTTGCACAAGTTAGGACATGTTTACGTGACTCCATCGTTTGATGTGCTTAATGTACTGTAGGGTTTGTGTGTCCTGATATGGACAAAGGCATGTAGGAGAATAAAGCTCATCCATTCATTGACTCAGTGATCACTGAAGCTTGAAGGTTTTCAAACATCAATACAAGAAATCCCAGTTTTCTTTTAGAAATAATAATAATAATAATAATAATAATAATAATACATTTAAATTGTTTATTGGGAGTGCCTCTGACTCTAAACATAAACAGCAGCAGAAAAACAGCAAAATGATGAGGCTGATGCTGTGAAATTTTCTGCTCCCAATTAACCTTCAAGCTCATCAGTCATAATCAATACAGGGTGCAGATTCGTTTTAATTGAGAACTAGTAATTATCAGCCTGTAATCATCTGGTTAATGAAACAATGCTCCAATATGCCTGCAGCTAAAAAAAAGAAAAAAGTTAATTGAGTTCTATTTTCTGAGACAGTTTTCTCCTTGTGGCTGCTGTCACGGAGCATCTGATTGGTTGCAGCTCCTGGACCATCCCAGTGGTCTCTGGTGCCATGCAATGTGCTGGTCTCTGTGGGCATGCCTTCTCACTCTCGCTTTGTTTGAGCCAGCGTGAGCTTTAGTAGCTGACACTGGATTTGCTTTTGTGTATCTCCTTGACATCCCCCCTCATTAAATATGAAAATGTAGTCTCTGTTGGGAAATACACAAATAGAGAATACTGCAGAGTATAAGGTAACCTGAACCCTGAACTTATTTAGTAGGAGGACTTTTTAAGATCATATCATGAACATAGCTGTCAAGGTTTATCTGTTTTCTTGCTGCTGTCTCATAGAGGAATCACAGTAACAGCCAAAACAAGACTCATGTATGTACTTGGATTAAACTATTCAGTTATTGACCTATGGAGCCACCTCCCATTAAACACCAGTGTACTGATTTAACACACTGACGTTTAAACCATCTACCAAAATGAACACTTGGCAAAATCAGCCATATGCAATTGAAAATTCCCCTAAATGCAATATTATGTTTGATATATAGTGAAGCCAAATCTAGGAGAACAATGTGCTTTTTGTGTCTAGTGTTTTGAAAGGCTGATTAGCTCACTGTTTTATCCAATTCTACAGGTTTTCTATCATCCACCTCCACATTTCTGTCAGGATTAACATGACAGGTATGTCTAATCTAAATTCCAATTTGTTGTTATAGATTACTGGGTATTTGAAATCAATGACCTCTGGCTGACCTTTATCATGTCTCACACCAAATTAGTCTGAACTCTGTTATGTTTGGACTCAAAATACTACTGGAAATCAGGCAAAATCATCTATTGCAACTTTATTCTACTGGCTTGCTCCCTTGAAAGACTGCAGTGATCAATTTCTTTCCCAACAAGCAAAAACCGCTCAACATTAATAATTTTTATAATATCTTCCACTCCATTAACTGCAGTAACAATACTTCTTATTACCTTAACTTGAATGGTAGAACATATACAGATGTAGTTAGGGTTAAACATCACAATTTGATTAATTCAAAACAGGCTTTTTGTCTTTTGTATATGCACCAGAGAGTAAATAATTTTTATCATTTTTATGTACAACAAAGTCTTTAGATCCTTTAAAACTGGTGAAAATACTTTGTAATAAATAAGTACAATTTAAATACATTTTTAAATGTCTCTGGTCTGTCACTAGCATTATGATATACAGCAGGCAACACCTAAGCTTAGATTAGCGCTCAAATATTAATTTAAGTGTTAACCTGGCTTCTTCATCTGAAACAGTATTACAGCTTCCAGTAGAATACATCATGGACTTAAACAAATATAGCATTCAAACTGATGTCCTGAACTCGACTTCTAGTGGCTTAGATATTCTCTCACCCCCAATGTTATCCATTAGTCTGAAAGGCCACTTCTCGACAGTTACAATATAGCTGTTTAACTGAGCCGGCTTTAAAATGCCACCTTATATTTACAGCCAGCATCAGTCAACAGACATCTGTCATCTAAACAAATTTATGGTGAACTCCAGCAAGGCTCAACTGAGCAGAGTGACTCTGTCTTCGCTCCACTCTTCCTTCACTCACTGTCCACAATACAAGGCCGAATGCAGTAAACCCAACATCCCTGCTAGAAAGATTTACCATCCTGCTTTATTTCAGGTGCTCCTTTAAATGATGTATAAATCAAATTGAATTCCCCGTTTTGATCAAATGTGTGTCCAATGTTTGCTTCTACAGTCATTTGCATCCCGTGCACAGTTGTAATTTCAATTAGACTTACTCATGTGGTTTCTGACACTGTAACGGCAGCTTTGTTTAAACTTGTACTGAAGAATATACTGATTAGGCTGGGGCAAGTACACAAGAGTCCACAGCAGCTAACTCTGAAAAAGTGTTGCCAAATCCATGAGCATCACACTCTGCTAGACTCAACAGACTTTTTCTCTTCATGGCAGTATCAGCCCACACGATCACACTATGGTGTGATGCAGCAGAGCAACAGAGGTGCACAACAGACTGCAATGCTACAATGCTAAAAGCTAAACAAAAGAAAACCACCTCAACAACAACTGATGTTAACTCCAACCATAAATAATTACCTCAAAAACAACCTGAACTAACGTTAACTCCGACCAAAACTAATTACCTCAACAACAACAACAACTAACGTCAACTCCGACCATAACTAATTACCTCAACAACAACCTGGACTAACGTTAACTCCGACCATAACTAATTACCTCAACAAGAACCTGGACTAACGTTAACTCCGACCATAACTAATTACCTCAACAACAACAACAACTAACGTCAACTCCGACCATAACTAATTACCTCAACAACAACCTGGACTAACGTTAACTCCGACCATAACTAATTACCTCAACAACAACTAACGTCAACTCCGACCATAACTAATTACCTCAACAACAACCTGGACTAACGTTAACTCCGACCATAACTAATTACCTCAACAACAACAACAACTAACGTTAACTTCGACCATAACTAATTACCTCAACAATAACTAACATTAACTCCAACCATAACTAATTACCTCAACAACAACCTGGACTAACGTTAACTCCGACCATAACTAATTACCTCAACAACAACTGATGTTAACTCCGACCATAATAATTACCTCAACAACTGATGTTAACTCTGACCGTAACTAATTACCTCAACAACAACAACTAACGTTAACTCCGACCATAACTAATTACCTCAACAACAACTAATGTTAACTCCAACCATAACGAATTACCTTAACAACCTGGACTAACGTTAACTCCGACCATAACTAATTACCTCAACAACTAACGTTAACTCCGACCATAATAATTACTTCAAAAACAAGTAATTTTAACTCCGACCATAACTAATTACCTCAACAAAAACTAGACTAACAATAACTCCGACCATAGCTAATTACCTCAACAAAAACTGGACTAATGTTAACTCCGACCATAACTAATTACCTCAACAACAACTAACATTAACTCCGACCATAACTAATTACCTCAACAACTAACATTAACTCAGACCATAACTAATTACTTCAACAACAACTAATGTTAACTCCGATCATAATTAATTACCTCAACAACAACCTGGACTAACGTCAACTCCGACCATAACTAAGTACCTCAACAACAACCTGGACTAACGTTAACTCCAACCATAACTAATTACCTCAAAAACAACCTGGACTAACGTTAACTCCAACCATAACTAATTACTTCAACAACAACATGGACTAACGTTAACTCCGACCATAACTAATTACTTAAACAACAACCTGGACTAACGTTAAATCCAACCGTAACTTATTACTTCAACAACAACCTGGACTAACTTTAACTCTGACCATAAATAATTACTTCAACAACAACATGGACTAACGTTAACTCCACCATAACTAATTACCTCAACAACAACCTGGACTAACGTTTACTCCAACCACACAGAGGTCCACAGCAGACGTCAAAAGCCCCAGCAAGCCAGCTACAATGCTAAAAACTAAACAAGAGAAAACCACCTCAACAACAACTAATGTTAACTTGTATGGTAAAATGTTGTGAATGTTGTAACGTGGACTAACATTAACTCCAGCCATAACTAATTACTTAAACAACAACATGGACTAACATTAACTCCGACCGTAACTAATCACCTCAAAAACAACCTGGACTAACATTTACTCCGACCATAACTAATTACCTCAACAACCACTAACATTAACTACAACCATAACAAATTACCTCAACAACAACCTGGACTAACGTTAACTCTGACCATAACTAATTACCTCAACAACAACCTGGACTAACGTTAACTCCAACCATAACTTATTACCTCAAAAACAACTAACGTTAACACCGACCATAACTAATTACCTCAACAACAACGTGGACTAACATTAACTCCAGCCATAACTAATTACCTCAACAACAACCTGGACTAACGTTAACTCCAACCGTAACTATTTACTTAAACAACAACATGGACTAACATTAACTCCGACCGTAACTAATCACCTCAAAAACAACCTGGACTAACATTAACTCTGACCATAACTAATTTCCTCATCAACAACCTGGACTAATGTTAACTCTGACCGTAACTAATTACCTCAACAACCACTAACGTTAACTCCGACCATAACTAATTTCCTCAACAACAACCTGGACTAATGTTAACTCTGACCGTAACTAATTACCTCAACAACAACTAATGTTAACTCCGACCATAACTAATTACCTCAACAACCACCTGGACTAACGTTAACTCTGACCATAACTAATTACCTTAACAACAACCTGGACTAACGTTAATTTCGACCATAACTAATTACCTTAACAACCTGGACTAACGTCAACTCCGACCGTAACTAATTACCTCAACAACAACTAATGTTAACTCAGACCATAACTAATTACCTCAACAACCACCTGGACTAACGTTAACTCTGACCATAACTAATTACCTTAACAACAACCTGGACTAATGTTAACTCCAACCATAACAAATTACCTCAACAACAACCTGGACTAACGTTAACTCCAACCGTAACTAATTACCTCCACAACAACCTGGACTAACATTAACTCTGACCGTAACTAATTACCTCAACAACATCCTGGACTAACGTTAACTCCAACCGTAACTTATTACCTCATCAACAACAAACATTAACTCTGACCGTAACTAATTATCTCAACAACAACCTTGACTAATGTTAACTCCACCATAACTAATTACCTCAACAACAACAACTAACATTAACTCTGGCCATAACTAATTACCTCAACAACCACAACTAACATTAACTCTGACTATAACTAATTACCTCAACAACAACCTGGCCTAATGTTAACTCTGACCATAATTAATTACCTCAACAATAACAACTAACATTAACTCTGACCATAACTAATTACCTCAACAACAACCTGGAGTAACGTTAACTCTGACCATAATTAATTACCTCAACAATAACAACTAACATTAACTCTGACCATAACTAATTACCTCAACAACAACCTTGACTAACGTTAACTCCGACCATAACTAATTACCTCAACAACCTGGACAAACGTTAACTCCACCATTAATAATTACCTCAACAACAACTAACATTAACTCTGACCATAACTAATTACCTCAACAATAACAACTAACATTAACTCTGACCATAACTAATTACCTCATCAACAACCTTGACAAACGTTAACTCCACCATAAATAATTACCTCAACAACAACTAACGTTAACTCTGACCATAATTAATTACCTCAACAATAACAACTAACATTAACTCTGACCATAACTAATTACCTCATCAACAACCTGGACTAATGTTATCTCCGACCATAACTAATTACCTCAAAAACAACTAACATTAACACCGACCAGAACTAATTACCTCAACAACAACGTGGACTAACATTAACTCCAGCCATAACTAATTACCTCAACAACAATCTGGACTAACGTTAACTCAGACCGTAACTAATTACCTCAACAACAACCTGGACTAACGTTAACTCCGACCATAACTAATTACCTCAACAACAACCTGGACTAACGTTAATTCAGACTTTTACTTTTATTCAGTGTTCTAGATACAACAGTGAATATAGACATTAGAATATATTTCATTAGTCGGTTCTCCCCCAGAAGTTACTGTAAAACTTCTACAAGGCTACATATAAAACATGGAATACGTTTACAGATTTCAAATGTCTATATTTACTCTAAATTATTTGTAGAGTTCACCAAATATACTGAATATCAAAATTAACCCATGAAATATTTGGTGTGGCTAGATCACAGAAGACTCTGCAGGGTGCCTGCTTTAAAATTCTTTCTTTCTTTTATTCTTTGATAGTAGATGTTCATTTACAGATGGACCGTGCAGGATGGGAAAATTAACTTGTATGGTAAAATGTTGTGACTAGGTTATACAGGAATTGCTTACAGAAGCAATACCAAAATTATCTACAGACCTAACAGTTTTGACAGTACATCAAAGACATCCATGTATTGTGTTGCAGAGATATGTACTGAGCTAGCAAGCAAACCAGTTCACCTTGGCACATCATGTCTTGTAATACTACTTTGTACCTCAAGAAGTGATAGTGAGTCACTGTAGCTTTAAGCTGAATCAGTTTAACATGAGAGAATGAAGAAGTAACTCTGTTCTGACAGCATTTTCTAATATTTTACCAAACACGTTTAAAGTGCTGATGTTGGTTCAGGCAGAATAAATGCAACAATGGCTAAAGCTCTTGGCAAGCATCCATTATCAGCACCGTTGCCGCCTCTGTAACAAACCATGTTCACCAGCAAACAAAAGACGTGATATAAACAGAAGCAAAACAACAGTTAACACTGGTGCTGGACACACTCTGGGTGAGTAAAGGGATGATGTTTGATGCTGAACTAGCAGCATTTCTTCAAGACTGGTAAGTAAACAGCTGTTAATGCAAACACTGAGGAGGAGGGACTTCACGTTTCCTACAATGAGGTGACAGGTGTTAGACTGCCCCCTACTGTTAGGATATGAGTTCAAGGATATGAACTCATAGGATATACGTTGTGTCATCTTACATATTGTTCCTTTCAGGTTCAAAGTTTACAGGAATAATGTAACAAATGAAAGAAAAAAAATAAGAAAGAAACATTACTTCAGTGACCAAAATCCCATCAGTAATATTTAAGCGTTTATTTGAAATGCATTAAAGACCATTTGGACCAAGAAAACAAGTGAGACAACAACAAATTACAATCAAAAAGAAAACTGTCAGCTGAAAAACAGACTAGAAAAGTCAGACATTTCGCACCATTTGGATAACAAATGTTGAATGTTTGGCTATGAAGGCACTATTAAGTGTGGAGCTAATGTCGAATTGAGTGTCACATATGGGGGGACGGATGATTCCAGATGAATTCCAGTGGCAGTTCCAGTGGACTCTGTCCATGATCGTCACAATCTTCTTCTCCTCATTTCAGTACTAATGAAACACAGTCCATCCCAAACCACTGAAAATAGAAGATTTTTCAAAAAAGGAGCAAACAAAATCACCACAGTATTTTTTTAAGAATCGTTTGCGCCCTGGGTTTCCAAAAGCACATCAAGCACAAACATCATCAATAGTTCAGTAAATCTCCTGTTATGCTAATCCATGAGCTCTCTGTAAAGGCAGTTTGTTTTTAATTCCCACATTAGGAGGAATCTCATTGGATTGTACTGGATGATAGTTCAATTCAGTGGTCCAGTGGAACCTTCTGCCTTACAACCATGAAAAACAAACCAAACAAACAAACCTGCAAATATGAATGGCAAAGAAAATATTTCTCAAATGTATTTTTTTTTTTCCTCACTGAAAGATACAAACTGTAGTGTCTGTACACGCTAATGCTAACGGTC
Organism: Megaleporinus macrocephalus; assembly: GCA_021613375.1. Taxonomy (NCBI): domain Eukaryota; kingdom Metazoa; phylum Chordata; class Actinopteri; order Characiformes; family Anostomidae; genus Megaleporinus; species Megaleporinus macrocephalus. Next base: position 29,568,006 of record CM038704.1, on the reverse strand, counting down.
AACTTCTACGATTTTGTTCACCTTATAACCGTTTGTTCTGATTACATAAAATAGGTTTGTGTAAATACAGTATGTACACATCTGAACTCTATTTGGCCATCTTTCATCTGGGCTATAATACTTTCTGTGTAAACACTGTACATGGCATTCTATCATTAAAAAAAGAAAACAAACATACACAATGCAGAAAAAAACACTAAGAACGCTTAAAACCAATGCTTAGTAGTAAAATGAGAAGGTGCTTCTTTAACGCACCCCCGTCTGGTACAAAACAAAAATAGTCCCCTTTTTCACCCTGTTGCTTCCTTTTCAAAATTCTCTCACAATGTGTCATATCTCTTGAATTTTTTTGAAAGTCTAAATGAAGTGAAATAGCTTTATTAAAATGATCCAGTTCACTTAATTCAGACACTTAAAAATTAATAATTCATAATGTGTTTTATTTCTTTTTTCAACTTTAAATTAAGTGAAATATTTCATTTTATAGTCTTTATTTAAATGTGTGATAAAGGTTTTCTAGCTGTCAAAGTCAGAAAGAAAAGGGCTGAACGCACTGTGTTCCTGTGGTCATCACTGTAGGGAGTCAATGTGCTCCTTAAGGCCCAATGAAAGCTTAAATCAGGGGACACCTTAAGCCTCTCTAGCTCGTATACAGTAGGCAGCTGCTGTAGTGAGACAGAACAGGTCAAAACCAATCTCCAGAAGCTCTAAACAGTCTTCTATTCACACATAATTGAGCCTTTCTCTCAGCACAGCTGGCCTCTGCACGTTTACAGTCCCACACTGCAGACTTTTCTCTCTTCCCAGTGTGTCAGACAGAAAACACAGAGGCCGAAGGGTAAAGAGCACGCTTTACGGAGCTACTCTCTTAGCTGTCCATGTGCGTCTCGGCTTCAGTTCACCTTTGGGTAGATCTTCTCGTAAAAGAAGTTCTGGGCCAGCACATATAGCTCTCCGTCTTTTTCTCGGACGGCGTGAGCACGGACGAACTGGAACTGCTCCAGAGCAAACTCGTAAAACTCGTTCTCCATCTTCCAGATGTCCGACTGCTGCAGCTTAGTAATGGACTCTTTAGTGGGAGGCTTCTTCTCGCTCGTCTTCCTCAGATGGGACTTCTTACCTGTAACGCACAGATCCAGTAGGTCTGTTAAAACGTTAATGGTGATTTTTATGGTCAGTGCTTCACCGGGATAAAAGGTCTATAATGTTCATTGACCATGGAGTCACTCTGGAGTTTGAGAGCCGACAAGAACGGGGCTGACTACATTTAATACCCAAACCCGCCCTGAACCTGCTCACATGCACTAACAGGGATGGATTATATTTACAGTGTTTTGCTTTGTTACAAATTGATTAGTAGAAAACTAACTAAAAATACTAGAAATCCAAATTCTGAAAACTGTACTGAATAGTGACTCAACGGGAAATTCCACTGATTAGGTGATTAATATTTAATCAATAGTCATTCAGAGCAGTTTAAGATCTGAAGAGTTTAATGCTTATAAAACCTACATTACAGATGCAGGTTTGTTGTTTACATACTAGATTATAGTAAAAAGAGAGAAAGCACAAGACTAGTGAGAAAATGTGCGACATGGAGGTGATCATTAGTTCAAATTAAAACACAGCCACTATACAAAAATGTATCACAAACAAACCCGAGCCTGATGTTGTATGTGAAAAATAGCCCTGATCATTTTTCATACACCATTGGTTGGGTCAGAAAACAGCAATCACTAATTATGATTATATTATTTTTATATGTATATATTTATAGAGAGGAATTATTGTAACAATTACAAGAATTTGATTGTAGAAATAATCCATAACTTAATTCTGTTCGAAAATCCAAACGTTTGGAACACTATGTGTTGGCTGACTGTGTTACTGATTTATTTTAGTCATTTCTATCTGAAAAGAGCACATTTAATATAACTTTGTTTTTTGCAAGTTTTAGTGCACAGGTTTAAGTTTTTACTATACTGGAAAAAAAATTTCAAAATATGTTAAATTGAGCAAAAACAATAATTGTGCATTACAACTTACATTACAAAAGTGTGTTTATGGTAGATAAAGACAACCTGCCATGGGAATAATAGTTTTAAATAATAGAATAAATAAGTGCATTGTGATAATAACAGGAAGCTGTGCAGCCTGTGACTTAATTTTAAAGTATGACATCACATTACATTCTAGAGGTAAAACTAGTATGAGTAAACCGTGTCCAAGCAGTGCAGGTCAAGTTTGCTCAGCACCTGTACGGTAGAGATCAGTGGCCCCTCGGAAGAATCGAGGCAGCGCTGCCTCCAGCATCATGATAAAATCTTCCAGCTCTTCCGTAACACCCACCAGCAGATACTCATTCACCAGGTTATACTTAGCCTGCTCCAGAGCCCAGCGACTGCCCACGTTCCTACACACAAAAACAACACTTAGCATTACTCACACATCAGACTGTACCTTATGATGTGACATAACACTGCAACCACACACGGCGTACACTGAGTGTAATTTCACTACCACGTTACGTTTGGATTTATATTCCAAACTCGTCTCTTGCTTGACTCATTGAATTCCATGGTAATATACACTATATGTCCAAGTTCCCTATCTGGACACTCCTAATTAGTGAATTCAGCTACTTGAGGTCACCATACCCAAAGTCAAGCACTGGGTACAGAAGTATAAAGACCACCTCTCCAGCAATGGACTGTGAAGTAATGGGCTCTCTAGAGTGACAGAGCATCATCTAATGTTTTTGACTTGTAACGATGTGGGCACAGCAGGCAACCGGTTCTGATAGATTACTACTAAAATGAACAAGACAGACAACTTTTTCAGCTGTACTCAGAGAAAGTGTGATGCACTGTGGAGTGAGAAAATCACACATGGATGTGTAAAATTGTAGAGCAGGAAATGGCTGATGGCAGCAGCTTTTAAGAGCTATGGGAGTATACTGAGCCAAAGCTGGCCATGGTTCTGGCATTTTTGTTCATTTTAACTTCAGCAAGTAATGAGTGGTAACTTTAGAGTTTTAGAATATTAAACTTTCAGTAATCCATTATTTTATACTCCATTTTTTGGTGAAAAATGAAATAACACATTTTATACTAAATTAAGGTTCTTACATAGAGTATGTGTAATATGGTTGGGGCATTTACTTCATATACACACTTATAAGCAACTGAGTGCATTAATACAGAAGATAGTTTTCTTTCAATGGCTTCAAGGTGCTTAACTGAGCCCTTGATTATATGCTTGTCAGTTAAAGATTGTCAAACACCTACAGACAGCTTTTGGCCAAAAAACAATATGCCAAAATTGGAACTCCTAAATAAAATATGCAGCAATATTTCAACATCTAGTGTAAAGCCTTCCCAGAAGAGTAGCAGCTGAGGACAATTTGAAGACATGTTGAAAATTTAATGTCAAGTAGAGGAAAATACTTTCATTTTAGCTTCAACACTAAACTTTAAGTTCAAAAGAGTGTCGCTCTTGGTGTTAAAGGAAGGTATTTTAACACAGATCATTTCCAAACATGAACATGTTGTTAAAAGCACATTTTGAAACTCCTCTGCTCCAATTATGTGGTTCAAACAGCTGAAAGGTTTGAGCGCTAATGAGCGCTAAAATCACGACAAGGGGATAAAAAAGCGTGTGCTTTGGTGTTATTCCCAAGATAGCGCTAGTGCACATATTCACTATATTTCTCTAAATAAACCTGCTATTGCAAATGAACCTAAATAGCATTACATTATATTAAAACAACATTGGTGTTGCCAAACTTTTGCCAGGCAGTGCATCTTACTTTCCTGTGGAGTCTAATATGATATACAGAAAATGGCTACTATGACCCACCAGCACTCGGAATAATGCCCACAGAAAAATGGAATCTGCAGCCAGAGTTTCTCAGGAGCACAGTCAGATCCTCCCGATGACACACACTCATCAAAAGTCTGCAACACAGCACAAACACAGCTCACGGTAAAGTATCGGTTTGTGAAGAGATGGCTACTTAGCGCAACTGCAATACTTCAAACACAATGATGCAATAAAGATCAGCCTGCACTGTTAGAACCAACATTATTTACTGTTTACTGAGATACTCTCTTCTCTCTCTCTTTAATTCTTTCTCTCACTCTTCCTCTCACTCTCTCACCACAAGGATCACATTAATTGCTTGACTTATTAAAACTCCCACAGAAACACACCTGGAGCATCAGTGGTGGACCATATGCATCTTGCAGTCTTCTGCAATATCAGTGTAGCAGGCTGGTATGATAATGACCAAAAATTATATATAACGCAGATACAAAAAACAACCTTCCTTCGCAATTCTTGCCTCATCTCTGTTTTAATCACAGCCTAATTATAACCTTAAACGTACTAACTGAAAATTAATTGTTTGAGATGCTGTGACCTGTGGCCATTCTATGGAGCTTCAGAACGAAACTCTCAACCACTATTTTCTCTTTCTCTTAATTAGGCCTGCATAACATTATGATTATATTGTTACACATAGTCATTGCAATGTAAATTAAAAAACATGCACCATGGATAAAGATAAAAGTCTGCATTATTTTAGACCAGAATCATTTTCTACTGGATTCCTGCATTAATGAGAAGTCACAAATCAAAGCCAATCAGGACAGCTTACCTTTTTGTCCCCCTGCTTTCGTCTTCTGAGGCCGGGCCTGTAGTCGTCTCCAAAGCGCAGAAAGTAGTAGTACGACACCAGTCGCTCAATCGGGTCCCGCACCACATTGATATAGATGGGCTTCCCCTTCACACCGAACCTGCAGTACAGAACATTTTTATTCCATTGTTATTCACATACCATTTTTTTAATAGACATTGTCCCAAAGCAATTTTACAGTAATGTGGTCCAGCCCACTACCGAGGTCACAGTGCTAGAAAACCTGAGAAAGAGAGTCAGACACACTGAAACAAACCGAGAAAAGCCATCGTCCTTTGGGCCAAAGATGATTTAGTGCAAACGTGTCAAATTGTATTTGTTAAAACGAACCAGCTTTGATACTAAAGGCACTACAGGATTAGTCAGGAACCACCTGAATAGCCGTAATACACTGATTCATCTCATAATTATCATGTATTAGATCAAGCTTCTAATGTATACAGTATGCATGCAATGCATTGTGTGTCGTGTGTGCAGACGTTTGAAGATCCCCGGTCATGTTTTGTTGGTTTTGTATCTAAAACAAATGGAGACATCTTCCTTTCTGTACATTTTGCTCAACTGCTGTTTGTTTATTAAATAGCCCACATGTGGCAATGAAACTGTTACTTATAAAACTAATAAAACTATTACTTTTGAGTCAGGGAAAATGGACTGATTATTTAAGGTATGTAAACTTAGAAGACATAATGAAATAATGAGCCTTATTTTCAATTAAATGTTTTGCAGATACTTTGGGTGGCCTTGGGCTTGTTTGACTCACCCAAAAAGCCAAGTACAGGCCTTCTGCAATATCTACTTTAACCACTAGATGGCAGCAACACTCCTGAAAGCAAGGCCTATTTTCTTAGTGAGCTGCCACATCAATGCTGCTCTCCCAGCATGAACTGGCGCTTGCTACAGCATGCAAAAACAGCAGCAGGTTCATTATGACTACATGAGACGAGTTCTGTTCTGGTTTCCCAGACATGGATTAGGCTTAATCTTGGACTGGATTGCAGAACTAATTGGTAACTGACCACCAGAAATTCTTTTCACTCGGGGCTTGTGCTGGGGCTGGGAAACTGTTCCTATATGTCAACGGTTGTATATGCGGTCTTATCTAATGTTTATTCTAAAATCAGGGGTTTACACTAGATACTGAAACACTGCTTCGAGGATTTGGTTGCATTCAGCCACAAGGGTGTTAGTAAGGCCAGGTACTGATGTTGGAAAATTAGTTCTGGATCCCAATGTTTAACTCATCAAGAGGTTTTAGATGGTAGCACAATGCTGGGGAGCTTTGAGTAAGAGAGAAGTAGAGGAATAACAAATCAGTAATGTCAATTGTGGATACTCACTTGGAAAAATCCAGATAGGCTACATGGCCGTGGTAAAAGCCTGGTTTCATCTCCTTCCAGGTCGTCACATTCTTTACAAACCTCACCTGAAAAATACAGATATTAATACACAATAAGTTGGACCAGAATAGCAGAAAAATAAAGAAGGTAAAGAATGATTAGAAGTGCACCACATCATCAATAAACACCAGTGACTCAGTTCCATTGGCAGGTATACATGCCCATGCTTTAACACTACCTCCACCGTGTTTTACAGATGATGTGGCTGCTGACCAAAGTAGACTGATGGACTCTGAAGTGTATAGTTTTACTTTGTGCTCAGATTCAGTTCAAAAAAGCACCTCTGAACAGATGCATTTTTTACACTTTCACAGCAGACTTGTTGTCTTTTGCCTGCAGTTCTTTCTACAAGCTAGCTGCAGCATCGTTACTCTACACAAAATAATATTTCCAATTAACAGGTGTTACAGTGTTGCTGTTGTATGAGGATGCCAGTGTATTTTCTTTCAATGATGCACAGAAAAGCTTCTCCTTTTGGAGAATCTTCAGTTTGCCACAAGTGAGCAAGCGACTTGCAAGAAACGTCCACGATAGTGCTACACAATAGACTACCACAGAGGATTTGAAATAAATCTGTAATAAAGATGTAACTGAAGTGAGGACTTTTGGCTTTAATTTAAGAGCTTTAGCAAATACTTTGCACTAACCAAGAATTTAGCACATTCTTAAAAAGAAATAAAGCACTGGGTGAGCTCAGCAACACCAAATGGCCTGAAAGACCACAAAGGAACTAAAATGGATGATTGCAGAATTCCTTGTGTGTTGGAAAAAAACACTTCATAAGTTCATAACATGTTCTTTATACTATTATGTGAGCATCTTGACCATTCACAGCTACAAATATGTGCTTTCATTTAAATATACTACAAGGCATGTCTCCTTTGCAGTGCACAGAAAAATACAGAACATTCATTCTGTCTGCATTAATGGAAAGACAAAGCAATAGGCAGTCTAAGCAGGGCTTTAAAAGAAGCCTAACCCACTCAACCCTCACTGTCAACAACAGCTCTCCCCAAGAACATTCAGTGTGAGGTTGGCATATCATTGTCAAAATCTACAATCAAAAGACGACCTCAAGAAGCAAATCACTGGCAACACTCATGAACAGAAAGACATGATTAGAATTCGTTAGAAAAAAAAGGCAGTCTTGGGTTTGAAACAAGACTCTATGGACAGATAAAGCCAAAAGAAGTTGAACCTTAAATGACAGGAAAAGAAGAGTATAGAGAAGGAAAAGAAGGTGTCATGATTCAAAGTATGCCAAATCAACTATTAAACATGGTGGAGGTAGTGCTAAGGCATGGGCATGTATGGTCTTTATTGATGATGTTACCTGACCTCAACCCAAGTGAGCATGCTTTTCACATACTAAAGAAAAAAATGGAGGCAGTACGACCCACACATAAGCAGCACCTGAAAGTGGTTGCAGTGAAGGCCTGGCAACGCATCTCAAAGAAGAAAACTCAGCATCTGGTCATATCCATGGGTTACAGACTTCAGGTGTATTACTTCTTGACTGCTTCATTTCAAACCCACTGTCCTAGTATCACTGCTCAAACTTAAATTTATGGACCTGACTCTACAGATGAAAATCATTTCATATTCTTCCTACTGTTATGTGAGCATCTTGACCAATCACAGTTTTTCATTTAAATATACTGCAAGGCACATAGCAATATGATCGCAATAAAAGTATAATAGTGATCATACTGTAGCCTCTGAGCTGCTTTGTATCTAACAACTGCATATGAATCTCCTCCACCATGCACAGGAGAATACAGAACATTCTATCTGCATTAATGGAAAGACAAAGCAATAGGAAGCCTGTGCAGGTCTTTAAAAGAAACCTAACCCACTCAACCTTTATTGTCAACGACATCTCTCCTCAACACCTTGTGCCCCCGGCCGCCGGCTGCACTCTTCAGGGAGAAACAGGCAGGTTTGCATTTCTGCAGTGGAGAGACGCTAGAGCACAAATAACACCTGCCTTCACTCGCTCAGAGGCATTTAATGTCCACGTACTGGATGTCAGTGACACGAATACAAATGCCAGCAGACACAAACACACTCTCACACAAATACAGACAGACACACACAAAGGGGACACATGTGGGCACACACATGCCCTGCAGCGCTCTCTGGCCTGCCAGTGTTGCCACCCTGAGCAGCACGCAGGTGAGCTTTATTTATTTATTTATTTATTTAAAAGGGGGTTCAACACAGCTGTAAAAAGGCCTTTCAACACAGCAGTGGAAAAAAAAAATAATGGCTCTACTACCACTCTCTTTTCCTCCACTCATCCATGAGGAGAATTCAGCAAGGCTTTTTATGTTCCCCTTTTTTTTAAACACTTTTCCCCACCACGTTCACAATCGGTTTAAACAGGCTGCAGAAAATGGCATCCGTCTGCTGCCATCAGCCCAGTCTGACGCCTTTCAATCCTTGTCTAACCAAACTGCAGCTTTTATTCTCTTTTTTTGTCCTTTTTCTGTCCTTCTTCAAGGCTATCCACTGCTGACTGGACCAGTACTGATGGAGGGTATGAATAATCGGGGGAGAGTCAGAAGTATGGGAGATTGCTAGAGTGAATAAAGAAGAAACACAGGGTTCGTTGCGACTCCATCTTTTCTCCTGATTAAACGACAGGGCTATATCTTCAGTTTTGCCTCTTTGCCCCAAACGCCAGCAATGCCAAGATCGAGGTTTGCTTCTTTAGTGCTGCAGCTCGTGTAGCTAACAAAGAATGTTTATGTACAATAGCAAACTGCATAGATTAAGCATGACACTTGCCTGAAACTGTGCTGAACTGTTAAGTAATACAAGACTAACTTACTGCACTGCCTTATGCATTGCTAGCTTTGTCCATTGTCATACTGTATCAGATACCACATAAACAAGTCATAAACAACCAGACATACCAGTAAAGTGTGATCTGAATAGCCCACCACATAAGTTAAGCCACTTGCACTTTCCTGTGGCCGGCAATCAATTTATAATTTTTATCATACAGAAACAATAAAGTGACCAGACACCCCTGTTTTTGGTGCCTTGTCTCTAGAAATGTCCCCATTTTTTACTGGGAGCTGAAAACACAGAGCTGGAAAGTCCTAAGACTAAGTCATAAGACCAGGCAGAAGAGCAGACAGGCCAACAGAGGGGTCTGCTGCAATGTCTTCCACTCGCTCATCTGATTAACACTGCTGTGTGAAACTTCACCAGAAGCTAGAAGTCACCAGAAGTCACATGAGTGTGCAACACCACCACAAACATTTTTTCAAGACACGAGGTAACCCAGAGATTAAACGCAGGTATGGGGTTACAAGATTTAGAGCTTTCCCTTTGCTAATGCATTTTATTTAAATGTTATGTCATATATATATATATATATATATATATATATATATAGCACTAAATGTAGGGCTGGGCAACATGACAAATGATGTCACACAACAAGACAAAATATTTTTCTGAACATACAGTGCATATTGTCAGTACCTGTAGAACACTAACACACCATATTAAATATAGTCACATACTCTAATGCACTGAAACACAGACACACATGCTGGATTTGGGTGACTGTACTCAAATTTATGACTCTAGCTGAGTGAGTCACAGTAGTCATCAGTAAATGTACTTTTCATTTTACAGGAAAGTTGAAGTGAAAGAACAGCTCCTGTATTTGTGAAAGTGATGCATCAGCACCTTTTGCGTTGCAGGATGCAGGTTATATTTGGAAATTTGGTTCTTATTAATATCAGGTCTAAGCACATTTAAAAATGGATGGCCTATTTTGTAACTCGGTCGGCAGAAATGCGTAGAAGGTAAAATAAGAAAGTCTGTGTGCATTGTTACTGAGACCTCACTGTTTCTGAACTTGTGCATCCATGTCATGGAAGTAACGTATCAAGAAAAATGACTGAAAGTAACTTAACAGTGGCCCTCATGAGCAACCAGCCAGAAAGCAGAGACGGGGAATTTAGTAAATGACTTGAAAAACACAAAAAGTGACCAGACACCACTCAACATACTCATGACACGGACTTCAGACCTAAGAGGAAAAGAGAATTATACACAACCAAACTAACTGCTGTGTTTTATTATTGATTATATATATATACTTTTTTTTAACTTACTTGTGTAATTGTGCCTTTCAGTTTTACTACAACATTGCACAGCTCTTTCTCCTTTTGTTTTCTGTTTAATAAATGATCAGCAATAAATGACAATGCTGTTCTCCTTGCAGCTCACAGTGGCATCAGTTCCAATATAAAAAGCCTAACAAGCCTTTCCTTATAGAACAGCTTTCAGTCTGATGCCAGGACCAAAAGGCTTAAAGGAAAGGGAAAACAAGCAATAGCTAATTTAATTTTACTTGTCATAGCATTCATAAGGGGAAATGAAAATAATTACCAAACAAACTGACTGTTGTGTTAGGACCCAATTTATTATTTGTTTGTGTAATTTTGCTTTTTAATTTTACTACAATGTTGCTCAGTGTTGGGCTCTTTTTCCTTTTCTTGTTAGCATTCTCATTTTGTTTTCTGTTTAATAAATGGTCAGCAATAAATGACCAATTCTTCACTGACATTCCAGTCCAAATTATCTTTGCGGAAAAAAGAAAGACCATGAAAAACCATGCACGTTTCCCCCGAGCATTAACTCTGGTTAAACTCACTCCGGCCCTGGAGCTAGTTATGGGGAAAGCTCCACTGAGTTGTCACGACCACAGCAGAAACCAGGAAACGAAAACAGCAGTAATTACTGTAATGCTGTTCTTTTTGTAGCTCACAGCAGCATCAGGTCTGATACAACAAGCCTAACAAGGCTTTCCTTATAGAACAGCATTCAGTCTGATGCAACCAACAAAAGGCTTAAAGGAAAGAGCGAAAACAAGCAATAGCTAATTTAGTTTTAGTCGTCAGCTAATCTACTATACCTACAGACTTCAGGCTTACTAACAGTTTAAGGGGTTGTTGTTATGACGCGCAGGACTTCAGTTCTTTCAGTTTTAGACTAAAAGTATTCCTGAAAGGCTTATTGTTTAATGTCATGTTGAACCTTACCGCTAATAACAAGTTTGAAATTCTATTATAAATAATTCCCTGACTTCGGCTTCAGAGATTCGACTCAGTCTCACAAGAAGTGGCATGTGAACATCTCTGACTGATGGAGAACTAGAGGGGGACGATTAGATTTCGTCAGATTTTAGCTTGCAAATAATATTGGAAAAAGCATGTTGAGCTTAAATTTTGAGTTTAAGCCTGGAGACAAAAGATTTTCAATTGTAGACTGGCACTGATGTTACAATTTAGTGCTAGACTAGGCTTGATCTAGGAAAACTGACCCATAATGTTTTATTCTCAACCATTATTACTGGTGAAGAATTGTGAAAACAACAGATTGGTAGGAGGCATTAAAAAGCCAATAAGCTGAGCTGAAGTCCATATCCCACTGTCTCAGCTGCAAGATTCCCAGACTGCCAACATACTGTCTGATGGAATGTTTACTTATACAATAATTAAAATATAATACTTTGTTTTGCACAGTTATCTATAGTTGAATACCAGAGAGCTTCTGCCCCAACACCTCATGTACCTGGCTTGGCTTGTCCTCCTTTAGGGAGAGCAGTTAGCAGTCAAGCAGCTTTGTGTGATCTCATGAATGCACATGAAGGTCACATGGGTGGTGATATCGTTAATTCAGATTTTCTGACCAGCAGAAGGAATTTGATATTTTTAGACATTCTCCAGTCGGGCCTGGACGCTCAGACTTCATTTCCTTACACCGTCCAGCATGGCACCTTTAGGATGCTCAGTGGATGAGGTACTGTGGGCATCTCTCCTCACCTGGTCCTGCAGGGACATGACGGGGTTGTTCTTGGTGGTGTTGATGTGTAGGACATGGAAACGATTCTTTCCGCACAGGTCATAGGCGATGTTAGTGAAGGACGTGCTGGCTGTTTTAGGCACACGGTTGTAGATGATGACCTGATCATCACTCTCAGCCAGCGCCGGCCAGTCTTTGACCACGTCGTGTGTCTGCCTCTGCTCCACCTCTCGCACCTCATGTCTGGCTAGTGTGCGCTCTAAAAGAGAGAGAGAGATTTAAATCATGTAAATTGACATAGGTAGAATAAGCAAAACTGCTACACAGCAACATTAATTAATTATATATTTATACAAAACTTACTCTCAGACGCCAAACATTATACTCATAATCCCTAAAAGTTTTGGGATAGCTTTCTTTGACATTCTTTTAAATTCTCCAAGCTTATTAATATCTTTGACACCAACAATAAGAATAAATAAAAATAAATAAAATGAAATAATCATACTAATAATGTATGGCAGTCCAGTACCAACAAGAATGTATATCCTTTCATAAACAAAAGCTGCAACTATTTCATGTTCCATTTAAAGACATATAATAATGTGCTGTAGTTTTAGCTAGCGCAGACCATATCATACAGTGCAATGGTCTTAAGTTAAAAGAATACGTACTTTTACATACATTTATAGGTTTCAAAGGTTTATATCAGTTGTCACTAGGGCTGGGGCAATGCCTTGATGTAATCAATTACGGAATTACATGTATTAGCATAATGTGCGTCATTGCGTTGTAAAGATGGCCGCGCCTACTTTATCCGGAGCGCAAGCTGCAGCTACAAACAATCGCTCGCGTGAATATAAAGTTGTGGGAGTGTTTCATACAGAAACACAACAGTGTGGTGCTCTGTCAGCTTTGCACAGTGGAGATGATCACAACAGTACAACTGCTATACACGAGCACATGAAGCACAAACACCCCGTAGCGCTTTATGAACACAGCAGCAAGACAGCACCTGTTTTTCTTATTTTAGCAGATTATTTTAAGATTATTAACATGTGTATCATGTTTCTTTCAGTAAATATCGCATTGCTAACCGTTTCTTAATCGTTCAGTGTAGATACCTAAGGCTGTTATCGATACTGCGGTAGCTTTAAAACACTGGTTCTGAAATGGCTCTTTGCATCATATATAGTCTATAAACTGTCTGATTCCTTGTCCGTGAGGCGTGTAGGCTACGTGTTATTAGTGCCTCTAAAAGTCCATTTTAGACCTTTAGTCTTTTTAACCATTTATAGATCACGTGCATTTAAGGTACCCCATTAATACATTAAGTGTAGGGCAGCCATGCGTTTTCCTTGTGCTTCTGTGCCTATGCTTACATTTTAAGCATATATTCATGCAGATGTTTCTGTCTCCCTACAGAAACGTCTGCATGAATTAGGGTGGGTTTCATATAACCGTTTATATTTAGATGGGGTATTGGTGGGCTAGCGCTTGATTCCATGCACTAATTCATCATTTGCTCCCAAATCTCAGCTCGTTTCCACAAAGTTCTATAAATCAAACGCACGGAAATCTGTACGTCATTAAAGGTGCTCAAACCTGTGGCCTTTCTTTGATGAATAGGAGCCGCTGAAACGCTGACAGCACACTAGGTGATAAAACACGTTCCCTTTGGTATATTCAGCAAGGTAGAGATCTTCTTACACTTTTCCTTCAGTGCTTTTTGCCAAGACAAATGTTCAAATCTAAACAGCTTTCTTCATCACTATGCTACAAGAGAGAGGGAGCTGGAGACCAAACCACACAGAAAGTGAGGAACAGGTAAAATAAGGGTATGAGCCGGGTAGAAGGAGAGAGAATAAAAGAAAGACAGGAAGACAGAGAGAGAATGTGGAAAAGAGTGAGGGAAAAGGAGGAGGAATATGGGCCATAAATCCAGCGAGGCTGAAGGTGTGTTAAAGGCTCCCCCCAGGCTTGTTCACCCACATGTTGATTTAATGAAACCCTACTCAGGGAACAGCAGCGGGATGAAAAGCTGCAGTAATGGAAAAAGAACGAGAGGAAATAAAGCAGGCGGTGTTAGCACCCACACGAGCGGGTCTCCGGGCTCTCGCAGGACTCACACCAGCACTTTGCTTTATGGACTTTAACACTGAGGTATAATAAGTTCTTTAGCTGTATTAAGTTGTCAAAGGGGGGGTTTGCAACATACAGTGGAATAAATCCCCCCGTCCTCCCGTCTGGTGGATTTTTTTTTTGTTGTTTGCGTTTGAGCTAATCTCCGTCCTCCTCATCCTCCCCTTGAACTCATTCCTCAACCAGCAGAAGGAGTGACTACTATTGGCTCTGATCCAGCACATACTGTGCTTCAATGATGGCTGTAATTCCCAGCCCCTCTCTGTGTATGCTGTATAAAAAAGAATGAACTAACCCCCAAATAAATACATTGTTTTATTATGTTTATACATTGCAAATTCTTTTTAAAATACTGGTTTGTTTCTTTACTCTTTACCACAAAAGTTGGAACAGTGTAGAAAATAAAAAAGAACTGTGACTTATTTCATGTCAGACAGTAGAAACCGCAGATACTTCATGTTTTGTTTTTTTTCTAGTCAACTATTATTTGTTAATATTTCTAAACCTGCAACACATTCCAAAGCATTTACCACTTTGTTGTGTTGCTATTCTTTCTCACAACACTTAAAAGATGTGTTTTGGCACCAAGGATACCAAGTGATGAAGTGTTTCAGGTGTTTTGTCCCACACATCTGAAGGTGTGCAGCAGTACAGGGTTGTTTTTCATTTCAAAATTCTCCTCACATACTCTATTGTGGACCGGTCAGGACTGCAGGCAGGCCAGTGCAGTACCTGTACCCTCTTCTTCCGCAGAAACAATGTCTTCTTGAAGGCAGCAAATGATGCTCGAAGATATCAATGCACTTTTCTGCATTAATGCTGCATCACAGGTGTGTAAGTTACCTGAAACACCGACTCCATAACATGACAGACCCTGGCTGTTGACCCCGTTACTGCTAACAGTCTGGACGGTCTGGAGCACACTGCGTCCAGTTCTTCCACAAAAGATGTGGAAAACTGATTCATTGCATTTTCCATACTGTCCCAACTTTTTCTGGTTTGGGACTTACACCAGCTATAAAGTATAGAGTTATTCATTTGTCAGAGAGGAGGGTAGATTTAAGATAATTCACTAGCATGAATAGAAAATAAGTAGGAAAAAAAAAACTTGCCTAACAACCGTGAAAGACCTGGTAGTGCAGCAAAACTGTCACCATCAGAAGAACAGCTCCCCTTTTATACTTCAGAGAAAAATCAAGCTCCACTCTTGCTTCAGATCTGAAATAATCCACAGGTGCTTTTGTCCATGTGTCCACTGCAAGCAGACAACTCATCACTATTAGTCTAAAAAGACGTGTAGCTGCCAAGAAGCTACCAAAAAAAGAAAACTTCTAAATCAAACAAAGAAGCTGTTAGTGCCTGAAAAGCAGAGTGGACGAGATAGAGGCAAGCCCATGCTGTGCTAGTTTACAGGATCTTACAAAAGAAAGGTACGCATGTTGAAAATTGCTTCCTGCCCTCCACAGCAGCATAGTTACATGATGTAATCTGTAAACACTCTAATGCAATACACTGCAATATATACACAGTCCGCCAGTTTATTCACATGGTGCATCTACAGGTTGTCGATGGGGCAAAAAATGGGCATCAAGACACAGAACGAAAAGCATCAGCAGTGCTGCTTTTAAAAAAATCAAAAGCTGATGGTTATTATTTAAGCGTGTCCTATGCCTGATCCTTCTGGCCATAATGAAATGTCAATCAGTGTTAGTAGAACTAACTATATCCATTATACGCTTATCAAAACATTGATAAAACTTGATAACTATACTGATATAACTGATATAAATGATATAACTATAGAGCCCACTCCTCTGCGCAGCCCTTGACTGAAACACTGTGATAAAATCACACAGTGATAAGCCACTGGTATCACTCACAGCTTTAACCATGTAAGAAGCAAATAACAATAATGTGGATGAAACTAGCTCTAGAAGCAGCCACTCTGTGTCAGTCACAAGGCTGCCTTGTGATGAGGTTCCCTGCTGATTCCCAACCTCAGGAGGCTCTTGGTGTTTTTTTCTGGCTCTTTTGAACACTTTAAAACGATGTTGTCACCTCACAAGAGAACATCCAGAGAACAAACCCCTCTAGTAGGTTTTAAGGACTAGAGAAGCTCCTGAAGATCCCTGTAAGGGACATGACAGCACACACCATTCCCACAGTAAACAAACACGACAAGCACACAATATTATCTAAAAATGAACTAGAAGCTAAGAATAGAACATGCCAGACACGCAGCAGGCTGTTTGCAGTTAGACGACACTTTGAACTTCATGAATATAATTTTACTCAGCCATTATAACGAGGGCTGGATGGCAGAAAAAAATAGCACATAAAACCCTAAGTCGGAGTTAAATGTTACAGCTGAAGCGTGTAGGATTAAAGCCTCAATCAAAAATATCCAAATCAAAGCCACACAAGCTGCGGATTGTGTGGAGAATCACACGTCAAACCATATTGCCGAAATAAAAAAATTACAATAACTGTGAAATGACTGCTTTCGTCTATTTTCGGAGCCTGAATGAGAAACAGTCAATACACCAACAGCAGCATTCCTAAAATGTGTCCTTAAATCCATTATCGTTGGCAGCATGGGCTCAGCAACCCACATACAGAAGCAGAACAGAATCAATGGAGGAAAAAAGAAACAGCCACAAACAAGCAAACCCACCAACAACGGCAAATTTGTTTTGAAAGAGGCAAAACTTTTTGTCTAAGCCTCCTTGGTGGGCTTCATGCCCCACATTCTGCCTTGTGATTGACACTGAGTGGCATGCTAGTGCTAAAGTCTCATTTAACTGTGCTTTCATCTAAAACACTGGCCCGAAAAGCGCATGGCAGGTGCTTGGTTTTCCTTGCAGATTGAAAACACAACTGACGCGAGGATGAGCACTCTCGAACCATCTGGGCTTTATTTGTTTTGAACAATTTCAGTTTTTCATGCTACCAGATGCCAGAAACCATTAGGAATGCGAGCTGGAGAGATTAGTCATTTTTTTGTCCTCAGCTCAGAGGAGGAGCATTCTCACCGGAGCTGATTTAACAAAACAAACCCAAATATGCGTGAAGGCCACTCCTTTACACCCCAGCAAGGAATCAAAGCCCAAATCGTATCACTTCAAACCATATGCGGCCTGGCTGCCTCCTCTTAGCAGACATACCACACAGACGCAGGCCTTACCTCAACAAGAAGGGCGAGTGTGTAGAATTCGTTTTTGGTCACACTGCTCTGGTAGCCTCTGGTAGAAATAGTTGGAATTGTGTTCAGTTTTGAACACCAGGCAGTATCGACCACATGCTTTCTCTACAGCTGGATGGTGTGCATACACAGAAAAAATGCAATGAATTTATAGCCACGCTGTCTTTTATAGTCTCTACAGTTCTAAGAAATGACCAGGTAGGTTTGAGATTCAAATTGCAAAAAAAGTTCTAAGATGGTTCGGGTTGCGTGAGCCAATTACACCGAAACTCCCAACAGGTTCTAGCTTTTAACAGGGTAAGTGTTACAAACCAAAGCACGTAAAACACCAAGACTGTCATGAAAATCTACATTTAAATATTCAACAAGTTCTTATGGTTAAAGGGATACAGGTTAATTTCTCATAAGTAGAGAAACTTACTCTTATTTCACACTCTTATCATGTCACATGTTTAAGCTGAAAAGTAAGCCATGTGAATGATAAGAACCCCGCAAAACCACAGTAAGAATTATTGCTTTCTTTTGGTTCTAGACACTTTAAGGCACATGTTCCATAATATACTTCTACAATTCAAGTGCCTTTAAACCCCCATTTTACCCCATATCACCACTATGTACTCAGTAGATTTTTTACTTTCTGGTTTGAATGTGTTTCAAACAGTGAAACTGATTGCAAGTTTGTTTGAACTTAACACGATGTTGCTCCAAATACTTATCTAACGATAGAAGATTTTATGTGCCTAATTTAAATTAGCTGAGACTTTCAGGTAACTTACTATCAAATAACATCAAATTCAATCTGGTTGAAGTGTAATTTAGCTAAACTGTATTGGAACTTAACATAAGAGAAAAGAAATAACCCAATTCCTCCGACCGCAGTACTCATTCATACATTCATACAGCCTGTGGAGCCCATTGCTGCATGGCCACATTCCATATGAATCCTATATTCTCACCTTGAATGTTGTAATGCACCTTTTACAGCCACAACAAACAAACTACAACTTGAACAAAAATCTGAACAAGAATAAAACAAAAATAACTTGCTAGAAAATACAATCATATTAGACCAATTTCAGCATCTCTCCACTGGCTGCCTGTTTAGAATCGATCACTATATTCCACAAATTAAACTTTTACACACCAAAGATTTAAAACACACCAACAGCAAAAGTTCAGGCTTCTCCTATCATTGAGTTTTAAAATAACATTTTTCATAATGTAAGATTTTACTTTAGCATTAATTATGCATTATTTTCAGATTTTTCAGTTGTTTATTGTATTTGTAACATGTATTATGCTTTTAATTGTTTGTTCTCTTTTTTGTCAATGCTTTTATGTGCTGCATTTTACTATTTGCTAATTTTATGATAACGATGGTGGTGGTGATGATTTGAATTATTTTTGCATCATATTTAAACACATTTTAAAATCATGTGCAACCAAAAAGCTATAATTTATGAAGGTACAAAAGTTTACAATAAGCACAATATGTAGGCAGAAAGGGACACACCTACACGTGACGCCAAGTAAGACGAGTGCTTATCACAGTCATCTGTCCAGATAATTTTCTGCCTGGTCCCTGCTCCCCCCCAAAGCAGCAATTACCCCGAGCTCTGGCTAGTAATGGACTCATCAGTCTTTAGGACTGCACACCCACCAGTGCGTAAAATAACCAGCCTTAAAACATTGATCAATTCTTAACAAGCCGCTGTATATCACTCAGTCTGGCTTCTCTCTAAGCCGTCGTTTTTAAAATATAAAAGAGTGACATCTAGCTGGAGCCCCACCAAAGAAGGCCCAGCCTGGGCAGAAGAAGCCAAAGCCCTGCTTTATTAAACCTCACATTAAAGTGAAGTACATCACCAAAACTTCAGGCAAGTGAAAACTTTGAAAAGCTTCAAGCTATGTGGTTATCACACACCCCACCAGGAGCTTCGTCCACCCATGCTGGTCTGCAGCTGGCAGCTACTCTGCCTCTGCTCTGTGAGTGGGCCTACAGATCCAATCTCATACAGCCAGCCGAGAGCGAGAGAGCGAGAGAGCGAGAGAGAGAGAGAGAGAGAGAGAGAGAGAGAGAAAGATAGCAGGGCTTTTAGGAAACAGAGAGACAGCAGGGAAAAGCTGCAGTGTTTATCCTGGTGAGGCAATGGCAGACGGCTCAGGTTGCTCGTTTCTGTGGAGGTAATGCTCATCGGCCCCACTGCACAGAGACTGTTAGAGCTCACTTACACTCCTACCAAAACAGGTTCTAAACAGTTCTCAAAAAAGCAGAACCCATTGTGATGCTATACAATAACATTTTAAAGGTTTCTGAAAGAACTACACTGCACAGAAACACCAACTCAGTGCCTTTACTACAGCTTCCATTCTTATCAGGAAATATACAGCAATATTTCACCTTCAAACTCAGATGTCGTTGCATTTTCTGGCTCTCAAAATCCAAATAATCACAAACATTTTCACTGATTCTGGGCTGGTAAAAAACACCAGCAACTTTAAATTTTTGTCCTCCATCTTTTTTTTATATTTCTTTTTCACAGTAAGGGCCTTCTCTGTCCATTTAGACTCATGGTGTTA
Source organism: Megaleporinus macrocephalus (assembly GCA_021613375.1). Lineage (NCBI taxonomy): Eukaryota > Metazoa > Chordata > Actinopteri > Characiformes > Anostomidae > Megaleporinus > Megaleporinus macrocephalus. The sequence goes on along the minus strand of CM038704.1, from coordinate 29,548,157 downwards.
AAATGTCTTCGCACACGGACAAAAACACCTGTGCAGGTGGAGCTTGATTTTCTCCTCTCTCTCAAAGATGAACAAAGACAGTGACTGGTTTGGTGGTCTACCAGGTCTTGATTACGTTCAATGATGATTTGGAAATTTGGAAACTCCTGTTTTTTCTTTACCTTAGTTTGTATTTCTGAGATTAGATTAGAGCGTTATCCGCTTGATCCACAAGTCAAAGAAACAAATAACTTGGACTTAATGGATGAAATGTATATACACACACACCAAAGGGTTTCAGAACTTATAGGTTCTACAAAGAAACATACTTCATTAAGTAAATATCTACAGTACATTTCATCTGTTTCTCTGCATACTTTGTAAGCCCCCTTACGCCCAGTTTCTTAATGTCTGGGCCCCCACAGGGCATCCCCAGCACTGCAGTAACACGGACATAGTGGTGGTAGTGTGTTAGTGTGTGTTGTGCTGATGTGAGTGGATTGAAATTTTAAACACCTCAGTATCACTGCTAGACTGGGAACAGTCCACCAACCAGAAATATCCAGCTGCCAGTGTCCTGTGCCCAGCATCCTGTGACCAATGATGAAGGACTAGAGAATTACCAACACAGACTGTGCAGCAGCTGATGAGCTGTCATCTCTGACTTTACTTCTATAAGGAGGCCCAACAAGGTAGGAGTGTCTAACAGAGTGGTCAGCAAGTGGACACAGTGTTAAAAAAGCCTGACCAGCACTGCAGTATCTGGTCTACTTGTACCAGCACAACACAGTCTAAGACAGCACCACCGCCACATCAGTGTCACTGCAGTGCTGAGTTCACTGTTCAAAGTATAAAACAAAACATGGTAATAAGGTTAAAGTTTGCTCTACATTATTTTGAGGAAAACCATTTAGTATTGTTGGATCATTGTTGGATCTCTTTGATTAACCAAAGAGCTAATAAAAGCTTATTTGGAACATCTTTCACCGACCAGGATCTTCACAGCACACAATAAAAATATTTGCAATTTATTAAAGGGCTTGTTTGCATACTGAAGCCTTTTACATCATTGTTGCCAAAGGCAATCAGTTTTATCAAACAATGCATTTTTGTAACACTGCTTTATATTAAACAACATCAAGCTGCACTCAAATGATTTTAGACGTTAAGGTAGAGGTAGATGCAGATAATCTTGGAAAGATCGATCGGCTATGTATCGGTATCGGCTGATTTTTAATCAAAATATGCGATCGGTAATCGGCCGATATTTCTCCAATTTAGCTGATCCCGAGAGCCGATCAATGACGTTAAACAAATGAGCCTAATTTCTGTATTTCCAGCTAGTTTTTCGTTGAAACCCCCTCCAGCCAGGTCCTTGAAATTCCTATCTGAACTGCTAGGTGGAAACACATACCCTTTCATTTTCCACAGACTGACTAAAGCGCCTCGCGAACAGTTTTCCTTTGTGTTGCGTTGCGTCCGTCTGGCAGCTTGTTGCCGTATGTGACACAGCCTCATCCAGAGCGTTTTTAAAATCTGTAAAAATTAACCGTGTCTCGTTGGGGAACCAAGACAAAAACATTTAACACTACTAATCTGATACGTCTATTAGAGTACACCCGCGGCTAAATACAAGGAGTATCAGCAAACAGCAGAGCTAGCACGCCACAGCTAGCACAAACAACCAGAACACCATGCAGAACAGGTACAAACAGTACAGCAGCAACAAGTCAAGATCTACATTTAATGATTGCAGTTTTCTGTTTAAAATAACACAAAGTCTGCATTTAAGGATTGAAGTTTTACTGCATTTAATTAATTAGCTTTTTTTGTTTTAAATAAAGGGTCTAAATGTAATGATTGCAGTATTGGTGATATTTGTTTGATTTACTTTGTTTATACCATGTTTTATGACTTGCTTGCGCTAATGACTACATGTAGCCCTTCTGTGGCATATGGCCCCACCCTCTATCGGTATCGGCTATCGGCCGATCGCGCTGAAAGGTCATTGGCGATCGGAATGGCCTTAAAAACGCTAATATATAGCAATCTCATTTGAGGAAAACTGTTACATTATAACTACATAAGCAATGCTAACATAAGCAGAGCGCTCTTACACTACTTGTTTACGTTGGAATGGAAGAGTCTAATGGTCTAGCAGTGTGGTCACAACACAAAATGAAAGACTGCCTGCCACAAATCTTGAGCAGAATATAAAATATTCAGGATTATCGCCCTTTCTTCATGCCAGCTTTCCCTTGTCTCACTCACAGCACAAAACAAAACTCACATCTTCTCAGAATAAGACACTTTTAGGAAACAGAAACTATGTAAGTGCATGTGTTCTGGCACGAGTGGCTGTGCGAGCTTCTTTAATTAGGAAGACAACCTGCTCGCTTTCCGACACAAACACATTTCCAGGTGATTAAGCCTTTGATGATGATATTGAGGAGAGAAGCTCTAATTACAAGTGAAGTTTGTGTGTTTTCCTTTAAGCAAAGTCTGATGGGAGTTAATTAGGCTAAAAGCTGAAGACTTCTCTCTACTAAACCTCTGCTGAATATCAATTCAGGAAGGACTGTGCACAGTCATGCTCCAGTTTATGCATCACTGATCTTCCATTCCAACACAATTATGATATTTCACATACCTTCTGTCAGAAGACAAAGTTGCTAATGTATTTTACTGGGACTCCTTATATGCTGTGCTTCTGTCATCAGTTAACCTTCAGAGCTATTACTGTAATTCTGTTATACTTTCAATACACATTCCAAATATTTCAGATTCTCTCTAGCAACGTTTTAGCTTACAGATCAGAGGAGTGTGGGTGGAGGGGCTAACAGTGAATCAGTGGAGTGCGGGTGGAGGGGCTAACAGTGGATCAGTGGAGTGCGGATGGAGGGGCTAACAGTGGATCAGAGGAGGGCGGGTGGAGGGGCTAACAGTGGATCAGAGGAGGGCGGGTGGAGGGGCTAACAGTGGATCAGAGGAGGGCGGGTGGAGGGGCTAACAGTGGATCCGCGGAGGGCGGGTGGAGGGGCTAACAGTGGATCCGAGGAGGGCGGGTGGAGGGGCTAACAGTGGATCAGAGGAGGGCGGGTGGAGGAGCTAACAGTGGATAAGAGGAGTGCGGGTGGAGGAGCTAACAGTGGATGAGAACAGGGTGGGTGGAGGAGCTAACAGTGGATCAGAGGAGGGCGGGTGGAGGGGCCAATCTTATTTTATGTAACTATTTTTACTAGTTGATTTTCTTTTTTGTGGAACTTTACGCATTTTTTCGATTCACACTTTCTTACGAACCTCTGAAAAACATCTGGAATATTCTGGAGACGTCCTTCACCAGCATTGTGAAGTTATATATTTGCTGTATCGCCCGCTCTTAAAGGACACATTGAACAAGTCCTCTGTTCCTTTCATAAGAATCTTCATCGTGTTTCCTAAAGCACAGTCTCGCCAGACAGGATGAATGCAGAGCGTTCCTCCTCTCTCTGCATGGCTGATGTGCCGTCTCTGATCGACTAAGCTGATAAAGGAGGCAGAAGCGGATTGTTCTTTCTGAGAGAATGCAGGGAATTTTCAGTCATTTAATTATGAGGCATGTCAAATTCAGAGTAGAGGCATTTGGGAGAGTAATTTTGTTCTCAGCATTATCACTAGATAGTTTCACATTAACTACTAATGTGCATCATACTTTCTGAGGTCAGATAGAAAAGGCTGAATTCAGGCCACTGAGTATAATCAAACCATCAAAATATCAGTTGTCTTTATTTTGTCTTTTTGAGTTTCATTTATTATACAAGTTTAAATGTACATACAAATATACCATACAACATACACAATCCCTCCTAGTCCTGTTTTAAATTCATACTGTATAACTGAACACCACCAGAGACAGAACAAAAAATCCACAGCTGTGCCTGCTTAGCTGTGCATCAGCTCCGTGTATGTGATGCCAGGCGAACGGGTCAGGACAATAATAGCCGGCCCACCTGTCCTGCCCAACACACAAAAACAGAGCTTTTCTATTACCACATCAGGATGATGCTGTCCTCAATTACCAGGTGAAGACTGACCAATATATTGTTTGCCTGACAAAAAATTATGAATCAAGAGCTGAGCTCAATTTTTTTTCTAAATTCTATAATAAATGTTACTGCTATAATAAAAGTTTCCACTAGTGTATAATTTGCAAATGAGCCACTGCCTTCATAAAAACCTGGATTCTAATGCTGTTTAAAAATAGAAATACTACAAAATTGTTTAGTAAAAAAATCTTTTTTCTTTGATTTCCATGTGAGATATGCATGTTTTCCTTCTGCTGCAGAGTGTATACTTTGTGAACTAATTTAAAATGAAAATACAATTGTGCATAATTCAACATGCACACATACCTGCCACAGCAATCTGTGACTCAACGTCATCCATTGATTATATCTGAAGTTACATTTTTCTTCATAAGAAATTCTGCTAGATCCCAGGTTAGCGGGGACTCCTGGGTAATGGACATAATCTGAAGGTGTAGTGTGTTTTATTTCTGGCCAGATCTAAATGAGTGGGTGCTACCGTGGTGACTAAAAGACGACTAAGGATAAAAAAACAGAGTGGAATCTGTCATCAGCTGTGGTTTAGGCTTTTAAAACCCTCGCTGGGGGCCAGGCATAAGCAATCATCTTTATTACCTTTAATATTTTAACATTTCTGTATGATGTGCTCATTAAGATGTAAACAAAGTTATTTATTGTGTTTTGATGCAAAACCTTTTAAAAGCTTTTTTTAAACGCTCCCTCAAGCAATTACAAACTTTTTTCATGAGAGTTTAGAGATAAGCTTTTGGCCTAAAACATGTTTTCGTTAAAACATGTGCAAAGGGAGCAAAATAATCCACAAAGACAATATGTTTAGGTAATATTTGACCTAAGCTGCACACTGACCTGACAAAGCTGAATACAAAACTAATTATGGCTCAAATAAATAAAATATGGAAAATGTCAAATCTAAACTTTACTATAGAGATAATATGCTATAACACAGAAATCCTTTCTACCTCAGAATGCTCAAATATCACTGTCAGCTCTCAATTTTGAGTCAAACCGGTTAGCAAAGCTATGTTCACAATCTTGTTCACAATCCATGGCAAAACTGTGGAGTTTGTAAAAAAGCACCAAGTTTCTGGGGGTGCACATCACAGATGACCTGACATGGACCACACACACCTCCTCCCTGGTCAAGAAAGCACAACAGCGCCTTCACTTCCTACGAAGGATGAGAAGAGCTAACCTTCCACCTCATATCCTCACTACATTCTACAGAGAGTATCCTGACCAGCAGCCTCACGGTCTGGTACAGCAGCTGCACTATCGCCGAACAGAAATCACTCCAGAGAGTGGTGAGGATAGCAGAGCGCATCATCAGGTCCTCACTTCCACCTGTACAAGATCTGTACCCATCACGGTGCCACAGCAGAGCCACCAAGATGGTCAGAGATCCCACCCACCCAGCTCACGGACTGTTCAGACTGCTGCCCTCTGGAAAACGCTACCGCAGCATGTGGTGCAGGACTTCCAGACTGAGCAAAAGTTTCTTTCCACAAGCCATCAGACTGCTTAACACTTCCTGATGAGCAGACTCATCAGATCTGTTAAACTCTTGAACATATACCTACTTCATACTCAGGTGGTCCTCCACTTAATGCTGCTAATTTTGTGCAATAGACTCATTGTTTCTTTCTAAACCTAAGCACTCTTACACCTTAAAATGTTTAAATTTACAGTCTTATGTTTACATTGTTACAGTGTGCAATATTTAGTCAGAACTGTGCAATATATATATTCTCTTTAAGTGCAATACATCTGCAAAAAACACATTTTTTTACAGTATATCTATCTATTTAGAGTATATCTCACTATTTATCACACACACTCTTTCTATATTCTCCACTGCACTGTCATGTTGTTATTTATTTGTCATGTTGTTATTTGTTATGTTAGTTGTATGTCTTGTGTTTTTATATATCTGCACATTGGAGTTTGGAGAAACGCAATCTCGTTCAGCTATGCACTCAGTTGTAAAGTCTGAATGACAATAAAGTTCACTTTGACTTTGACTTATGTTTAACCAAAACTACCGCAGTCAGCTTACTTTATGGACATATAATAATTCATAGGCTGATATTTTTGGTCATCAAAATTTCTAGCTCTTCAAATCCTGAATGCAAGTCCAGTTACTTTCATCAAGGTTTACTTTCATCACTGATTAAATAATTCATTATTGGTATGTGCCTGTTTTCAGGAAACTCTCTACATTCATCAGTCACACCATCTTCCATCTCTGTCTCTGCTCCAAAGTGCCATCACTCGAGGACAGCGGATTACAGCTTCAGAGCTCCTTTTCACACCTTCACTGCGTATAACACTGAGATGTGAAAAACGAAAAAAAAAAGCTATGTGCCAAAGGGTCAATACCTAAACAAGTAGAAGCTGCTGAAAACAGATGGATGTTCACTGGAAGTTTTTTTTTCTCCTAAAATATCCAAACACACACACACACACACACACACACACACACAATTACTGCTTATCAGAATGTCTACTTAAACAATATACCCTAATAATTCTAACATTAGAACTCAATGGTAATTCAAACAGCACAAATAGTTCGGCTCATTTCCTACAGTTAGAAACAAAATTGACAAGTAATGAAGACCTGGATAAGGTTTGATCGAACTGAAGGAAGTTCTGGTGATGTATTTTTACAGAAATGATTTGGGCTGTTTTGGTGACCATTGCATTCTAGTGTTTATTAGCAATGAAATTTGAAAAACTAATGTAATTCATTTCATTTTCATAAAGTAATGCCCTGTCAAGCCTATATCAGATGCTCCTGCATGAAAATGCTTTATGGATTCAGTTTAGCAAATGTGCTTCTGGTGAGTCTGCTCAGTAGATCAAGTGGTCGCAATGGTGAGAAGAGAATGATGCAAATTCCCACTCTGCAAAAAACAATAGACCAGAACCCTTAATTGCTCATCTACTTTTTCAGGGCAACTCTCTCCTTTTATCAATCACACCGCATTCCACTTCTGCCTCCGCTCCAATGTGTATGCCATCATTTGAGAACAGCTTCAGAGCTTCTTTTCACACCTTCGCTAAAATGTGAAAAACGAAGAAAAGCGTTGTGCCAAAGGGTCGATGCCTAAACAAGCAGCAGCTGCAGAAAAACCTTGGATTTTCTTTTGAAGCCGCCCCCCCTCCCACAAATAGAGGAGGCAAAATGTGTTTATTTGACAGCAATACAGCCATTACGATTCCTCCTCCAAGACTTGAGGAGTTTTAGCCTGTACCAAATATGACTTACACAATGATGGACACTATCAAACTTGCCATGCAGTCTTAAAGAGAAACAGGCCACTGTAACAGCTTTACTGTTGTGAATGAATATGACAGCTGAATATGTACAAGCACGGCATTTAAGAAACAATCACCATCACAGCAGGAGATGAGATCAACAGGCCACTATGGTATCATATTGGAGAACATAATGAAGAGAACGTCCTAAGCAACTTGATTAGAACTTAATCATGAGAGGATTACTATTAGATTATATTTACAATTGTAATTGATGCATACTATTAGCATCATATCCAAATTGTAAATGTGCATCTGAATGTTTTTAGTGGACAGTCTACTAGGTAAAAAATATTAAATATACTTGTTTAATTCAGTCTTTTTCAATTATTTATGTTTTATTTTGTGACATAAGTGGGAATCAATTCCTTCCAAGAAATGGTCCTAAACAAATGTTATCTACAGTTAAATTCTTTGGCCTACAGACACAGAGAACCTCCATCACATTTGCGATTGATGAACCAGGAGCCTGTGTCTGACCCACTAAGATCGATTTTTACATCAAAGCAATTCAGAAACATGAGAAAAGGACTCATAACACTTATGAAAGCTGCCATGTGGCCACGAAAAAAGACCATCAATTTGTCCGCCGAACCCCACAGGGAGTGATGCGATTTCAAACATGGCCATAAAAAAAAAACCTGCTTCAGCTGAGAGGAGTTACAGAAATCTAGAAGGCACAGCAAACTATGCAAAGTGGGACTTTCTGATCAAGATATTTCTGTTTACAGATCAAGCACTGTGAAGATCTCCCAGCCTAGAGCAGGTTCAGGGCTGCCAGTCGTCACATCAGTGACTGTACTCTGAAGAAGCAATGAGCATTAGAGCAGGAGTAATTAAATCTGCCCCAGCCCTGCTCCAGCACACCAAGTCTAAGTTAAGCTATGCCTAACAGCGTTGTAATTATCATACAATCTTGTTATACAATTCAAAACAAGACAGTGGGATCTCCGTCTGATACACTTTTTAAAACAGTAGAAATAAAGGAGTGTTGAAAATATGGCTCTTATTAATATGTGGATGTGTCCATGTTCACATCTGCAACAAAAGTAGTGCTTTATTGAGACCCAGTGTAATGGTTTAGTAACAAATAACACCACCCATCAACAACACTACATTAACACAGAGTTTACGAGTGGAAAGAAACATTACCTCATTCGAGATACTGGCTCAATAAGCTTTTCCTCTGTTTAGCGCTGCTATACAAAGCCAAAGATGTTTTAAATGAAGACACTGGTCACAGGTTGAAATATGAAAAGGAAAGCTTGTACGCTCAGCACAGTATCCGTGTACGGGGAGAGTGCTATTCGCTACACTGTGGAGCTCTGCACAAGGGCAGCAGCCAGAACACATTTATGAGTTTTATGCTTTGAAATCTGACCTTTGGCCCTCGGTTTCGTGTATTTAAGTCTCTCCTTATTCACAAAGGCATAGAAGTCAAATTTTCTATAGCTGGAAAGAACAGCCTGGCAGCAATACAAAGCCAAATGAACAGACTTCCTGTGAGGCTCTTCAAATGTAAACACACCCCAACAGTAAAGGAAAAACAGTAAATGAATGTGACGTGCGGTTTCTTTCAGTTTATTTGGTCCAGAAATGCGTGATGGGAGTCGTCAGTCTGTTTTAGTGGCCAGTGTAAGAGCTCTTAAGTGGCTGCGGCTAACTGACAGACCCTGCTGAATTAATTAGATACATGCGGATTCATCACTGCTCTGTCCCAGCTGTCACGGCAGAGTGGGGTGAAGGGTGAAGGCCAGAGGAGGAGGGCGGGGGGGGGGGGTTCCCTCACCCCATCTGCCACAGCCCTGGCCTGTTTGTCTGACAGGCCAATAACGGCAGCAAGCAGCTCACGCACTCTCCCGGAGTGAAGACAAAAACTGATCACACGCACCATCACAGCTGCCACATCTGCCACTATAACATGCATTTGTTGTTATTATTTTTATGCCAGGCGGGCCTCCCACATGCAGCTTTTTAGCACACGCTGAGAGATAGCAGCGCTGCCTATTAGCATTGTTTATTTAAGAGGGCTGTATTTTACTGCCCAGACTGAAAGTAGCAATCGACTGAGAGTAACAGCGCATGCTTATGCAGTTATACCAGATAGACAACCATGAACAACCTGGGTACTGACAATGCAACCCCATCCTCATAGATAGATAGATGGATAGATAGATAGATAGATAGATAGATAGATAGATAGATAGATAGATAGATAGATAGATAGATAGATAGATAGATAGATAGATAGAAACAGAGAGATACAGAGAGAGAGATACAGAGAGAGAGATACAGAGAGAGAGAGGGAGAGAGAGAGAGAGAGAGAGAGAGAGAGAGAGAGAGAGGAGACAGACAGAGAGAGCTACAGAGAGATACAGAGAGAGAGATACAGAGAGACACAGATATACAGAGAGAGAGAGATACAGAGAGAGAGAGAGATACAGAGAGAGATACAGAGAGAGAGAGATACAGAGAGACACAGAGATACAGAGAGAGAGATACAGAGAGAGAGAGATACAGAGAGAGATACACAGAGAGAGATACACAGAGAGAGAGAGAGAGAGGGAGAGAGATACAGAGAGAGATACACAGAGAGAGATACAGAGAGAGATACAGAGAGAGATACAGAGAGAGAGAGAGAGAGAGAGAGATACACAGAGAGAGATACAGAGAGAGAGAGAGAGAGAGGGAGAGAGATACAGAGAGAGAGAGAGAGAGATACACAGGGAGAGAGAGAGAGATACAGAGAGAGAAAGAGAGATACAGAAAGAACTACACAAAAGTGGGATGCTGAGAATCTGCTCCATCTTTTCATACTGTGGTAATGAGCATGGTCGATTTCCTGCTGATGGAAATTTCTCAAAATGACAGCAAAGAAAGAAAGTCATTATGTGAAAGCAAACAATAAAACAACTGTACACAAGAAAGAAACAGAGAACTTTATGAAAACTCCAAATCAAACTGCACAACACTACTCTGAGAGAACAGTAAGTGGATTTATGGTCAAGTAGATCCATTCTCAGTCCATCGGCGATACAGGCTGGGAATTACTAGAGGCCTACACTATATTATCATGCTATACAGGCCACGATATACTTACCACACCATCAATAAGAACTTACTACAATTACATATTTTGTCATTGTTATAATTGAATTTACATTTAGAATGTAGAGTTAGGTGTCTCCTATTGGTGTAGCAATGGCATTTCTACCTGGACAAACCCCCACCACCAAAAAAAAAAAAACAATAGTGCAATAAACGCCATGCACTGCTTTCATGTTTTCTGCCTTTTTTTGTTGTATGCATCACGAGAGTCCAAAGGCTAGACAGTAGTAGGAGTTTTCAGAGTGTTAAGTCTTTATTTTTTTAGCTCTCTGTGTGTTGTTCGAGGGCATGTCAAGCTTGTCAATAAGTAGGCCAGCGATAAGACTTGTGCTACAAGATGACATCACCCTGTAAGAGAGAAAAGGGCTTGAACGTCAACAAGACATTTCAGACAGCTGAGAAAAAGTGGTTCCCCTCTTGCATGTACTTTGGGCTTCATAACTCTGTAGAGCATCCACATGCACTTAACACTACATAACACACCTAAAAAGAAAAAACAGAAAAACTTTATCTCTTTATATTTTATTATCTCTACTTTTATACATATCAACTGATTGATAGTCATGACACCACTATTGCTTAGCAAGGAAGAGACACTGTACAAAACATATACCAGTGAGGAGAAGAATACACTCGGACATGTTTTATTACTCAGCTGAGGAATTGGTACGTTTTCTTGTTGGATGAATAACTGAGGTGGCCTCTGCAGCTAACAGTGGATGATGTATCAACATGTTTTTGTGCGGAAGACTAGTTAGCAATAAAGCTATCCTACATGTCCTCACACTCACATTCAGACACTTCTGATTTTGAGTGGAAAACTATAACATCTATACTATCAAGTGAACTGTTAATCTCTTAATGTTCTTTTTCATTCTGTAATAAAAGGTAACAAACGATTCATTAAGGCCCTAACACTTGCAGTTGCAGTTACACCCCTTCTTTGTGTATACCCATTTAGGTGTGCTAGGTTGTCGGTTTTCTTTAATTTCCCCAAACAAGAGTGCTTATTAGCCGTTGATGCGTCCCCCTCGTAAGGCTGCATGAGAACACACTTTTGTGAAGGCAAGTCCCCATGATTCGCAATCCCGTGAGGTTCATTAACCAATTACAAGACGGCTCAAACAAATAAAAGCGTAGAGTCATTTTTCCTGACAGGGTTTTGAATTCTGAAGATAAGAAAACAGTAACCTGGTATAGTGATTTTCACAAATACACTAAAAACATACTAAAGCTTTCTGAGACTTACCTAACAACAGCTTATGATAGAGAAGCTGTTAGATATCAAGCTACACAACTGAAAAATTGTTTACTCAACATTATTTGGCATTGACATGACATGAGCACTTGTGTTATATGCTGGAATTACAGAAACTGACGAGATCATATTTCTGGTATCTCGTAATGCCTACCAATGGGCTTCTGACCCATTTAACATATGAGTCATGAATTAGTTACTAATTACATTAAATATCTATACTTACTGTGATACTACATCGCACTGATTTTCTTTTTAAAGTTTCTCCTCTCCGGTAGATCCTCAAAGAAAAACCGCAACCCTCAACTCAAACTTTCACGATCTCTTCCGGAGCCATCATTTCAATAAAGCTTGATGGAGCAATTTAGCTCCATCTTTTATTACCTATTAAGACATGATTGAAAAGCGGCGCATACTTCTTGATCACGCTCGTAAAACAAAAAATCTGTTAGACACAGAGGCTCTCGGGGTCCCATTATGCTCCTCCCTGCCTTTGAATGACTTCCCCAAGCACTGCGATAAACATCAGAGACGACGGGCGTAACGGGGCGCGCGGCTCATTCGAGACTATCCACGTCCTCGGCGTGTGATTTACAGAGACAAACAAGGCAGGTTTCAGAGCGATGAGAGTCGGAGCATGAAGGTCAGAGGCACCGGCTGAGCAGAGCAGTTTTAAATGGAGCACAGAGCATCTCAGAGGCCTGGCAGGTTACCCCGGGCACAGGGGACAGCCCAAAGCTCAGTGCTGACAGGACGTTCGCAGGGAAGACAAATGCAGCGCATCAGTACTGTCCTTTGCACACAGCCCAGATTTCATTAAAGCCTCTTGACCTTAACAGTCTTAAACAAGCTATGGACCTTTATATAAAATGCAGCTATAAATTTAACATCCTACATTATAAAATAACAAGGCGCTGAGGGAGTGCTTGGCTCCAAGAAGCCATTATATATATATATATATATATATATATATATATATATATATATATATATATATATATATATATATATATATATATATATATGAAAGCCAGCTCTCCACCAATGGCTTTGACTAAATGAATATTCAAATCAGTATCAATAGCCATTGCAAAGCCACATATATAACGAGCTGACGCGATGCCTGGAAGTTGCATCCTTATTTCATCATTTGTTCAGATGTGGAGGTGTTGAGCCGAGTGAGCGCTAGCTACTGTTACCTGAAGGTGAAACTGCGAGACCAAAATAAATAAATAAATAAATAAATAAATAAATAAGAGAAAAGTAAGAGTAAGAAAAAGATGAGACGAGCGTTGCTTTCATCTGAGTGAACTAGCACTGAACTCACATCTCTCCTCCCATCGCCCACCACATTGTTGTCTGAATGCCAGGTGTTTATTTATTCATTCAGCAAGAAAAGACAGACAAACTACTTTACTCCCTTGCCGAACTAAAAAAAAAAACCCTACAGAAGCTTTTTCCGCATCTGAACGCTCCCCTGACATCCACACGACAAACAAACAGCGAGCGCTGCACATGCTACAGTACGGAGCCGAACGCTTCCTCTGAAAGTTCTAGGTCTTCACAAGCCGGAGACAAAGCTGCTGGCCGTCTAGTGTGTTTCCCTCTCGACGCTGAAGGAAGAGATTGAGAAAACATTTCTTTTGCAAATCGACTCTCTGGAGGAGTAAAACAGAATAGACTCAGCTATAAACAACTTCTGATTTTAGACAATCTGTGCTGGATAAGAGAAAGAAACGAGGGATTTTCACAAAAAGGCCTTCAGATATTCACTCAGAGAAAGAGAAAATAAAGCAGACTTTAAAATTCAAGCAAACAAATCACAAAAATTACTTTTTCCCAACATGTTAAACTATAGTGTAAAAGTTTTAGGCAGTACCTATTACACTTAGTCTCAGCAGTACGTCTATCTGTGCATATGAAAACACAATATAGCATTAGAATAAATGCAAACAAACATATATAAAGAAAAAAATACAAATGTATTTATTCATTATTGGTTACCCAAAACTATGTAATGGATGACAACTACAAATATTACTGGACTGCTAGTATAAAATGTTTTTTAATCTAATATTGGTGTTTGATCTGGTTAAACGTACACCACTCACTCACTATTCTACCGAATTAGCTCCCATATACACTTCTGTGCAGAAGTCTAGGCTAATGGTTTAAAACCCTTTAGCTGTAAGTGTATTATCCCCAGTAAGAACACCAAATATCATGAGAACAGATGTAAATAAACATAAAGACACTACAAAGTAGCATAAATGTCTTCTTTTGAACAAAGTACATAATAATTGTTTTGCTAAAAAATTAAAGATAATGTCCCTAAGTGCCTACATTTCATGGGGCCTAAACTTTTGCAGTCCTGAATGTGTATTTTTACAGACCAGTTCTGAAAGGGTTTTTTGAGCAGAGCTACAGAGGAACACTCTAGTCTGATGAAAGCAAAACACATGCTCCCGACGTATGTACCCTGACATAATTATTACATAAAGCTGATTGTAATTATTTAAGCTGGCAAATTATATTCCACAGTTAATTTTCCTACATTTACATAAACAGAATGTGACTTTGATGCATTATCATGACGCAAATGCACTTATGAAGACAAAGCATTCACTGAGGCATGTCATGGATCATACGAGACCAACAAAAGCTCTAACTTCTAACTGGTGCTACAAAACCTGTAGCTTTAGGAGTTATTAATAACTTCTAAAGCTTAAGCTGGATTTCTCTCATGCAAAAATAAAAAGTTGAAAAAATTGCTTCAATTATTTATTCAGTAAATGTTGCGCTCTGTGATGGTAGAAAGTTCCAACCCTGGTACGCTACATACAACTTTCCACTGAAATGAACACTGCTACATCCTCGCTATCACGTAATCAAATGACTACATATGTAAGAATGTCTAACCTTATTGGGTCATAGCACAACCTCCTTCTAATGTACTTTATCACTGCCAAATCTGCTTAACTACCACACTTGATAAAGCTTGTACTCTCCTGTTTTACGATATCAGCGTAATGGACAGCAGTGTTATTCTCATTTCTGCTCCTGAACAACCTTGTAATTTAAAAGGATACATGTAGTGTAAAAAAATTACATAGAATAAAACCTATAGATTTTGGAACCATTTTGTTAACCACAAGGCATCATGGTGGTGCTTTTTGAAAACTTTTCATTTTTGAAATCCAACTCCGTTTCCAATACGGGCATGATGCAGACTACAGAATGAAGACATGCCTTCAATGGTCTAATTGAGCTCAAGCTGTGTCTGTCTTCAGTTGGGAGCTATTAAGTATTGACAGCTAGACAGCTCTTTCAAGCAACATGACTAAATCAGCCAATTTTAGGCTTGAACTTCACTTTTTTTTTAATTGTATGCAACTGTTGTAGTGTTGCTAAGCAAACGTACAATGCATCACAGTGAGAGCAACAGTACACACCAAACTTCAATCTTACACTTTAATTGAGTAAAGCTTCAGCTAATCTTCAGCAAGAAGATACCAAGACAAATAGACTAGGATAGTAAAGTTGGCTGAGGTCCAGCACAGAACTCTTGACAGTCAGTCAAGTTGCTTCATCTGAGGCAAGTCAAGTGCTAAAACTCTTCATGATGTCACTAACCCACCTTCTCCTGGTTCATTCCTACATTAAGTGAATCGGATTAGCTGTTCCAAGTCTGTCTTCTACTTTAGCTCTACAAACTGAGGAACTGAACTGCGCCATTGCGGAATGATGTGCATCTTCCTGCAGAATGCTAAAACGTGTCAAATGTTAAACCTATTCAAAACATTTTACACGTTCCCCATGGCCTCACATACCATGTCTCCACTTTTTACCATGCCATCTTTTTTTCTCTCTCATCTTTCTGATGTTTTCCATGGCACTCAGAGCATCACGATGAATTAGACTCATCTTTGTCTTCCATCACGCCGTGATTGGCCCGCAGGGAGGGGTGATCTCTCGCTTCACCCCTCGCTCGCTTGGCTCAGAGTTGGCTTCTGCAAATCCTCGCACCCCATTAAAGCTCACCCAGAGCTTTTAAGGATGCTGATCTCACTGCCCCCCGGTGTTATGCTGCACCAGCGGGCAAATGCTTTCTCGGCCTTGCCAATTCTTACACTGTTCAATCACCACACAAGACAAGCCTTTGCTAATGCTTGTTCCCAATTAGAGAGCGTATCGCTTCCCACTGTATGGTGAAGGGAAACCTCTCAGCTTAATGAAATTACAGCTGCTAGGCAGGGGGCTGAAGGAAGAAGAGAGAGAGAGAGACCAATCTGGTGCAAAGTATTTACCGGTGTGATCCAGTCCATTGCGCTGTATGGAAGTGAGGTATGGGGTCCACTCAGTCAACACAGCTACGCTAGATGGAACAAGCATCCAACGGAAGCCCTGCATGCAGAATTCTGCAGAATGATCTTAAAAGTCCAAAGAAAAACACCAACCAATGCATGCAGAGCAGAATTAGGCTGATTCCCGCTGTTAATAAACATTCAAAAAAGATTTCTACATTTCTTGATGCACCTGAAGTCAAGTCCCAGAGAAACACTGCACTTTAAAGCTCTACAGACCTGAAGAACTGAACCCTAAACAGAGCTCCCTCAATCAGCTGGTTCTGAGGCTTATTAAACCTCTAACAGCTCCTAACAGAGAGCAGCCTCGCTCCAGCACTGCTTTACCCTCAAAACTAAACATCAAATACATCTTCAAACACAGTCAGAGTGATTACCTGGAACATTGGGAAATAGAAATTCAGACTCAGAGTAAACTGGAATGCTATTGGACCCAAAAACAGAGTATGAATTGGAAGAGTATCTCCTGACTGTCAGAGATACAAAGCAGAGACAGATCCTGACCAAGTACAGACTCAGTGACCACAGCCTGGCCATAGAGAGGGGCAGGTATAAACAGTTCTGGCTGCCCAGAGAGTACAGTCTGTGTGGTCACTGTATGACAGTGGGTAACTACCCCCCCCCAGCTACACTATCGACCCCCTCAAAAGCATCGAAATGTAAATTATTATAATGATAATTAATATAATTTCCTAACATTTCCTAAATGTTATCATAAATATTATTACTGTTATTTGTCAATGTTATTGTCATTATCATTGTTGTAATGCTTTGACAACACTACCTTATACAGTCATGTTAATAAAGCTATACTGAACTGGGGAGAGGGAGAGGGAGAGAAAGAGAGAGAGAGAGAGAGAGAGAGAGAGAGAGATATTCCCTGAGCCATGCCCTGAATTTCCCCCTCTCTCAATCCTTCTTCACCTCACAGAAACCCCAAATCCTCTCTGCTGCAATTCTGCAACAAGGCTGTAACCCTGCTGCTTGTGTTTGAAATGAAAAGTGTACGAGCAATTCCAGAAAGACAAAGACGGAAATACTTCAGGATGGTTCTCTAAACAGATTGTGCCCTGATGTAGACTAAAATAACTTTACAAAGCAGAAATGCTACTGATTCTGATTTCAGTATCTAAAACTGAAAACTCCAGAACCCCAAGCCATCAGTGTGGTTGTAATCAGACACTAACTAATAAGCCAGGTTCTAGCCCAAGTCCAAACAGTGGAACTCATCAATATCAGTTCTAATCTACGTCTAGGAAACAAACATCATCAGCAGGGATAAAGACAAAGACAAAGAGTATAACAGTTCACAGTTCAGTTTCACTTAAACTGTTCTGTTTACATTGCACTTTAAACAGTGCCCCCATAAATAAACAAATAAATCAATAAATAAAGACAACAGAACTGACCTCTTAACGTCTCAAAAATAAACAGAAAAAACTAATTTTTAATATTTTTACAGACACTGAAGCAGATGCAGGAGCACATAAAACTTAAACCTTGTTAAACTGCAGAACATACTACTAGTGCAGTTCAGAGTTGGTTGTATAACACAGCCATCTTCAATTTAGTCATAAAACTGTATTCACTACATATCTAAACTGTACACTAAATATCAGAATTGTAAATATCACACAAACTTTACAGTCAAAGACCATTTGGTTGTTGGCGCTGTGATCTAAGGATGTCCTACAATAGCTGTTCTTGAACAGTCAGGTTAGGTGGATATCACTTCACTGGCTGTTCAGTTAATATGGGGGATACTAGTGTCCTGCTCTGGCTTGAAATAAAGCAATCCTTTCTACCACCTTCAAGGAAACTTTGCTATTAGTCACCTGACAAAAGCCCAGTCCAAAAGCAGATTTCTGATCAAGTCTTCTGCATTGTTGAGGTGCACACAGTGGTAGAAGAAACTCTCTAAGATTGTTTAAAAGAAACACAGAGAGGAACCAGGAACATTTTATACAGCACCCTTATTGGGTTCTACCAGAGAGTGTGATTAACATACACATTCAATTGTCTTGTTAAAGTCTTACTTAAAACAGTGAAATGTCTATTTTAACACTAAATTGACCTTAATCCTACAGCCAGTCTATCCTAACACTGTGATCTTTCACTAGGGCTATATGTAAACTTTCACATATTTAGCACTGGTGCTATGTGCAGATAATAAATTTTCTCCACAATAATCATAATTTACCACAAGGGGACACTATTACACTACTACCATAAGTCCTATTTCTACTTAACTACTACTACAAGTTGTTTATTACTTGAAGGTAATGGTCAATCATATTTAATATGCATTTTTCTTTTATCTATTCTTTATGACAGGCTAAACAAAGAAAAGGCAGCAGAAAATAAAAATAATAAAATCCTGGAGAGAAATAGCTTGTGATAAATGATCATACTCACATGTCTCTAATCTCCTTCACCACACAGAAACCCCAGATCATCTCTGCTAAACAAGGCAGTAACCCTGCTGCTAGTGTTTTTAAGAGTGCAAGCAACTCCAAAAGGACAAAAATATTTCAGGATGGTTCTCCAGAGAGATTGTGTCCTGATGTAGACTAAAATAACTTGACAAAGCAGAAACGCTAAAGCAGAACACTAACTTCTAAGCCAGGTATGATGTTCTAGCCCCAGTCCAAATAGTGCAACTCAGATCAATACCAGTTCTAAGCTATGTCTAGGAAACAAACATCAGCAGGACAAAGAGCATGAAAGTTTAGTTGAGTTTAACTTAATTTATTTACCTAACACTTTCATTTGGAGCCTAAAACGCACCAATCTAGTACAGCATGAATATTCAGTTTAGTTTGTTTGCAGTAAGTGGGTCAGCAAGTGTAGGACAACCTTCAGCATAGTAACTGAGTGTACAGTAGCCAATCCTGTGAACTTATAGTACAATAGATACATAGGTCTAGTAATACATTTCAATAATAGTATTTATTATTATTATTAAACCTTACCATATGCAATTTAAGCAATAAAATGTTAAGAGATTGCTCTTTAATGAAGTGAAACATTTTTATCCGATTACTCGATTATTCCATGGAATAATCGCTTGAACTCGATTACAAAATAATCGATGTCTGCAGCCCTAAACAAACACATAGCAGCAATCACAAACCCAAACACTGTTGTCTACTCACACTGACTGCACGTATGCTGAGATTACATTTATTTATATATGTCTGTCTGTCTGTCTGTGTGTGTGTGTGTGTGTGTGTGTGTGTGTATGTATATATATATATATATATATATTGGTGCAACACTGCTGGTGTGAACGCAGAGTAAAAGGAATTTAAAAAACACCATCATTTAAACGGGCATAATAGCTTGAAAGTAAGTTTCCCCCCATTTTCTGTAAAACTTCTCCAACCTGCGTTTGCGGGCAGAGCATTGACAGATCAATTATCAACACAAGGATGATTCCGGGAAGCCAGGCCATGGTCAGTAATCTCCAGGCAGCAGGATTTCCATGCCACCTCATTCCAACCTGTCCTGCCCACCACAGCAGTGATGATGCGTGAGCTCCACGGCCCCTGTCTCTTTCACTTAGCATCACCGTCCTCCTGTCAGCACCGTCCAGGCAGGGATCATGCGGCTAGCACAGCACCGCGGGCACCCGGGGAGCAGGTGAAAGGGGCACTGCCCCCATCAGCCACCCACGGGAGTGGAGATAAAGCACCAAGCACTGGCAACAGCAGCAGGAGCTAACATATCTCAGCGCAGCAATGCTATCACTGCCGAGGGCAAGACGTTTTTTCAAAAGGCTCCAGTCCCTCTCAACAGAGATGTGCCTGGCGTTTCAAGTACAGAAAGCCTGTGCTGTAACGATGAGTTCGGTCTGAGAAGAGTGAAATTACTGGGTCCCCTGAATGCAGCATTTCCTAAGAACTCCTGGAATGACTAAAATGTCTGACTATGAGATCTGACACCAGTTAGGCTTTGATCTTGCTTCGGTTGAAGCCAGCATGAGCAAGGTGATTGCAAAAAGATCCACAACTAGAAGTGGAAGCAGTAATGGCAGCTAAGCTCTGAGAAAAAGCAGTTTCCTCCAGCTGGAGAGGAGGGAAAAAAACAGAAAGTCAATCAAAAGTATTGATTTCTCCACACTGTGCCTTAAGGCGTAAGAGACAAGCAGGCTGGACGTTGCAATCAAACCCTGACACAGGCAATTTGGAAAAGGACCTTCACGACAGCAGTGAAACTCAATCAAAACGTGGCTTTCCGAGCACAGGCGCCGCTCGCCATTGTTAGAGAGGAGGACGAAAAATCTGTCGGCAGCAAGGTGGCTCGCTAAAAGCCGCCCGGCACCAGTCTGCCTCAGACTTGTAAATGCGTGTGAATCATTTATCAGCTCCTAGCCCAGGATGTCCCCTGGCGTACACCAGAGTTGTGACTCTCAATTCTTTACTGATGGTCAAGTGTTCAAGTAAAAAAGACGCTTATATAAGAAGGAGAGGATTTTTCTTTTTTGTTTTTAGGGTGGCACCTAAACACCTCCCTATGGAGCACGGCCAAAATGGACAGGTGCGCAAGGCATGTCTGCACTTTTCTCATTAACATCTCAATTAGCAGCTCCATATTCACCATGCTGATTCATTAGTGCCGTGCTTAATTATGTGCTGGGACGAATCAAAAAAAAGAAAGAAAAGGTCATGCAGAACTTAAGTCTACATGGGAAGCAAACAAAAGACATCCCAAGGAGAATATGTAGACGACAAGGCATTCCAGAGGCATCCGATACACCATTTCACTCCTTCTTTTACAAAAGATGGTGTCAATTTCAAGGTTACAATTATTCTGACAGCTGCTGCTAAAATTAGACACTAGGTTTGCTGCCTGATTCAATTCTCAAATACAGCAGACAAGTGTTAAAAGACATGAATGATTGTTTGCGTAATATTATTTCAGGTGTACAATGAAGCCAGTGTAGCAGCAATGCTCTGTAGCTTCACAGATGTGAAATAATGTCTATTAACAAACCTGCAGATGATTCAAAGTCAAGTGAGGCTACATGACAATTACCCAAGCTTTTCATGACAACTGACATAAACTACTTAAAACATCTATCAAGTACGGCTGTGTATTGGCAAGAACCTGGCGATGCAATATGTATCGTGATACAGCAGTCACGGTTTAATATACTGCAATATATTGTGATATTGCAAGAAAAGTGATATATCGCAATTCCTACTATTAACAAACCACTATATAAACAACAGCATTGCGCCCTTGTGCTGCTTGTTAATTTTGGAGTGGAGCTGAAAACAGATTACAACACTGCCATCTAGTGGTCAGAGGTTTAAATACAATGCACATTGATTCACTGTCTACTGTGATATTTTTTATATTTTCATACACCCCAACTATCAAGTATTGATCTAATACGAGGTAGCTGTCATTAAAGCTGCTTTTGTCAATTTTAATGTCAAGTTGACATAACACATACACTATATGGACAAAAGTATTAGGACACCTCTTAAATCATTGAATCCAGGTGTTTCATTCAGTCCCATTACCACAGGAGTATAACATCTAGCCATGCAGTCTGCTCTCACAAACGTTTGTGAAATAACGGGTCGTTCCAAGGAGCTCACTGAATCCCAGCTTGGAGCTGTAATAAGATGCCACAGTTTGCTACAAGTCATGTTTGTGAAATGTCTTCCCTCCTAAATATTCCACGATTAACTGAGAGGTATTATTGAGAAGTGGAAGCGTTTAAGAATCACAGCATGAAGTGACAGACTGAGTAAAGTTACAGAGTGAAGCCGTCGAGTGCAGAGACGCATAGTCCGTAAAAGTCACGAACGCTCTGCTGACTGCACTGTTTCAAACCTCCACTGGCTTCAACATCAGCACAGAAGCTGTGTGCCGGGAGCTTCACAGCATGGGTTTTTCATGGCCGAGCAGCTGCATGCAAGCCTTACATCACCAATCACACTTCCAAGTGTCAGATGGAGTGGGGTAAAGCACACCGCCACTGCTCTACACGTTACGCTTGTTATCTTTGAATTTTTTTGAGTTTCTTCTTGCTGTTTATAAGCAAAGCACTAAAATCAGTGCTTTCAGACTGTCTATTTTATTCATTTGACTATGAATTAAAATTTGTAGTTTTGGGAATTATTCATCAAACGTTCTGCCACTCAAAACATCTTTCTTCTCTCTCTTGGTAGTGCTAGTAAAATTGCCTTCCTGTACACCATACTCATGTCTCATAAAACCCTTAATAAACTTTATCGTAAGGTTTTCATAATCTCATATTTGCAAATTGTAACTCTCAAGGTGCATACCATGACAACAATTACAGCACATTATTACTTTCATTTCTGAAATTACAGTTACAACATATAACAACATATAAACTTCCATTCTGAATTATTTAATCTACACTGAATAAGTTCATATTTTATATATCATTATGTAACAAGTGACGATACATGAGCAACGGTGCAACAGTGTAAATCATGTGCTTTTATATTTTGTACCAAAATACACCAAATGTTGGCTGATGTTCTGGGTCAGAGCAGCCCTGCCGGTCTTATAGTGGTACCAGAGAGTTTTACAAACAGCTCAGCACACACTGAAACTTTTTTAAACCAGTAAGATTCCATGCATAGCTTCAAAATGACTAGGTCCTCACCTGTTAAACAACTTACAGTTTACTTCTGATAGTAGTTACTAAATTATTTGTAGTTTCTAAGTAATGAACAGCTGTTTATTAGTTGTTTAAATAAATAAATCAACAAGACAGCAAGTCTGAGAGAACGATCTCCCGAAACACAGACAGAGACTTATTTTAGCCAGACTCCTGCACGCTAGAGCAAAGGCGAGCCTGTCTCCCAGTCCCTCATGGTCACAAGGTGAGCCGTTAGATCTCATTATTATCAAGCAAACGTATCCTGAGTTCTTAAAACCAGTGTGTAATATTATAAACTGTCAATACAGAAACACATATTTTATGCAAGTGAATGAATATTTTGTTTTTTTTATGAAAAATATTATGATTATATGTGTGTGCAGCTGCTCAAAGCTGTTTTTGCTAGTCATGTACTGGCTTTTAATTTCAAATGTAATACTAAAATATGAAAACTACTAAAAACAATAGTACTACTTTAGTACTAAAATATGTATTATTCAAATGTTGAAATCTGGGGGTAAGGGAGGATGCCTTCCATTAGAATTACCCTATAAATGTAGGTATCCTTTTGTTGTTTCTTCAGTTGATGCCCTGGGATTAAACAGAGCAAAGCATTATCTGTGTAAATACTCCAAATATAAACACTGCCTTCAAGTGGCATTCAAAACTTGGAAATACCGATTTTCCTATTTGTAAATTACACAGCTGAATGAGTATTTACAAGTGGAAAGCTGGGGATTCTAGATGATGCACAAATCTACATGTGTAATGTGACCTTTCACCTTGTTTGCCAGTAAAAACCAATAAACTCGGCATTGTGCTGGAAAAATACATACATTTGATGTAACAAAAAAAAGACCTCCTAGCTTTATTTCTCCATGTGGTGGCCACATCTTTTATATATAAACAGAGTGAAGTTCTATTTATCAGTTCCAATGAGTTGTACGTATCTCTGTGAGTCTTCACGGTTAAACAGTAATGCATACAGATATTAATGTTTCTCAACATGTTTTATGGGAACCCTTATGTCATGCACATTTTAAGTATTCACTGCAATGACATACTGATTAACGCTTTGATGCACCAGCTAAGTTAAAAGTGACCCAACTGAGATTTTATTTTTATAACTTTGGAATACATTATTTTCATCATTCAACCTTTCATAAATTCCTCAATTTACTTGTTTCTGATCATCACAAATTCTTTATTTCAGTTTTATTTTTTTATTCTAACATACAACCTGGGTCAAAATAACCCTTGCATATTCACTATGGAATTTAATAGGAACTATTAACATTTGTAGACATTTGCTGTCAGGAACACATTTTGCTCATGAAGTAAATATAATTACAAAAATAATTTATGGTAATCAAAAACAGGTTTTTTAATGAACGCTTGGAACATCAAATAATAAAAATATAAACCAAAGAGATACTCAGAAATAATAAAAGTTAAGTTTGACCTAGGTTGTGCATCAAAAGGTTAAATATCATAAAGCAGCTGCGAAGGTGGGCATGTTAAGGTCTGTAAATAGAATTAGTAAACTAATCACTTCACTAACTATAAACCTGTTTGAACCGGGCCGTCCTACATAGTCAACAGTTCAGTCGAGAATGCAGCTCCATGTAGTCGAAGTTAACACTCTCTCGGTCAGCCGCTGTTGATGGTCATATTCAAAGTAATGACACAAACACACAAGCGCCGGCCTTTTTGTTTTGTATCAGCATAATACTAAGATTGTAAGTAAGGTACTATTCATCATAGTTTAGAGGAGTCTCTAAGCCTCAGGGTTTACTCTCGGCCTGGCCAACACATACATACACACTCAGTGCTGACTCAGGATGGCAGCGAGTCTCACGGGGGATTTGAATTGCTGACAACAGACTCTCCCTCTGCATATGTGTGTATGCATGTGTGTACAGGAGAGAGGGTCTACTACAAGGTATTAATCTCTGTGGAGGTTATTCATGAGATACTACTGCATACTTCAAGATAAAGGATAACCCCTTCTCTAATGCAACAGTAGTAGCAACACAATACAGTGTTTTACAGTCACAGCACAACAGCAGTGAAGATGTACTCTGCACTTGGGGAGATTTGCTCTATTCATAAGGGCCCATCCCAATGAAAACTGAATTCTGAGTTTTATATGGAATGTGCCATTCACTCCCTCCATCCTTTGAGAGTCCATTGAAGGAAATGAAGCTGCAAAAAGATGAACTAGTCATTTTATAATTGTCACATTATAATACACCTACTGACCACTTCATTAGGTACACCTCCTTGTATCTACACTCACTGCCCATTTTATGGGCTCCACTTACCATATAGGAGCACTTTGTAGTTCCACAATTACACGCTGTAGTCCATCTGTTACTCTGTATACTTTGCGAGTCCTGTTTACACTGTTCTTCACAAGGTCAGGACCCCCACAGGACCACCACAGAGCAGGTATTATTTGTGTGATCATTCTCAGCACTGTAGTGACACTGCCATGGTGGTGGTGTGTTAGTGTGTGTTGTGCTGGTGTGAGCAAAGCAGGTACAGCAGAGCTGCTGGAGTTTTTAAACACCTTAGTGTCGCTGCAGGGCTGAGAATCGTCCAACGACCAACAACGGCCTGTGACCACTGATGAAGAACCAGAGGATGATAAACACAAACCGTGCAGCAACAGATGAGCTATTGTTTCTGACTATCATGTGGACCAGCGAGGATTGTTTATTAAGAGTGGTCAGTGAGTGGACACAGTATTTAATAACAACTTTAGCAGCACGGTTGTGTCTGATCCACTCATACTAGCACAACACACACTAACACACCACTAGGTCAGTATCACTGCAGTGCTGAGAATGATACACCAGCCTCATAATAGCTGCTCCGTGGCGGTCCTGTGGTGGTTCTGTTGTAAAAGGGGATCAACAAGAAGAAACAGATGGACTACAGTCTGTAACTGTAGAACTACAAGGTGCTCCTATGTGGTATGTGAAGCTGACAAAGCGAACAAGAAACAAAGAGGTGTACCTAATAAAGTAGTCAGTGTATATCTGTGCGTTCAGACTGGACTGTTACGCATGACAGGGTCACCCATCAAAAGAGAAGTAATTTACATATATCAGTCTTAAAGGGAAGATCCACCTTTTTATAAAAGGACCTCAAAGCGGCACCCCATATATGAAAAGGTTCAAATGTGATCACAGGGATGTTATTTATACAAAAAAAGTATATACACAAAAAAAAAAAAAAAATATCACTGGATTCCCCCAATAATGGCACAGGAAAAGAGACAGTCCCTTTAATTGTAAAGGACATAAATTAGGAGCACTTTTACTACATAAACTCAAATAAACATCACAAGTGAAAATGTGGACACTCTAGGAAATAAAGGAGAAAGTGTAGTGTTGAACAAAGAACAGTCTTGAAGGTTTTACATGTGCAAGTCCTGAAGGCTTGTGTTTTTGTGCCAAGTGAAAAGGTTCATGTTAATAGAAAAGTACTATGACCCTATGAAAGCTCAGAGGAAAAAAAACAGCCTAATCTTGGTCTGAAGCTCAGCACCCCCACCAACCTCCAGTAATCCCCCGAGAGGGTCTTTTAATTACAAGACAAAAGCCCAATCTATGGGAATTAATCATTTAACCCGCTAAAACAGAACCATGGATTTCAATTCATTTCTCTTGGCCCGACTATTGCCCAGCACTTCTAATTACAACTCAGCTTGATTAGAAATGTGTGTCTCAAAGCACTTATTTAAAAAAAAAAAAAAAAAAGGTTTGAGAGCACACAGATAATGGAAGAGCTGAGGATTCACATGGAAAATTAATTGTGAAAGTCACACTGGAACACTGTTAATGGAAAACCTGAAATTGTGGTTTACTCTACGGCAGTCTAATAATAAAATAAAAGTGAAAAATGAGCATGAGGGATAATGCACATTGGGATTTCTCATCATTCTCTAAACCCCCTAAAAGCAATAGGATGTTTATTAGATAAATCCATCATCATCCCCTCTTCTTACATCTACATGTGGGCTTACAACAACACATGCACATTCTTTTCAGAAGCAAGGCTTCACCAAGGGCGTCGCACGAAGGCCACTACTCTTCACTAAGAAAGCAATCAAAAGTATGTATTCTGAGATCTACAAACATGAACCTGACAATGTGGCAAGGCCTCAATGCGGCGAAGCCTCGAAACTCTGAGTGACTGACTGATCATCATTCTTCTCCAAAAAAAAAAATAATAATAATAAAAAATTGATAGTGTGACTACAATTTACATAACAGGGTTTATTGAAATGTTGCTTAAAACATTACTAAATTGCACCAAGAAGTGTTTCACTGAGGTTAATCTGAAAAAGCAACTTGAACTGAACTGAAATGATAACAGTGTATAGGCTGCAGTACAGTACATACACATTTTTAATCATTTCAAAGGCTGGCACTGCAGAGGTGGTATGACTGTAGAGACTTGCTGGCTGTATTCTGTGTATCAAGCAAAATGTCGTGTTTTCAAGTTCCATCAAACCTGTGATGGAGTTCCTGGGTGTCATCATTATAAACCGTTTGTCTAATATCTCTCGTAAAAACTGGAGATATATGGCTGATATGATGCTGCTGCTTCTAAACTGTTTAAACAGCGTTTTTGAACATTATTTCTGAATTTCATGACGGTAAAAATCATTGTCAGCTGAAGCCAATCTCACTAAAATGTTAAAAGGCATTCAATCAAATAGAAAGGCCACACGTTTAATATTCTTAGTCAATCTGGCTTTGGAGATTGTTTCTCAGTCTCCTTTGCTTTTTTAACATCGCTTTGAAGACACGAACCACTGAAATAAGGCGCCACCAACAAATCTATAGTAGTAAATTTGGTCAGGTTAACCGGTAGTGTTCTAAAACGTCTAAATGGTTTCTAAAACGGCTGACCGGTACTGTTCTAAAACTTTTGATCGGTAGTGTATATATCATTAAAAATTTGACCGAGAAGTCAGGGGCAGCATAGCTATAGGCTAACTACATTTATTAATCCACTAAAGAGACAAAACCTTGGGTAGAAACTAGTGACCATCTAACTGTGCACTGGTTAGTTCTAGTGTTAGCAATAGCACATAAACCTGCCAGTTATTTACTAACATGTTTTTAAAGGTATAGGTAAAGGTATAGATTTTGTTTTAGCTGCTATGACTAGCACATCAGCAAACTTGTTTATGTAAAATAAGTAAGAATGATTACTCATTAATATGTGACAAAGCCTTTCTTAAGGATGTACATTAGGAGGAGTCAGATTATCTCACAGCACACCTGAACCTGATTATGCAGCAAAAAACGACTCAATGTGATATTACAAGCCATGCGTTCACAGCACAGCTTCGCCCACGGCGCCTGAAAAAGCACTGTTCCGGAAAGGGACAGGCAGCTTTCGTGCCGATCCAAAGTTGAGGGGCTCAGGGACACATCTAAGGAACGCATGATTGAGAGATCAATGGAGGATGAAGGAGAAAAGAGAGATTGTCGATGGTTTAGATGTAGACATGTGGTTCCTCTGGCCAGAAGGCTGCAGACTCTCCAGGGACTAATTAGTGTGGTGGCATTTAACTCCTGCCTGCAGTCACTCTCTACTTTCTTCCTCTGGGTGCTTAATGACCTGCTGCCATATCACCCTCTCTCTCTGCAAACACTCATATAAAACACAAAACCTCTAATCACAGCGTCATGGCCTCACTAAGGCTAATTTACCTGCACTACTGAACGCAGCATGACGCTAGGCTGCAGTTTCTCGGAAACCTCTCTGGCAGGGGTGGAAGGCTCTGTCTGCGTTTTTCGTTTGAGAACAGAATTACATTTTGGGCACATAGTGTATTAAATACTAATATAATCAATTAATATTCATTGTAACTAGGGGTGATTAAATCATTACTTGATCAATCCTAAACCAACAGAAACTATAGTTTGGTTGATGCTGTTCATTATAAACTATTTTTATATCCAATAAACAAACACCGTTATTTGAATAGGTAGACTTGTCAATCAAGTTGAGGAACGGTTTTGAGCTGTACACAAGAGATTTCTATAGACAGCTGGTTTCGCTAGAATAAAGACTACACTGACAGCAAACATTCACAACCAACAAAGACAGAACTATTTAATCCAGGTTCTCTAAGCAAATGTATGATGCGTGGTAATGCAGGGAAACACACAAGTGAGCAGAGAAGTATGAGGAGGATGGTAACGGCCTTGAGAGCTGCTGAGGAGCACAGAGTATTTGAGATATACTCTCTACATACATACATACATACATTATATATATATATATATATATATATATATATATATATATATATATATATATATATATATATATATATATATACATATATATATATATATATATATACACACATATACATATACATACACATATACACATATACACACACACACATATATATATATATATATATATATATATAGAGAGAGAGAGAGAGAGAGAGAGAGAGAGGTGCTTCATGTTATAATAAAACAAACTACACTATATCCATTTTATTAGTACATAAAATCATAGTAATAAGAACATTCAGATTAGATCCTCAACCAAAATATTTTTTTAAACATATATGGCAGCAGTGGTTTTCAACCCCTGGTGGGTGGTAGGGGTACTGCAGTTTCACCTAAAAATACATGAGAACTGATAATTACCAACTACAGTTGATCAGGGTCTTTTCAAATGAAGCTTTAAATCCCAGAGCTTGTTCGCGTTCACACTGCACATTGCTTTAAATATCAGATACTGAGCGTTGTTATCCTGAAGACTACAATAAAAAGTCATGTGTCACTGGGAAGGGAGCGCAACGCCCAATGATCCTGTAATTATTTTCCCTGCGTAACGGCGCTCTAAATTTCTCTGGCTCCCCGGAGCTCTGCAGCAGGTGAGGCTCTCGGCATGGACGCCTGAGCTGCATCCAAACTGGATACAAATGCATGAAAATCAGCTGTCTGTATCTCTGCTTCTCTGAGGGCCTGCAAAGCAATCTTGGACTCATTGAAAGATTGCATCACTCTGTACTGACCTGTGGAGCTTGGTTTATTCACAGGTGTTTAAATCAGAAAAAGAATTTGAAAGAATTCACTTCTCCGTAGTTTTAATCATGAAGTCATCAACGAGTGGTTAAACGATTACTTAAAAAAAAAAATCGGCAGCCTCTACTGTAAACTAGTAATGCGTCCTTTGTGAACTGTTTGACTCACAACGAGGAGCTTCTTTTTTTTTTATTTATGTATTAATTTTTTAATGAAGACAGGCCAAATATATTTTATGCTGCAGCTAATGGTTTAAATGGTCTTCCATACAATTTGCCAAACCAATAGAGTTCCTGTACGATCTTATTAAACACCACATCAGTGTCCTTTGTGATTCCGCTGAGGGCTGTGTAATCTGGAAGTCAGGAACAGAACAGGACTGGAGTCCCTTTCGGCAGTTCTGGTGTAGATCACAGCCTGTAGTGGAGCAGCTGGAGGAGATAGCAGCTCACTGAGGCAGAGAGTGGGTCTTGGCAGAGGCAGAAACAGACACACACAGGCAGACCGGGAGGCGTTTGAAGCTGTCAGTCTGGACTGAACTATCTCCAGTAGTTCTCCTCTCACAGAGAACGCTGCACTCTTCTTGAACTCTCTGGAGACTTTAGAGCAAAGAGCAACACTGTAGTCCACTAGGGTGCACTGCACTGGGCATCATTACTTTAAGCATCATTAAATGAGCATTTTGCTAGATTGTTTGGCTATATATATAAAAAAACTGATATTGTAGCTATTTACTAATGTTTATGTGATGTGCGGTGTCAGTTGGGTTTTAGTCACTGCCTAGTTAACTAAGGCCATTTTCACATTAGAGCTTTTTTTTTTTTTTCAGGATTGTTTGCTTTGCTAGTTTGGTACATTTGGTCAAGTGTGAAAGCTGTTTTAGAGCCAGGAAACAGCCCAGAAAACTAATTGGCTCTCCCTAATTTGGTGGTCTGGGATTCACTTCCAGCAAACTCTGGTTCGGTCCACTGGTTAATTTTGTAACGTGACTGGGATCCTGTTACTTCCACTTTCAAGTTTCTATTTTTCAAAACTGCGTGCAGAAAAGGGACATATGGAACTGCACAATCAATCCACAATTCTAGTGAAAATTTTGTGTATAAAAAATTTTTGTGTATGCTGCCAGTGGAACTCTTTCCCTTGTATTTACTGAAGATGTGTTTGCTTACAGTATAAGGCTGTATTCTACACTTAGCTGCAGCTAATTACTTCAACACTCTTTCATAGCACTGACTGACAGTGACCTGAAGCATGCTGCAAAACCAACCCAGGACTTTTGCAAGGCAAAGAAGAGGGATGTTCTGAAGTGTCCAAGCCAGCCATCTGACCTTAATCCAATCGAGCATGCATTACACTTACTGAAGATAAAACATCCTGAGAACAAAGCATTACCAGGAAAGAAACTGAGTGTCTTGTGATGTCTGTTGGTTCCAGTCTTTGGAAAGTAATTGGCTGCAAAGGATTTGCACTGAGTATTAAAAAGACAAATTGACTTACGACTATGAGTTTATCCAGTTACTTCTGGCCCTAGAAATGGGGGGCTATGAGTGAACATTCACCTGGTTTGGATGCAAATACCTTCAAATAACATCTAAAAGGCTCCACTTTGAGCTTATATTCATTCATTCATTTCAACTATAGTTTTCCGTAACACTTTGTCACTGTCTAAATATTTATTGACCTCATCATTTACAATGTTACAATTTAGTACACAAAATGTATTCTTTGATTTGCAATATGCTCTTTCAACCCTAAAACACCATCCTATCTTTTAAATCACACTTTTATCCAGATCAATAATGCCACCATTCCTTCTGCATTGCTCTCAAATGTGCTAAACGCCTCAGTGTGAAAGGTACCCTAGTAATGAATAAGCAAAACTAAACGATGCTGTTTATGCAAAAATGCAGTTAAACCCTTCAGTAAGCTGCGTTTATCTGACAAACCCAAACACAGCCCTCTAAACAGCAGACAACGCTCGTATGGCACAAGATGCATGTCAGACATTTAGCCTTCTAAAATCAGTCCTCCTTTAAATATCAATTATGTTTATGAGGTGATGCTACACGAGATATACTGAATAAGTAATGCTATTTACAAACGTACAGTGGTCTATATGAGGGCTCATATGCATGTGTGAGACTGAACACAGCTGTAAAATAAACAGTGAATAACAAAACGTGCTACAGATCAGATTCAGCACAGTAGCATCATTTATTTAGTGAGCCAACAACCACACTAAACAACTACTGCAGCCTTTACAACCAAACGTAAAGACAACTAATCAATAACGAGATCAGTTGGCAACAATTTATCACATGTTGCAGCCGTAGCTTAAACTGAACACATTCCAATCACAATCAATCCCTTGTCTCACAATCAAGGCGCATACGGGCAATATCCAGATACGGGATGCATGTCTTTTTTTTCTTTTTACGTTTATTCTGTTGCTTTTGGGCACCTTTTTTATGAGTACAGAGTGAGCAGCTTTAAGCTTTACTGATATCTATAACTGCTGAGTTCACTCAAGTGCATTGGAGCGGGAAAAATCAGCTGTGCTGGACTAAGGCCCTCCAGGCCCAGAGCTGGACAATCCTGGTTTATAGTGTTCTCTGTTGCAACATGCTGACAGGTCATTGATAATTTACTAAGGTGAATCGGGTGAGCTGGAGCCTCGGGTGATGCGGCCCTCCAGAATGCCAGCTGGGAACTCTATAGGCTAAGGCTTAAACACAGAGATACTAAGTTCAATAGGTTATATGGGATTTGTTCAGTGTGAATGCCAGAATCCTAAAACAAGTACGGCATGTCTGGTGAGTCTCACGGTGCAGAAATTGAGCAGCACGTATAACATGACTACAATGGTGCTGCAGCCCGCTGGCAAACAAAACATGCAAATCCATTTACGCTGCTCATTGATTGGCCAGATCGAGTAATCAACAGCGCGACACAACAGCGAGCCTGAATACATCTCACAATCAATGTGCAATCTGTTATACTGTAACAGCTCATCAGAGAGCCTTAGAAAACATGCCTGCGAATCACTCAGCTAAATCACTCAGAAAATACACTAAACAAATAAATAAATGAGCAAAAATATATTATTTAAAAAATGAGCTACAAAAACAAATTGATTCAAACTGGCAAGATGGCACTCATGAGCCACACACACACACACACACACCAAAATGCCCTGATGAAACTACGCAGCACTGCAGCGGATTTAATCCTAGGAGATGACTCAGAACCTCCAGAAGCCGAGACGGAGACGGAGAAGCCTTGATGGAACTGAAACACATCTCACCTAGGCTGTTACACTTCAAACAAAGCTTGTGCTTGAGCAACACACCTTCTCTGGAGCTGAAACTCACATTAATAGGTGCCAGCATTTGAATAAACAAAGGACCTGCACACCATAACAGTGCAAAGCAAGCAGAAGAAAAAGCACAGAACAAGCACTTTCTGCTCACTACACGCATGTCAGCCTCCATCGATGAATGAGCTCCATTCGCAGCGTTTAAGCTGAAAATCTTCAAGTGGAATTCCAGTGAATTGTCTACATTTCTGCATTATTAACTGTTTAAGACATGAATGTCATTCGGTTTGATCTGAATTCCTCCAGTGTAGATAATCCTAGAGAGTCACACAGACATGGCAGAACCAGACAGCTGAAGCCTCTAAAAAGCTGCCTCACAACAATAATCACATGAAATAAATAAATACGCCGCAATGACAGTTCTATGCTGATTTGTGGTTTAAAACGTGCATAGCCAAAAGTATGTGGACGCTCCTAATGATGGAGTTATTGAGGTGCTTTAGTCACATCTACTGCCAGCAGGTGTATAAAATAAAGCACATAAGCAAACTGCTTCTGGAAGCAACCTCAGAACGAGAACTGTGCATCACGAGTCTAAGACCGCTGAGTACAGTACAAAGCGCTGACGAGAGTGATATAAAGTACGCTGCCACTGGTCTGCGGAGCAGAGGACAAGTGTACTCTGGAGATATGAACCATGCCTACATGGCACATTAATCTGTCATCCAAATCTAAAACCATTTCACATCAAAACATTCCAAATAAATGTATAAAAAAAAGGAATAGAAACTTTGTCAGTCATCTTTACATATTGTAAAAGTAAATAAAATTGAAACAGACTGATACATATAACTTGCTGAACACTAAAACTGTTGCCGTTAAGTAACAAAAAGTGATAACAGCAAACGCTAAATTTGAAATAAGCTCCTTGGAGACAGATATTAAAAACACTACACCATCTGTTCTGTGTGAGATTAAAAACACCCTAAAATGAATTGCAAACACAAAATATGATACATGTTCTGACCATGTCCAAACACACACATGTGAAAATGAAGTTGCCTACAGACAGTCACTATCATCACTACAGATTAAACTGCAAACCAAGTGTAAACAGTGGGGCACCTATTTTAGCACCTGGAGATTGTCAGTAGGTAACACATAGCGGGTGGCAACGCGTTCAGTTCATAACTACTTTCTAGTTGCATTGACCATCAGTGAGACCTACAACAAGGACGCTATAGCAGCAGTGGGCAATATGACAATCGTTTACAGTATTGTGATAAATGGTGACACAGGATGCTTTTCTGAAAATACCGTACTTTATCAGTACTAGAACACTACTTGGTTTACAAAAACAGCCAGTGCTGATATTTTTAGGTGACACATTACTGAAAACTTTTCTCACTTTTTGAAATGCTTTTGAAAAGTTTAACTGAAACTCAGTCTGTACAGTTAATGTTTGGAAATTAGCTGCAAAAACTCATCGTTTTCATGGTATATTCGCTGATTCAGCCTTTAGCAGCTCTATTAACAGCTCTGCCCTTTTACATTGAGGTTATAAAGAGTGTTCCAGCATGCAGCACTTTCTATACAGTGTCCTATACAGAGGCCATTCATCAGTACAGTAACACAAACAGCAAACAGATGTTGAACACTGGTTGTGCATTAATAAAGATTGTTTTGGGTACATCATTTAAAGAAGTTACAGAAAACTGTAGGACAGGAGCCATACACAAGACATGAGACAAATAATTAACTGCTCAATTACTGAAAAAAAGAAATCAGAACAACTAATCATCTAAATAAAAATGTTCACTCTTTGAAATTCACTGAAAGGTGAACAGGAGCGTAAGCTTATCGAGAAACTCGGTTTGGAGCACCACATAAAGTTTGAGCTGACAGCCACTACGGCATAAATTGTCCCAAAAAATAATGCCTTAAAAAAACGAATAAATAGAGACTGAAATGTTGTTTGGAAAAAAAA
The DNA here is from genome assembly GCA_021613375.1 of Megaleporinus macrocephalus. Lineage (NCBI taxonomy): Eukaryota > Metazoa > Chordata > Actinopteri > Characiformes > Anostomidae > Megaleporinus > Megaleporinus macrocephalus. The sequence continues at coordinate 29,513,017 of CM038704.1, read as the reverse complement.
ACATTTAATCAGAAGAACATGAAAAGTGGCATCAAACTGTATTCATATCATTTTTCCTCGAGGACTAGCCAGGTGAACTCAACCGGCCAAACTTTAACCCCACCAACGCAACACCATATGGACTTGGTGTGCATCTACATATCTGACAGTAAAGCAAGCCCACACCTACATCATGGACTCCATCATCATCATCATCATCATCCCCACCACCATTACGGCCATCACCATCAGACCCGAAGCTCTCAGGCCCTTGGACATAATTAGTCCCTCAAATTAGGCCAAACTGGCCAGCAGCCAATCAGGTTACAGACAGAGCCTCCAGACAGATCAGGCCGTGGTGTCTAATTGGCCAATCGATTTCCTGACAAGCCGCGAGCCTCCTGCCACTGTGCTGGCACCCATGCATCATCCAGAGTGGACATCACAAGCCCTGATGGAGCACTTCTAAATCTTTAGGGCAGCAAAGAATTAGCAATATGACCGAGTGTGTGGTTACCTTCGCCGCTGAGGTTGAGATTCAAGCGTATAAGACCCAACAGTACGCTGGATAAAGAAGCTGTGCGGAGTCCATGAATTTTTCATGTCATTGCGCACATTACAAAAAAAACCTCTAATCAAAGACTATTACATCAACCTTGCAAAATTCCCTTCAACTCCGATGAAGCACACTTGTCTCCTCAGTCAGTTTTATATCAGCTTGTTCATTATGCATGAGGCAGGATTTGAGTTGCTCTGCTTGGTCTCAGTGTTTAAAAGGAACTGAGGACAAGAGGACAAAAATACCACAACCTTACAAAACATCAAGCCATTTTAACCACGCATGGCATGCATCACAACATTCAGCTTTTTAAGGTTCGGAGGCATAGACAAACAAAATACACCAGCAAAACAGCACTGTGTATTCAGACTGTGAAAAAGCAAGGAATACATTTGGCTAGGCCTTTCACAATTACTTGGCATAATCCCAATGACCTAAGACCACAATAACTTTTGTTAGGTTTCTGCAACAAGTGGAAAGTTGAGTGGGTGTACTGAGCATATAAACGAGATGTTAGACATGCTGATATGCTTAGATGGCAGCTCTGAGTATGTTGGTGTATTATCTGTGTAGCTAAAACAGTAAAAGGGAATCACTGACTATACAATGAGTATTAGCTATTAAATCAAACATAGACAGCAAACAAGAAAGCTAATCAGTTCATATGGTCACTTCTGGTTTGTACTTCAACAGTTGGCATGCAATGGACTGTTAATCGCAAACAACTGTCAGCTAAAATCTCATGACCGTGACATGCCTACATTCTGTACAACAAGAATACTGACACTGTGGTGTTCTTTAATTCGGTGTTTCAGAAAGAAACACACAGATCTAATGAATAAATTAAAATATAAGAGGTTGACTCAAATGATCTACTTGTCACTGTACAGTTTAAATAGGTTCTATACACGGGCTGATTCTGATTCTCTATAATTAATCCAAATCTGTCTTTTTATGAGCGCTGCAGTTGTTCAGTGTTCTAGAAATACTGACTAGACACGCACAATGATTCAACAATCATATCAATACTGGATGATAACTGCTTAAAGGCTTGAAATAAAATAAGATTTTCTTTGTTAGGTTTTCATTTTTAAGGATGTTAAATTCAGTGAATAATCAGCTATTCCACACTTGTATTTTGGATTTATTTATGTTCTGCACACATGGATACATATTTTAACTCAACAAAGTGTAAATTTACTTTGCATATGTCTGTATATTTTCCAGTAATGCCAAAAAAATAGTCCCAGTTTAAACATTTCAGTACTAGCCTTTATAGCTTATAGCTCCAACATCTCTAGTACAATGGCGCCCATGACCTACCCAAAAAAAGAACTGTAGAATATTATATTTAGAGGTCACTGTTGGCGACTTCCACTAAAATGTCCATCAGTCATCCAGCTTTAAAAATATAATCAATCTGACCCGTCACAGCTCTGCGCTCTACTCTGAAAAGTACATTCTTATACCGTCTTGGGACATCTTGCACCACAGAGTGTGTTGCATAGTGAGCACATTGGATAAGGACCCAGAGTGGAATGTAAAGGAAGGTCACCCTCAGACACACTACAGCAGGGGTAACGATTTCACCACTCGTTTTTACAGCGACTGACTTGTTAATATTTTATCCATCCCTAGAAGGCACTGTGCTGGACAGTGGCCCTTCCCTGCAATAATGATTCAAATGATTTAATTCTATTTATCCGACTTAGTAAGACATCACGCAAGCAAAAATGTCGTCTATATCAAAAACTCTGATGCATCTACACCAATGACAGACAACTAGCTGAGTAATAATTAACAGACTGCGCTACCAGCAAACTCACAAACAACAATAAAAGCCTCATTAAGTAAATAAGCCTCATTATTGGTCCAAAAAGACATTCTAATGGGTGCTTTGCAGTAACATAGCAAACATTACTATTTAGCATTGTTTTTTTTTTTTAATACAACCTCAACCACGATGCACAGAGAATGGAAATCTCTCCAAACATAACACCAAACACTGAATCGAAACACAGAAATAGTTAAGACCGGAAAGGCAGATCAGTGGGCTGAACCGCAGAGGAAGAGCCTTTCTCCTCGACACTCCATTTGTTTATATATCCATCGATTCAGTCTACAGCAGTTTAGCATCGAACACTCACATGGAAGTTATAAGGAATGTTTCAGACCGGACTTCTTTTTTTTTTAAAGATGCAAAACAAAAAACAGGACAGAAGAGAGATCATTTACATATACTGCTCTCAAAAACACAGTAACACAACAAGCCTGGTTTATTCTTATGAATAAGGAGAAGTTGGGAAAAGGTCATGTAAAAGTGAATTATGACTGTGTTGTACATAAACCCACAAAAAAAGTTGGAGTTCGGCCAAAAAAGGAAGAAGAACAAAGAAGGAAAATGTACTATAGGGGCTACATGGGTATCAGTATCAACACTCAATACCATGCCCCTATCTCTAACAGCCTATGGTGGTCCCTTCCCACTGAAAGTGTATTTATACGGCAGATGCACGTGATAAAACAGTCAGTGAGTGCAGCTACAAGGTTAATACCAGTAAAAAAAAAACTGAGCGTAGAAAGCAGTAGCAGCCGACACAACCTGCTCCAATTTAAATGCATCCTTCACCTGCTCTTTTTTCAAGGCTGACAAAACCAGTAGCACTTGATGAAAGACTTCTGGCCAGAATAAACAGCATCAGAATGAGCGTACACGCGCACACACGCACACGCACGCACACACACACACACACACACACACACACACACACACACACACACACACACACACACACACACACACACACACAGGTGTCAACATGGTAGTAAAATACACACACAAAAAATGTCCCTGAAGCAAATGGTAGTCGCTGCCCTGCATGCATCAGGTATTTTGCAGATGGAAAGCCTAGCCTTGCATTTCATTACTACAGGGGTCTGAGGGCAAAACACATCAGCTAGAAAACAGAAGCCTGCCGGCTTAAGCTTCTCCATTCTTTACTCCACACATTACCTGAGGCACAGCCTATGAAAGCATCGCCACCTCAAAACAAAGGGAAACCCAAGTGCAAAGAAAACCACCATCTTAACATTCCCTACAGAATCTGTTTACTTGCTGTGGTCTGAGCAGTGTTTCAAACAGAATCACAGCATCAACACATCTACGTCACAAAGCTGTACAATATGGACTGAATACTAAGTTGTGATTACAGTGTGCCTGACTGGGATTATGTTTCTTCTGAGGACACTTTTTAAAAAGCATGGGTGAATCAGTCTGACGTGATTAATGACTCATATTATTTTGACCAAAACAGCTTAAATCCAGTAAATCTAATTCTCAATGTAATAAAATTATTACTCAATCACAAAAACTGACCACACTTTTTTTTCACAGTTGTTATCTTTCCATATCATATGCTTACATTGTAACAAACCGGCAACTTCATAGGAGAATGCAAAAATCTCCCCTCTTAGGGCAAGTTATAGTGAAATGATTTTATTAGTGTTAAGGAGTATTAGCACACAATGTCACCAGTAGTGTAAGATTGTGAGCAGCACATGTCTAGGTAAGTTCAAGTGCTCCTGGTCATTTATTAAGTGTTAACCATTCAGTAAATCTCAAATGAACAAGTTTTAAAGGTTTAAAAGTATCTGCTAAATATCAACACATATCTGGCAGTCCCACACAGTCAAAGACTCAACCAGCAGATGCAGGTAAACAAGTCTGCCGCCCCCGAGGCCGAACAGTTGAGCAGCGCACCAAGTCTATTCCATCACTAGCATCAGTAACCCCTATGGCCCCACCCTAATTAAGTCTGAAACATACAGAAACAGATTACGGGGGTAACAACGCACCACTGGCTTACCATCAACCAATTTACATATCGTTGCGGTCCAAGGAAAAACATGTATCTTCAAAATGGCAACTTTATAAGAAAGAACAAAAACAGTATATACTTTTAATGCAAGTCATCAGAACCAGGAACCAGAAGTGATTCTCGAGCATTTCTATTGGTCCATTCATGATGCAACTTCACCAGGATACAAAGAGAAGCTGCTGCATTCAAATAATGTGGAAAATCAACTAAAATGGAGATACATATAGACAATATCCATGTACATATACAATACCAATAATATTCCAGAACGTTTCACATGGAGTTTTGTAATGTGATATTTTGCAATGTCTTTCTTCTGTGGGGTGTATTTTGTTAATCAAGCATGGTGACGACAGTGACAGTGGCCACCAATCACCAATACAAATAAAAATAAGCGCAAGATTTATTTTAAATGAGGTTTTTATATTTGGTGCTACTAATATCAATATCTAGGAAGCATATGGATAGCTAATCATTTATAATTTAATAACTGCAAATAATACAGACAACTAAACTGCAATTAATCATTATTAGTATTTACATGGCAATTAATCATCAGTTAAAGTTTCATGATAGGCCTACAGAAAATATCCACAATATGTGTAGAATGGAAACTGATGTAATTTATCAGAATATGAAGAAGAAATATTATAATAATGGTCACTCCTACTGGGCACTATTACTTTCCAACAACAAAAACCTAAAAACCATCCATTCAGTCATTAAAACCGGCAGAACAAAACATACCAAAACGATGTTGACTAGTTAAAGCATGGGTCAATATCAGGCCATCAAACTTCCCACAACGCAGCTCCAGGACTCGCTGGAATGCTCTCTGAAAACGCCGTGCTTTGGCCCAAATTTGTAGTGACAGGTTCTCCAGACGAGTCTGTTCCTGATTCAGTCTCCCTGCGTCTTACAGTGGCCCTTCCATGACTAATTCATTAACTTCCCAAAAATATCTCCAATGAAGTCAGCTCCACTAATGACCATTGAAGGGCCTTCCATTGTGGAAGCACTGAAGGAAAAAAACAATAATGCGCAATGGCACGCAAAGCAGACGATAAGCAAAATGACTTTGGACAGCACTCCGAGATGAAACCAGACTTCACATCTTCTCGCTCTCTGCATATGATAAGCTGAGCCAGGCTCATTTACGTGTCTCTAACTTTAGAGTTATACGACCTTGAGAGTTCACTATCCATGCACAGACATTTGTAGTCCTAAAAGCAAAGCTGATTTAGTCTAATTCTCATAAAACATTTTATTAGAAATCCAGACCATAATACACAGAGACTCCAAAAACTCCCATTATTGTTCATCTTTTCACTCCTAGAGCACTTACTGCAGAACAGAGGCAGACAGGAAGTCACAGATGAAGTGAGAGAGAGAAGAAGGAGAGAGCGAGAGAGCGCGAGAGAGAGAGAGAGAGACAGAGAGAGAGAGAGAGAGAGAGAGAGAGAGAGAGAAACCCTATCTGTGTCAGAAAAGCCACTTCTCCCCCCCAAAAAGAGTCTGACAAGCCAGCGTCTAATTATCCTGCAGCTCCGCTGAGTTAACCCGCAGTAATCGCGTCAGGCTGGGGACGAATCCGGAGCCTAAGCAGGTAAGCCCAAAAGAGCATTCAATAAGACACGAGATGCATAAACATGAATACAGTAAGAGGAAAGCTATAGCTAAAGCAATTTCATTAAGCAAGGATTAGCCGACCCTCTCTTTAACTAAACATTTTAATTAGGCAAGGATTAGCTGGCCCTTACTGACCATTACATCTGTTAAAACAGTTGACTGAAGATTGCAATTCAACTGCATCTGGCTTATTAAAATATTACAATAATATTCAATAAAGTTTGCGCTTTTTTTGTTCCACAACATTTTTTGTTTTTTCTTAAACATAAAGTTCGGCTTGTCACAAACATTACATAAATCAGCTGATCCCAACTGACTGACCATCACAGTTTGAACTGACTACAGTTGTCAGATATCACATGTATTAAAATGTTAGGCTTAAATAAATCTTCACACACTCTCTACCGTTTCATCATGCAGATACAACATACACATTTCATGTACTACTATTATTACAATTATTATTATGACAATTATTATTATTATTATTATTATTATATTGAAATACTTATGTATCAAGTTCATTATCTGAGCAGCAAATTTGGATTCATTAAAACGCCAGGACGACTCCAATGCTATGCCACTTATTCATTCATTACTCTGACCAATCACAGTCCACCACCTGTGTTATAATGAATCAGCTCACGTTCCTGTTCTGCTTCTTTTAGGTGTCAACATTGCGACATTCCCCTCCTTCCTCTCCTCCACCACCAGTTTGATACCAGTCCCTTTGCCAAGGGACTAGGCTCCGCCCCTGCCATCCCTTATCCAGTGGGATCTCTGAAAGCCTGAACACTTCAAGACCTGAGTCTAGGAGGGGGCCTACGCCACAGAGCCTATTTCTTAAGAAGTGTACAGAAACATTATTTACCATCACTCCTGCCTTTTGGGTGTTTTTGGCAGAACTGCTCTTTAGCTACAAATTTGTGCTCAAAGAACCAAAAATATATACTTATTTCAGTTTTTCATCTCACTGGAACAAATGATCACATTTTCTGCCCCATCAATGGTCGAGCTGTAGTGGCTAACGCAGGCTATCTGGACAGATCTCTCACAAAGCTCTCGTCTCATTAAGAGGCGGGCGAGAAAAACGGCTTCTGATCAGAGTGATTAATACGGCAAAATGGAAGCTATTGCTGCTTCCTGTATGGCAGAGAATGGATGGACCCCAGGCGCACCCGGCAAGCCGAGAAGATGAATACAGACTTCAAAGGCTACTGTACACACACTGGCTCTCTGTGTTCCACAGTGTGCAGTGTAAGCAAGACACAGCTAACAGGATCAAAGAGAGTAATTCACCTAGATGAAAGAACTCCATCTGCTCCGTGAGAATATTCTTTCAGAGAAAAAAAAAAAAAAAAAAAAAAAAAAAAAAGCCATGGCCATATTTTCAGAAAAATCCATCAATCCCACTCGGTCTCGCGCCATCGCTGCATCTGAGCTGACCTGATTTCAGCGATGACTGCACCAGAATACATAAATAACATCCTGGAGATGGTATAGCGGTATGTGGAGGAGAGAGATAGAGAGAGAGAGAGCCCAGGGATTACCATCACCATTCCGCAACATCTCCAAAGAGAGAATTCACACTTCAGAGGGGCTGAAAAAGTGAAAGAGAGGAGGATAAAAAACAAAGAGAGACCCCAGTCGATTATTCAAGGGGGAGGGGGTGGGTTCCCATGGGTTACACATCTTTAAAGGGGATAGAAACTGCTCACACCAAACGGCTTTACAGAGCCATGCCAGCCATACAGATGTTCCAGCAGCATTCATTCTCTCTCTCCCTCTCTTTAGAGCTCTCTGTGGTGTCTTCACACTTTCTCACCACCGCTCCTTCAAATGAAGTGGAATCAGATGTATGGGCACATCAGCTTGCACTCTCACTCTGAAGACGATGGACTTCACTGGTTGTAAAGATTTATTAGTGAAAGTGAAAGATGCCAAAAGTGAAACAAGCTGCGTATCAAAGCACCAAAGCACGTGCTCCAACTAGATCAGCATCCCAATGATCCTTAAAGCAGTTACACATAAAATGTGGTTTATTTCAAAAACACTGTGCAAAAGCCAGACACTACCATATAATATTTATTATTCAATTTGTCAATTAATATGACGCAGAAGTTATTTTTCAGGTTTATATCCTGATCCTGAACTTGTAGAACATTTACTTGTGAGTGTTCTTCCTTAAAAACACATAAAACAGAAATATCCTATAACTAAATATAACACAACACGTTTCGTCATTTAATGTGTCCCATCTTTACCTTCTCTACAGCTTCCTTTCTTCTTTAAGACTTACCTTGCTAGGGTATCAGGATAGGTGGGAGAATTGGAGAGTTTGGGGTGGGCTGGTCTGCATCATGTAACTCACAGTCTTAAAAGAAGTCTCACTCCCACCTTCTCTGAGGAATGTCCTTCTACACCTCCAAACCTCAGTCTTCAAAGTTAGTTACATTTTCTGCTTCTCACAGTCCCAAAAAAACATTCAGTGGTGTTGAGGTCAGGACTTTAGAGTCGCCAGTCCTCTGTTTGAAAACCAGCAGCTTCTTTGTTTGGCAAAATGTTCTTATTTTTTGGTCCATTTTCTTTTCTGGACAGCTACACATCCTTTCAGACTCAGTGCTGAGTTGTCTTTTCACAGGAAGGACGGACAAAAGCACCTATGGATGCTTTCAGAGCTGAAACAAAAGGGGGAGCTTGATTTTCTCCTTTCTCTTTGAATCAGATTTAAGTACAGGTTATCTGACAGTTACCGCTTTGGGGGAGTCTTGATTTCTCTGGATATTTTAATACATTTTTTAACTCCAGTTTTGGAAACTTCTATTTTCTTTTGACCTTTCCCTTCCTTATGCAAGTACATTCATACATCTAATCCCCTCAGAAATACCTCCTGAAGAAAATTAATAACTTGAATCTCATTTGAACGTGTGTATAACTGATGACACAGCAACCTCATTTTATCTTGGGGCGAAAATACTTTGTCTTTTGTTTCTTCACATGTGGTGCCACTTCTCCAAAAGCAGATCAGGTTAGGCTACGAAACATCTGAGCTATGCGACTATGCTATCTGAGCCTGCATTCTTGTGGTATGTAAAGTCATTCAAGCTGGCTGATATAAAGAGTAAGGTAGCAGCGCTTATGTTAAATTACATCACACTACTTTGGTTTACGTTGGCTTTTTGGGTATCATCGGTACATACAGAACACTGATCAGCATGTTACTTTAGATTAAGTTCTAGAAGAGGCTCAATTGTAGCTCAATTGTAGCAATTTTATTCTCAAAACACTGAGTGTGAATCCTGACCATGTTGCCAGAACACGAGAGTAAAACTGTTCCTGCATTTACCCTGCAAAAACATGTAATATAACAACATGGTTCATGAAGCTAAAACTTCAACAGTTTTTCAGTCATATTTTTACTTAGAGTCAGTGCTACATTCCTAATGTAATGGTTTACAGGGCTGGCATATAAAAGCAGCATCAAATCATGTTTGGAGGAATTTGTAAACTATATAACAACAGCAACAGCTAATGTGATTGTGTGGTTGTCCCCCTGCCAAGCTGATTCACCTGCCATCAAAAGATGCTGTTCCACTGGTCTGAAGTCTGGTTTAAAATTTGCTCATAACAGTCGTAAGTATAATAAGCTGCCATTACTCAGAGATACTCACTATACTGGCTAAACAGCATCTAATGAACTGGATGGGATTCTGTCACTGTGGACCAGATTGGCTGGGAAGATCACAACAGACACCACAACAAAGTTCTTTTTATATAAAAAAAAAACCAAAGATTAGTTTTAAAGCAATACCTGTTTTTTTGCTACTAAAGCATGTTTGTTAATTGCAAATGCCCTGTATATACAATAAACATGTTCCTATCTTCCTGGATACCAATTCTTATCTTTTGTTACATGACTGACAGGCTGTTAACAGTCGAGAGCAAATTCAAATCAGGATAGAGTGGCACAGCAAACACGCACATATGCGATAACATTAATGAAGTTTGTAATTGGTTATTGCAACAGTGATAAGATCATATTGGTCACCCTAATTGCAGACACTATACTGCAGTCTTTTCACTTGACAAATTACCTTCCTCAAAAAAAGTGTTTCCTTTGTCTAACACATAAACAATATAAACAATGCAGGTCAAAATCATATAATATTATAATGAGTCCAAATTAATAAACGTCCCACTGCACATTACACTTGAAAGCAGCAGCTATGTATGAATATTTCATGGACCAAAAGAAATGGTTCAGAAATCTTTTCACTTTTCTACTTCAGTTACCAGTTTTGATATATCGACAGGTAGACTATTCACACACACTTGCTATCGACTATGATGATTTTGATCAGCAAGTGATCTTCTCATATGCTTATTCCTATCTCATAGTCATATTCTCCTCACCACAGGCATATGCTTAGAGCTACAAGCTTCTTAGTGTCTATTATATTGTAACTGGCGAGGACACTTTGATCAACAGTCACCATGGCACCCCTGGTAAATTAATCATCGAGTCCACAAACTCGAAGTCAGTACCAAATCCTCTTAGTCCTCACATTCTAATCTCTGCATCGCTGTCTCAGCGGGATGTTCGCTAATACTACACTAATGGAAAAAGTACAAAACCAATATCCACAGCCAGGGATCTGGAAGTATTCATAAATATTAGAAGAGGAAACCAAATTCAGTGACCAACACTCATCCGGCTACACTGCTTATGAGGAATGAATGACTGAAATGTCAATAGTTATACTCAGCTGTAATAAATTAGAGGCACTTTGTGCCGGATATTTCACTCCAGATTACATGTACTTTCAATGACCACGCGACCAATGAATAATTTCCTCTGATTCATCTGGAGTCTGTCGCAGTGCGGACACTTGCCAAGTCTTTGTCTCAGTGGTGCAACCGGCTTTCTGAAGAGCCAGCGGGACTTTGGTACGCGCACACGATTTCACACACGGAAATGTGAATTTAAACAAACAGAGAGACAGCTCGGTAGACAGCCATACTTTAAAAAAAAAAAAAAAAAAAAGGAGAGAGAGAGAAAAAAAATGGCAAACGCTTAATAGGTCTTTTGGTGTCTGATGTCAATTTGATGAACAATGAAGTGCCACACACAATCTAAAACAGGCCAGCGTGTATCTAAAAATAAATAAATAAATCAGCTGTGTAAAAAATGTTTGGTGCATTAACTGCTGGACAGACTCCACCTAGAGTTCTGCTGCAATCATTTATGAACAGATGAGATTAGCCTGTATTTCTGCTAATAGCAGTATCTTATTTTGAAAAGAACAGTGTTAAATGCTTAAGAAAACCTATTTTTGCAGTAGGTGGTTTATTATTGCAGTGAAGCGTCATCTACTGCTGAGCTCGTAGCATCAGAGCATCATGTGTCATAGCCAGTATTGTCTATTTGAAGACATAGTCCCATATTTAAGTGCCAGTATCGCTGTCAATACGGTACCTATATCAGAAAAATATTAATTGACATCAGACAGACGTTTAACTGATATCTGATGATGGACTACCATACCTAAAGCCTGCATTTTAGTCAATAGCGCACCTCTACAAATGATTGATTTCCTCTGTAATGCTAACGCAGGTGGCTCACTGGATGGCATTGTACCTTGCAGCAAGCCAATGATCCCAAACATACAGCTAATGCAGCTTTTTAAGGTCTTGATTGGACAATCTGAAACACTGCTGGTCAAAAAGCCAAAGCACACTCCATTTCAAATCTAGTTTGTACCTACAGTCTGCCCTAATTGTAAATGCTGTTAGAACACAAAGAAAACATTAAGGGGAACTATTCATTCATCTGTTTAACAGGGCAATTATCCTGCAAGCAACAAATATTAAGAGAGCGTGAACAGCAAAGATTAGTCACCTCGCATCCAGGAGTCAGGATCACATTCACAGCAAGATCAATAATACCACAACAGATTGATTCTAATTACAAGTGAAGACGGGAAACAAACATGCCATAAGTCTTATTGAGTAAACAGACCTCGCTGTGTGTGTGTGCGCATGGTTTCTAACTCTTTTAATCACGTGTGTAGCTCTCACAACGTTATTGCTAAAGAATGTGAGTGAAGTCATAGTTTATCATCCCGCTGTTCACATACAAACATCAAACAGCAAATCTCAACATCTTTCTAGTAAAGACATGCCAGCGTTATAAAACCTGAGCTGGGATTTTGTAGCGATAGGCCAACTATTGTAGAGTTCTGTCCCATTACTACACAAACATAAAGAGTGATAGATAAGTTCAGTTTGTTCAGCTCATGATTCAGTTTAGTTAATGACGCTGGATTCATTTACATTTAAAATACTGCAAGATCACGACATTACAATGCATTGTTATACTATACCTAACATGTGTTAGTCTATTTGCCCAGGCAAATACCACTAATTGTTTCCATCTTCATGGTTCTTCCAGCATTTTAATGGTGCCACAGAGATAGCCGTTTACATACATAACTGAAAAAAATAAAAACGTGATTGCCTAAAGCCGCTGCTCAACACAATATTCCCTCAGCATTCTCTCCAAGGAAGTGCTACAGTGGTCATTCTAGTTTCCAATGTCCATCCCAAAGACAGCTTTGAAATATCAACAACACTAAAACAAAAATGTCTGATGTTTTAATTATGTTGTAGTTTACAGTACTTTGGCATTTAGTATTTATCATGTCTAGGTTTTTTTTGACAGAGAGGTTTGACAGAAGGTGTGATGGCTAAGACCACAACTACATAAAGACAGAAAAACACTGCCACATTTTCGATTAGATCTTTATAGAATGCAGCTCATTGATTATGTTACATAAAACTAGCACTGATGTTCAGATAACATCACAGGGTTATATGTACATTCTGACAGCATTTAGTGTCAGTGGTGCAAAAGTCACAAGTATCACAGCACAAATGAACATTATTACCTTAAACTGTATTAAATGTTTCTTAACAAAGTATACATACATTTACCATCTGTCATTTTAACCACTAAAGAACAGAAACATCATGTGAAAGATCTCTAATTTAAACGTTCCTGCTGTGAAATCTCCAGAACCCATTTTCAGAGGACATTATTAGAGCTATTATTATTTCTGTAGTATCACTATTACTACTATTTCTGCATCTCTATGAGCGCAAGGACATCCATACCAGCAGTAATGCAGTAAAGCCTATGAGTTACACATTTCAAAATGTGACCCAAAGTCTTAAAATTAAAAATTATTTAAATGTGTGTGATGGAATTTCAGTCAATATTGTTGCACTGTACAGCCTGTACATGGATACTTACACATATAAGCAAAAAGGTATTTCACCTAGTGTTTTAACTACAGTCATTAAACATTAAAAATGTTGATATACTACTAAGTAGATCCACCTTAGAAATATATATATATATATGTCCTCTCTTTTCTACCTCTCTAAAATCACCCAAAGGAGCAAGAAGAATTCTCGGTTGAATCTGATGCTTATTAATAATTTGGGGGAAATAAAAAGGAAAAACAATAAATGTATACACACGGTTAGCAAACCAGCAGCACAAGAGGACAAACAAAGGTCACAGCGACTCTGGAAACTTCAGAAAACCACCCAACTGTCTTGCACGATGGCAACTTGCCACCACCTCCCTTACAGATAATCTACCTTAGAGACCAAGCAGGAGGGGTCCTTTGATGCCAAGCTAACCACAGGGCAGCTGGATCAGTTCCCACACGTCTCAATAGCACAGCAGTTTACCAAAATAAGCTCAGCAAAACTGGCATAGGAGCAGAAAGAAAAACAAGCAGATTTTGGATGATGTTAAGAGGCTCTATTATAATTCAAAGGTTAAAGTGTGTGTGGACATAATCTCTATACCAATTTTGAAGCCATGTTAAAGAGCCTACATTCTCATTATGTGTAATAGCTATCAGCAATTTCCCCTGAGGCAAGAGATCCCATATCCCCAACAAACATGAGCAGATTATGGTTTACAGAGTGAAAGTTTAGTGATTGGCCTTAACTTTGGCAAACAACATGCCATAAGATTAGATTTCAGTTTAGATGTAGAATTAAACAGAGACGCCACTGTTCCAGTCATATCCAGCTGTAGACAGTAACAACGTGCACTGACTTGAGTACTGTACTGTACTGTAATGTGGTGTATGACATTTACTTTAGTACATTTAAAAGACATATACTGTATTTATAACTCCTCTGCATTTATATGGAGCTTATTATTACTCACTGCTTTGAAGTCAGTGAACAAATTATTTTTCTACATGTCATCAACCATATTGTGGACATTTCAGGAGAAACACACCCTCACAGTAAATTACTCCTCTACTCCACAAGTCTAGTTCAAACTGCATTCTGTAATGGTTATACTTGGAGCTTGAAAAGGTGGCTAATACTACAGTACTACTACAGCAGATAACATAATAGGTTATAACAGATAAGATAATAGGTTACAGATAATTATAATAGTTACAATAGAATAAGGAGTTCAGATATGGTCATGTGTGTTCTAGTGAGGAACTTGTGGTTGAGATGTTTAAACGAAGATTTACATTGTTTTAAATGTTTGCTCTATTTACAGCATATAAACTGACATTCAAATTCAATTCACCATTAAAAAAAAAGCATGTCATGGTATGTAAATATTTAATTCCAGTAAACATTAGAAGCTAAGTAGTCTGCGCTCATAGTAGTTATTATGCTATGGATGCACAAATGACTTTGGATGGATTTCCATGGATTCGCTTGCCAAATTGTCTTCTTGGGACTAATGTTATGTCCTCATCTGGCTCATGCACACATTCAAGCGCTGTGTTCTTCTAATTTCTTCCACAGGTGGCTGTGATGCACACAATCACATTCACCGCAGCAGATATGAGATGTGACTTGACAATTGTGAACAAAATGTTAATGAATGCATGAAAATGGCAAGTTAACTGCTGCTGACTAAACAGGTAATAATTTAATCGTAAAATCAAATATGCACAGCCCTGTTACTGGGGTAACAATGCATTTACATTACCTAACATTTTCTAAAATAAACCAGGATGCATTTATTTATTAATGGGTTGACATTGAAAGAATTTGAACTTTTAAAAACCTAAATATTCGTAAAACCGAGTACTGAATAACTTTCACCAGTATTGGAGTGATATCTCATCAGAAGTATCTATACTGTTACTCAAGTGATAACGCTGTGCACTTCGTCAATCTCTGGTCATATCATATTAAAAGAACTTCACTATACTGTTGGTGTAGCTGGAATCCTCAGATTACCTTCTTACCTTCAAATCACAATGCAATGTTTTTTTTTGTTTTTTGTTTTTTACAATCAATAAACTTAAAATGAACAATTAACAAAAAGGACCTGAACGCACTCACTAACGAACACGAGAGCAAGACAGACAACAGAAGCCTAACAAGCTGCTGAGTGGCACCATTCTCAAGCCTTGCATTTCATTAAGTGACTCATTGGCCTGGGACGTCTAAGCCTTTCAAGAGTAGGACAGAGGATCCATGTAGCTTTTGTGCAAAACTACAAAGACCTCTTTATTGCAATAATCAAGACAGCAAAGCTTCCAAAAGAACAGCAGTTGGACAACAGATGTAAAATTAATTATAAGTCACAAGCCACATTCCAATGAAGAGACATCAACAGAACTCTATCGAGGAAACAATGGAGCAGAAACACGAGCGAGCAATCATGGGTATTAATAGCGTCTAACCTCAGATGCCCCTGCAAAGACGAGATATGAATAATACAACTGGGAGCTCTATGGAGCTTTGGACACCAGAACAGCAGCGACAAAGTCAAAGTCATTTTCACTTTTGTGTGGGATCAGGCGGCTGCAGACACTGCTGTGGTCTTGCGGAAGTACGAGGACAAGGGTGTGAATGGGAGGCTAATAGGGGCTGAGCTGTGAGTCACTCCAGACTCCTGCGGGGGGTTCTTCCACAGAGCTAATTGTATTTTTACTTCCCTTTGATGGATCCAGCGGAAGTTGAGATTCTGCACTCTGTACGTGAAAGAAGAATGCCGTTCATAAAAACACATCACCTGGTCATAAAATATAATGGTCAGAAAAACAGTCGACCAAAAAAAAAATAAATAAATGAATTCCCCGAAAGACCATGGTCCACCTAACGTGCACCAATGTACCTTTTTTTCCAGGCCAAGTAAGAGTACATGGTTTTTGCAACTTGACAATAGAGAGTACTGACGATACCATAATTAATTACCCACTTAAGATTTAAGTAGCTGTTGTGAATGTAAATGAGTTCAAAGCACAGCAGGAAGCACATATGAGGCTAATGCATCCGAGGAGCTAATTTGTGAAGTTTTAAGTCTTGTTGAAGTCTTTTGTTTGGCTGATTGAGCTGTAGTTAATGCCCTCTAAAGCCAGACAAACACTGTGTGATTGCAGAACCTTGTTCTTTGGTGAATCACACTGCAAGTTTGAACAGACCATCATGAGCAGACAAAGCTTATGATGTATATGCTCACACTGTAAGAGAGCTCTTGGTCCAACCGAGATGCCACATGAAACGCTGCTTCTGCAGACAGTCCCGTGTATGTATATAATTCAGTAACACACTGCACATCCAAGTAGTGAGCAAACATGCTGGGAAACTAAGCAAAGCAGCTTGGCTAAGTGCACCGTCCACTGAAACTAAACACAGAGGCTGATGTACACAGTACGACAACACGGTCTCTCGATAACCTATTTAACAGAAACAGTAAAAAAAAAAAATGAATCGTTTAAAATCAAATACAGCAAAGTAGCATATGTGAAGGTAGGTCACAAAGGTCAACCACATTTCGCCTCCATGTTGTCAGCCTGTGGGTCACCACCTGTATTGGGAAAGCAGCTGTGAACATGTTGCAGGCTAAAATCAGACAGTGCATGCCTGGTGGGAATATGGCAACGCAGAATGTTTAAAGTGACAAACAACTTTGTGCCCCACTTTACTGTCTGAGCAGACTCTCTATCTCCACCAGCCTGAGTCATTTGTGCGTCAGCGTAGCAGCATTCACTAGGCCTACCACACATATCAGATATCAGGTGGTAACACACTATCAGTGAATTTTAAGAGGTTGAGTACAAGTAAATGAGCACAGAATCAAGTCGATACCAGACCTGATACCAGATACCAGCATCAATGCATCTCTAATACAATATTAAGTTGTGGCTACATCTTCCTGAATTAGCATTACAGAGTGTTGCATTGCACCCCTATGTTACTTGTGCATGTTTACATTATCACAAAACTTAAACCTGTGATATTCAAGTCTCTTGAAACTTCCCTAATATCTTAATATTCCCCTAATAAACATTATATTATAAAACACTGAAATTGCTTCACATTTCTGAGCTTTTGCAGCAAAATAATTGTGGTTAAAGATGATTTGTAACCAAAGTGATTTAAACATCTTGATTCATAAAAGAAAAAAAACACACAGAAACTTACCTGGAACACCTGAGGTGGTTCAAGATGCTCTTGGCACACAAAAAAGCATAAGGCAACTGGCAACAGGCCTCGTTTCTACATTGCTGCCTTCTCTGATATCAGTATTACAAACCACAATAATTAACAATCAATATATTATGCAATACGTCGCCTTGTTTCAACATTGCACATACGCTTTTTTTAACAAACCTCTTTATAAAATAGTTAAATACACAACAGTAGATACCTTGTTTGGTCCATTAAAAGCATTTTATAGAACAGCTGTTTTGTCACTTTGTAGCTTCAACCGGCTCCGGCACCAAGGTAAAGTTGAAACCACCTTCACATCTTATCTGGAGTGACCTTTCAGTCCACTAATTCAAGGGAAATCAAGCATCTGTCAAGCCATCTGTCAACTGGAAGGTGTGGAAAAACCTGGAGTTTTTATCAAAGGCTTATACAGATGGAGTGGAAAATGAAACATTAATTATTCTAAAAATAAAAACAGAAAAAGCTAAACTGGTTTCCACAACGCTATGAGGGAACCACCACATGTCCAATGACCTCCGTAGATAGAGAACCAACCTGAGCCAACAAGCCGAAAGCCAAAAGACGCATCCTACACTTCGCATGAACAAGTGGTTGTTTTCCATCCGCTCTGACTCTGGACACAGGAGAAAAATCAATATTGCTGTGAGAACAATACCAGTACAGTACAGACTATATATCTCCCAGCACTATAATGGGAACATGGATAATTTGCGATGTGTATTCATTTTGCATTATTTGTTTATCATTTGTATTCTCTACTACCCATTAAGTGAGCACCGTTTCCACCAAAAGTGCACGTGTGCCCGGCCAATAAAGTGATTTGGATTCTTTTTTTAAACAATGAGGCAATGATTCTAGCTGACTTTGTAAGAAGGATATCACCGGAGCTACTTGGATTACTCTAAAGCTCGAGAACGGCACGAAGAGAAACCCTGTTCTTTGCCAAGACGTCAGGTCAGGTGTGAGAGCGCCCTGAATTATTTATGGCTATCCTCTGCCAATGGCGATTCAGCACATCTGCGTGCAGGACTCACAGTGAGTTTTAAGCAGTGCAGGTCAGAAAGTCTGCGCAAGTTTACAGAGTGAAAAAGAAACCTCTCCATTATTATCCCCAAAATCAGCTCCATCACCACTCAATCAATACCACAACAACAGCCAAGCCTGAGCACCTTCCAAACACGCTACTGCTAATGGTCAAATGTCACACCTCGTTTTTTCCTGGGCGCAGGAGAAGCTCTGATTGAATTTTGGGAATGGTAAAAACACCCACCCATGTGCACACGCTCACCCGTTCTGTACATATATGTAATGATTATATATCACATATATACCTTCAGTTCACTTCCTTTGTATCTAAATTTACAGTCCAGTTTATCTGCTCCATAAATTACCATAGTGCACCTTTGTAATTCTACAATTAGTGCTGGTATGAGTGGATCAGACACTGTAGAATTACAAATGTGCACCATATGGAGCTGAGAAATGGACAGTGAGTGCATATATGAGGAGGTGTAGCTAATAAAGCCTCACAAATGTCTGCCTTTCTCTCTCTCTCACACACACACACACACACACACACACACACACACACACACACACACACACTTCCAGGTCAGGATATTTGGGTTGGAGAGCGTGACGAGAATGGAGCCAAATAATACATTTCTATCTAGAGAATCTAATGAATAAACTATTTCTGACATTGCCACACTGCTGGTGTTCATGTACGGGCCATCCATTTCACTAGACAAACCATTCATGTACCACTTCAGAATTCCATTTATGTGACATTTCCTACAACATTAAAATACAATCATTATCTGATCTCTGCACTTACAGTGGCTGGAAAAGTATGTGCATCCTTAAGAATTAACTGCATTTGTCAATAGTCATCCCAAAATAGCATCTGTTTTTTAATAAGTTACAATAAAAAAAGTAAAGTAATGGAACAAAAACAGTGTATTGTTTTACCCATAGTTAACACATTACCCGTAGTTCATATATCACTCAAACATTCAGAGTATAGGATAGAAAAAGTGTGTACCTTCCAGGCTAACGACTTTAACCAAAGCCAAGTGGAGTTCGGCGATAGCAAACCTGGAGTCCAATCAATAAAACAAGATTGGAGGGGTACGTTAGAGCTACTTTGACTTACAAAACCAGTCAGATTTCACTATTCAAAAGAAGCACCTGCTAAGGTATCAGGGCCTCGTGCAAAAGACATCTTAGAAAGTCGATGATCAGTAATTGTTGATTTGCCTACAGTAAATGGATAAAGCCACAGCTCTCCAAAAAACAAAAAAAAAAACAAATCGTTGTATGAATGAAATTTGCCAAAGACCACCAAAGACCTGAAGTGAGACAGCAACATCTCAACATCATCAAACGAGCCCAGCAGGGCATGTTGTTCTTGCGCCAACTGCAGAAGTTCAACCTGCCTCAGGAGTTGGTGGTGCAGTTCTACACAGCCATCATAGAGTCCGTCATCACCACGTCCTTTACAGTGTGGAGCAGCTCAGCACAAAGCATGACATCCAGAGACTGCAGAGAAGATCACTGGTGTCAAGCTGCCTACACTGCTGGACCTGCATGTTTCCAGAACCACTAAGTGCGTAGAGAAAATTTCCACCTACCCATCACACCCCACCCACCACCTGTTCCAGCTCCTTCTCCGATTCTGATTTGAAACTCCAAAATGCTAGTGGGAAAAGGTTGTACTGATGAACTGATGTAACTAAGACTGAATTGTGAAAACATCATTCCAACAGTGGAAAATGAATTCCCAAATTTATTAAGGTATTTTACAGGATCGTGTCAGGGCTGCTGTCCATTGGCTAAAGCCCAGTAACAACTGGGTGATGCAACAGGACAATGACCCTAAACACCGAATTACATCTACTACAAAATGACCTCAAAACTAAAATACACATTTGGAGTGGCCCAGTCAGAGCTTATAATTTATCAGTTAAAACAAGTTTTTTTTTAAACCACGTTCTTGTAAGAAAAAAAAGAAGGGCCAACCAAACTATTGTTAAAAGCTGTCTTTGCCCAGAAGTGGCTTAATTAATGTTATGTACAAAACACAACAGGGAAATGTAATGAATGGGCTTTGATATTATTACCAAAGTAGTGCTTTTGTCAGTTGCTTCTTTAATTTTGCTGTTTTTTTTGGAAAGACAAACTTTATAAATCAAACAGTTTTCTTTCTAAATCAATGTAAGTATAGTTTAAAAACGTCAATTTCTTGAAACCAACAAAGAAAACATTCTGAAACTTGATGGGCTGTGTACACATGGCATACACACTCTTCTACAAGCCCCCGCTAACGTTAAGCTCACAGCGGCTGTAAAGAGCAGTGATGGTGGGTCCTGTGTGAAGCTCCTCTGTTCCTGCGGTGCGGGTCAGTCTAGTCTGCCCCCCTCAGCATACAGTACACAGCTTGAACAGCTCATTCATCACTGCAATGCATGATTCATATAAGACTGGCCGGCGAGGCTAAGACTAATAGAGAAACACAAGAGGACAATTTAACACAGCCACATTAATCACAGGCACACGCACACGCGCAAATCTATTCATCACTCCACTAACAGACACCAGAACAGACGCACTGCCAATCTCTTTCTCCACCCCATTCAGGCCCAGACAGCTGACTTCACAAAGAGAACAAACACTGCGCACTACAGGACAAACCAAACAAGCGTTTTATTTGGTTTTAGGGGGTAAACAAAAAAAACAGCATTCCCTCAGATGAAGGAATAATAAGGCAGGGATCTAGGGAACTATAATCACTATCACAATATTGGCTTTGGAATACCGGCCATTACAGAAGGTTCTAATAAGCAAATTAGCCTTTAACACATTATAATTTACTAAAAGCTGTGAGTATCCTACGCAACCTCTGAGGACCCAAATGAGATTTTGTGGTGAATCAAGGTGTTCACACGATACATTAAACTGGTTAAAATAATCTGTAACCATTATATCAGGAATGGAGCAAACACATTTTAAAGGCATATCGCAATATTCACAATAAGCTATTCTGTTCATGTCATGCAGCCCCACACAATTATTAACAGCAATAATTTTTTGTTCTTAATTTCCTATACGAACATAAAGACTTTATACTATGGAATAAAAACACACACACACACACACACACAGTTGCACTATGACCAAAAAATTCAATTGACTACACATTTTAAATTCTTAAAGGCAGCTCACCTTTGCCTTTATGCCAGGTTTACACACTCTTGTAGTTTTATGAAGAGTCATCCAGGATGATTTTTAACAGACATGTAGAAATTACACATAAGCTGAGACCATTCCAGTTGTTGAAAACTACTTTTTGATGGGTATTTTGAAAACATAACAATTCCAAATAATATTTTGGGAACTTTGAAAATACAAAAAAAAAAAAAAACATACTGCATGGCCGGCACTTCATTAGCATTATATTATAATATATTATATTATATATTTAAGCAACTTTTTTCTGCTTTATCATCCATCCACCCATCTATCCATCCATTATCTGACGCTTAATCCCGCTAGTCGGGGTCACGTGGGGGCTGGAGCCAATCCCAGCGTCATCGGGTGAAGGCGGGGTACACCATGCAGGTGTTTGGACTGTGGGAGAAAACCAGAGTACCCGGAGGAAACCCACTTAAGCACGGGCAGAACATACATACTCAACACAGAACGTGCCTAAACGAGAATCAAACCTGGATCGTCTTGCTGTGAGACGACAGTGTTGACCACTACACCACCTTTTCTACTTTATCATATTAGAAAAAAGACATATATATATATATATATATATATATATATATATATATATATATATATATATATATATATATATATATATATATATATATATAGTGACCAGTAGTGACCAATCTTGTGTATGTACATGTCTAGCTTGTCTAGAGAATTGCCTAGAAAAGTCCTCATAAGGAAAGTAGACTATGTGTGTGTGGTTTATGCCACACTCTGTGTTCATATACTCACGTCGATCTAATGTCACATTGTGGGGACCTTAAATTTTAAGGTCAGGTTAAAGTTAAGGTTAAGCAGTTCTGGTCAAGGTTTGGGTACATCTCCAAAAAATGTATGGAAGTCAATGTAATGGCCCCACAACTCACAGAAACAAACATGTGTGTGTCAGGTTCATGCCACACTGGGCGGGACCAGAACATGTATTATATACTCAAGCTGTGGGTAGCTTTCGTCCTTGTGGGGACCAGCTTAAACATAAAGGTCAGGGTAAGGTTAAGGATAATGCAAAGCTTAAGGTTAGCTGTAATTCTGGTTAAGGTTTGTCCAGAAAATATACGCATGTCTGTCTATGCAGTGGCCCCACAAGCGTGTGTGTGTTTGTTTTTGTGAAACTCTATAATATGACAAAAACAGCCAACGGTGCCGCTGCTACTTCAGATCTCTTGCCTAAAATAGACTGCCGAGAAGCTCAAAAGCACAGGATGAATTCAGTGAAGGACAGCATTTTTACTTTCTCTCTCAGGGGCTGAGATCACTCATTCTGCAACATCAATGACAAAGCAGACTAAATCCTCCCCCAGTTGCCTAAATAAAGCCAGCACGAAGCACAACCCAGACAGATATCGTCAACTCTCCGCACCATTACTCCCACCCCCACCCGCTCATAGAGGTGTGTGACAAAAACCCATTAAAAGTTTTAGAGAGAAAACCGCCTCCTCGCTCTCGCGCCGCACAATTAGAGGCTGTTTAGATTTGCACTCAGTCGCACTGGGCCTGGCAGGTTTCAACTCAAAGCTGCCGTCTTTGTGATAAGGCTGAGGGGAGAAATCTAGCTCTTTCAGGACAACAGGACTCAGCTTGTACGAGAGGCGGCTGTCAATCAAGGGTCCCCCCCTTCCTTTCCTCATTCGTTCACAATGCCGGCTTTGCCAAGGAGACCCCCCAAGTGGAGCAGAGAATCCACTCCAGGACAAGAAGCCGGCTACTGTTGGGCTGTTTGAGGAGCGAGCAGGAAGGGGAGCCAATTGGAAAATCCACTGAGCTGTTCCCACACTGCTCTCTAAAGGTTTCCTGCTTTTCAGCTTTAGTCTCTAAGCAGCCACTGCCCTCTCCTTTCCACAAAGATTTCAGTTGAAGGAGTGGGGAGGAAGCCAGTCGAGCATGGCTTCTTTTTTTTCCCTCTCTCTATTTTCACTCGTTCAGTCCAGACCTTGCAAGGAATTTGCAACTAAATAAGTTTCCAGGAAAAAAAATATGATTTCACTGGACCATTTATTTATTTATTTATTTATTTTTATTATAACTGTGAGGGGTGTTTGTTTCTGTCCTCGAGTTATCCTCAGTTATTAATCTTAAAATGTTTTATTTACAGACTACTATGAACCCAGTCTACCATGAAATGTTTATGGAAGTTGTAGTTATTAGTTACTGAGAAAGCGGAAGCGCTTACAGGTATTGAGGTACGGATGTGCAATAAGTCAAAATATATCATTGCTGTCCAATAAAAAAACATGTTTCTCCATTTTCGTCATATTTTACCTTTCTATATCATTTGAACATGACAGCGGTCACTTACATTGTGTGAACATATCATGATGAATGAATTAATGGAAACGCTCCAAAATAGCTTGGAAATAATTCTGGTTCCACTGACCTACTTTGAAAGTAAAGTCTGTTTTTGGCCTCTCTTGTAAAGTTGCAATTTTGAAGACTTGTTTTTCATTGGACAGTGACAACATGCCCATTTTGAATGTAATGTCAGAAACATGTTTTAAAAAGCTGGAACACGGAAAACAAAAGACTGGTACAAGTTGTGCAATGCTTAAAAAATCTGCCTACATTATGACATGCACTGTAGCATTATGTTTAAAACCGAGATTGTTCTGTAGTGGAAATCACTACATGTGTTCAGGAACGCCTACCATAACCACAGCCTGTGAACACCACAAACGGATTCTACCATGCACCATAACACCATATATAGACATGAACATTGGCACCTCCCGGGCCCGAGCTTGTTTGAGATGGACTCAGAAGAAGTGGAAATGTGTCCTGTTATTTGAAAAATTAAAATCTGATTCTCTTTTTGCCACTGTTTCCCCCAGGCTGAAGAAAAGAGGGACCACCCAGTTTGTTCAAAGCCAGCATTAGTGCACATGGCATGGGTGATTTACACATCTATGAAGGCCCTAAATGATATGTACATGACCAAACCACATTCTACATGTATTACAACAGCATGGCTCCATAACAAAAGAGTCAAGGTACTAAAGTGACCTGCCTGCTGTTGAGATCTGTCATCTATTAAAAATATCCAGCGCATTACGAAAGGAAAAATATGACAAAGCAGGCCCCACAACGAAGTTCTGTATCAAGCGGGAATAGGAAACTATATACCTTTCAAACCAGTAAGTCTTCTCAGTTCTCAAACACTTACAAAATGTTGTTAAATGAAGATGTGATGAACACGTGAACCTGTACCAACGTTACTGAAATGTGTTTCTGCCATTAATTTCAAAATGGACATATGTTTTTTAAAAAAACACATCTTTTTCAGTTTCATGATTTGATAAGTTGTCTTTGCACCATTTTTAAATAAATATGAACTTTACAAGATTTTAAGATGACTTTAATCAATGTTTTACAAACTGCACTGCACTACAGCCCATTATAGAGATCTATGCTCATTATGCAACAGAACTAGGGGTGTAAGTGATACTGTACCACAGTACCGATACACAGACACTGTCCTGGGAGACAGTGAATCATTGTGGGTTTTGTTTAAATCTCTGACCGCTAGATGGATGTTGGAATCTATTTTCAGCTCCACTCCACCATTAACAAGCAGCACAAGGGTGCAATGCTATTGTGAGCATTGGCAAATGTGTTGTGTTTTAATAGTAGGATTTGAAAAATCACAATATATCACTTTGCTTGCAGTATCGCAGTATATCATGATATATTGAATCGTGACCGCTGTATCATGATACATATTGTATCGCCGGGTTCTTGCCAATACACAACCCTAAACACAACATTCAGTTTGTCAGTTTTCTTCAAAGTGTACTGTGTGAGAGTTTATCATGATAACGAGAAAATATAATCACACTGTCCACCCCTACTTTTTTGTTAAAACCTACTGTGGTATATTTCCAGCAGGCAGTGTGGGACAGTATGGTGCATTTACTAATTCACCATTTCCTCGTATATTGCACAAAACTAGCTGGCCAGAATTCTCACATAACACCAAATAAAGAGGAAAAGGGCCTGAATCTGAGCCTAAAACTCAACCATTGGTGGTACTGTTGTTTATGTTTTGTGTTAAAGCCCTTGTTTACTGGATTTAAATAGTCAAAAATGTATGTACCAATGCTACATTCAATACATTTTTATATATCAATGCAGTTTAACTGTAGTTAAAAATTATAAGCTACTGCTGCTCAGAAATGCAAGTGATTGGCAGAGGCATTAACATGGAAACAAACAACCTGCCATTAAGAGCAGTTACCAAAGTTATCTAAACAGCAGGATCAGTATGGTTCAGCCATACATACACATATCAATCATTTGCAAAGAGGTTGAATCCTTGCTAACTCTGATTGGCTCGTTGGCCAAATTTAATCCCACCCAACACAAATCTAACAGAAGAAAACTACAGAAGAAAACATTAAATATATATATATACAGAAAAGACTGATTTGTTTGCGAGTTTACAGTAAATTAAATGACAAAATTTATAGATAATAGCTAGAAAAGAATCAATTTGAGTAGACAGGGGCCTTAATGCTGGAATGCTGGAAGCTTTATCTTCTTTCATGGTTCTGTTGTGGAATGAAAAAAGAGAAACATATACCACACCAGGGTACGAACAGTGCTGGCTTTGTAAATGTATCAAGTTTTTTTTTTTTTGCTCCACACTGTTGAGTGGAGAAAAGCCATTAGTGGCCACTGTCATAAATCAGTCTGATGTCAGAACTTGGAATCAATGCAATCTGAAATAACCACTGTTTTGAGCCATTGCATCTACATAGCTAAACAGTGGGAGTCTGATGATATAAGAGAGCCAGTAGCTTTATTCCCTGTGAAATATTATATTAACAGCTAGTCCAAAAATAGCAAAGCTTATTTTTATTTCCCCTACGGCATGACAAATGGCTCCAGCCTGAAGGTCAATCAGCCATTGGGCCAAAACACATTTGGAGTCTCTACACCTAGGGTCAGTGATGAACTAACTAGGATTGGCATTCAGTTAAATTTGGCAAGACTGTCATTTATATCTGTAATTCATTATACAATGTAAAGTAGGTGATTTGCTAGAAATCACGCAAAACAACTGCTGTGTACAATTTAGTTTCTGGCCCAACCAGTATATTAACCACCAAACAATCAAGTTTTATCCTTGCAGATCATGTACTATTAATTAATTGAATGGAATCTGAATAACAATCCGAGGTTTTGATTAGTTTCAGAAAATTAAGCCTTCCAATTTGTGTGTGGCCCCACACTGAAGTGTTCAATCAATGTCTCAATACTGCTGAGCCGGCCACATTAACTGGATCTTCATGCCTCATAGCAGATCCAACTTTAAGGTCAATGAGCTCCACATCCCGAATGCAGATGAATGGACCTTATATGACAAAGTCAAGTTTGATAGTGTTTCTCGGTGCATAGTAGTTAAAAAGGTGCATCCAGACACATATTTACTCCTGATTCAGTTCATAAAAAGCATAATAATTATTTTGGTTTAGAGAATCTCTGGGAAACACATCTGTGCCACCTATTCTGTCACGTCTCCCACACATAATCCACAGTATATGCAGTTATTGCTGGAAGAAATCAAAGCATGCCGAATACATTTTTCACTTCTAACTTATTGTGGAGAAATTCAGTCAAAAAAAATCACATATATACACACATCTATAGATATATATATATATATAAGTCTACACTCCGACTGGACTTTCAGAGGCACAAAGGACACAGAACATGTAGCCTACACACCTCACGGACAAGAAATCGCCAGAGAGCCATTTGAGAACAAGCTCCGGCAGTATCGAGAACAGCGTTAGGTATCCACACTGGACGATTAAGAAACGTTTAGCAACACGACTTCAAGTGACTACTACTGAAAGAAACACGTTACATGTGTTAATCTTAAAATAATATGCTAAAATAAGAAAAACAAATAAACAGGTACTTTCTGTTGTGTTTCTGTGTGAAATAGTCCCACAACTTTAGTTGCATGCAAGCGATAGTTTGTAGCTGCAGCTTGCGCTCCGGATAAATCCGTGCTTTCAGTAGGCGCGGCCATCTCTCGACGCAAGTTATGCTTATATGCTGATGCGTCGCCCTAACCCTAAACTCAATATGTAATTAAGAATAAGCAACAGAACCGCAAGCATTTGCAATAATACACAACCTCGGCTATTCCACTTTTTAAACAACAGTCTGCAAAATAAAGAAACACTAAAGCAGATACATCCTGAACATTGTATAAACTGTGCTTTCAAATCTGTAGGTCCTTCCACCACAAAGCCTTTTAGTAGCCTTTTGTGTCACAGATAGTGTTATGAAACTGTTTGAGTCTCAGGTTCAGTTTTGTTTACTGGATTGTATTCTGTTTATTTCTGGTTTAATTTCACTTTGTTTAATTATTGTACCGTCAGTAGGCTCAGTAGCCTCAGAATTTGAAATAGTCCTGCTGCCACACTCAACAAGTCTGATGTTATCTAATATCTAATTATTTAATATACTGTTGCTTAAAACAAATTTTTCTGATTCTTATTTGAGACCAGTAGCTGCCCTTTAAATTGTAATCGTGAACTGACCAACAGAAATGCTCTAAACTTGGAATAAAAAACTCCTTACTTACATTAATAGCAAAAAAAATGCCTGTAAAATTTCTATTTTGGATGTATTTGCACTGCGTCGATATAAACATTCTTTTTTTTATGTACAATCTTGGTAGCAATGATACACAGAGTAAAGCAAGTCCTTACTTAGCAACTGGTGCTCAGCAGAATGATATTATGTATATATATATATATATATATATATATATATATATATATATATATATATTATTTTGAAAAAAACACTCAACCAATCCAGTTCTACCATCACAACTAACTGCTATATACGTTATACTGCATAATCACATTTGAGCAGCACACAGAAACAAAAGAAACTTGTCTAAGGGTATTAGCTTTGTATTAGCTGTAGAAATGGAAATCCTGTTAACATTCTGCTCCACCGCCATTAGCGTTACAATAATAATCATATTCTAAGATCCAGACATCAGAGCTTCCATCTCGTTTACAGCAAAATATTCATAACGAGACAAAGTGCCTTGACACGCGTTTCGAATGAACCAGGACTTACAGACTGATTTTAATACCAACAGCAGCAGCTGCAGCAGCACTTTCTTCCCTGCAGACAGACACTAGTGTTGCACAGAAAAGGTAATAAATTTGACGTGCCACTTCAGTGACCAGGAGAAAATTAAAACCAGGATCCCGCTTCACCCTGTCTGCATATTCAAAACCAGAGATTAGCAACCCAGCTACTCCTGTTCTAGCCAAGATGGCAGGCAAATACAATATTTAAGCCAAAAAGCCTACAATTCTCTTTAGTTCTTTGAAACAATTCCTGTCACTACCTAAAAACTCCCCATTGGACGGTTCCTTATGAACTCTTCATTTTCTTGTTAGTACTCAATTAAGGTTTTCCCCTTGACCATACATCCAAGCCAAGATCAGCTTAGAAAGCTATACTGGCACATATTTGATCCTCTTGCTTTATAATAACAATAAAATCAACAATATAATAAAATGCACTCCTTCATCCCCCCTCCCCCCACTCCTCTATCCGCATGCAGCATATGGCCAGGCACATTATTGAGATGAGAGTCTGTCTGGTGTGGACTCTCACATCTAAATTCAGATTTATGCACTGACTGAGACACATTTGGGTTCCTCCTCGTTCCCTTCATCAGACATAACTCACTGTCTGCTGGTAATAGAAAGCAAAATTAAACCTTTCAGGCACACTTAAGCTAACCAACAGCATAATTTGTCTACCTGAGAGAACTGCAAATGAACCTCTGCGCTTTCAGAGGGAGATATAAATTTCATAACAATCAGACAAGCTATAGTTCCCAAAGCTAAGCTGCAGTCTCGGTCAGCTTCTAGACCGTGAACTTCCTTTTAAGCAGAGAAACGAAGCCTACATTCCGACAATTTCTTAACCTCTCGGTCTTCAGTCACATGAAGAAAGTTCAAGAGAAATGAATTAAAACCACTTGTCCAACCCATCTAGGGGTCCTACCGGGCATGTGTGTGTCATAAGTATAGTGTAATAACATCATGTTTCAAAAGCATTATTATGTTTTTAATAGTAATTAATATTACCACTTAACCTCTGATTTAGTCTATCAAAATATTTCATTCTACTTCCATGTTGGTAGCATTTTCTGACACTGAATTTGACAATCCAATTATTCTACCTACAGCATATATGGAGTGCTACCTATAAATATTACGCTATGGTGGGAGAATTTGATGCACAAGAATGTTCAAAGTTGTTCATATATGCCATACTTTCCAAAAAGCTAGTCATTTTATTTATGTATCAAATGTATACACAAAAATCGGCAGATCAGTATAATATATAATAAACTATACAGTATGCTATTTTAAATGTGCGTCTGTTTATGAAGGTAGAATGAAAGTTGTGAAAAGCAGCTTCTTTTTATGAGTTGAACAGTTCAGTATTTACTTGCAAACATTATAAACACGTTGTCTGCTAGCCCACCATCATTCATGCCAGTACGTCATCCATCAAACTTATCACAGCTATCATAAGACATTGTCACCTGCAGTCTAGCTTCAGAACACAGCTAGTATTTAGGCTAAGAGGCTCTGGAGCTATGCATAGGTGGCCAGGTACAGGTAGAAATTTAGTAAAACACTGTTAAATTTGAACAGGACTATAAAGTGCAAACATTTTCTTATGTGTTCTCTTGTTTAATCAAGTTTGTATTATTTATGAAGCACATGATAAACTGGTAAAGACGTAGGGCCCTTTTTACGTTTCTGCATGTTTGTGGGAAGGAAGTACTTACTGCAGGGTTACACTGCTTCCGTAAAATAGTAACAATCACAGTTTTGGCTAAGAACTTGTAGAGCTTATTCAAGTGTCCGAGCCAAAGCAGAAACAACTTTACCTCAGTTTTGATGGGTCTCTGCCAGTAGGAGGTACAAAATAATAAACTTGGAGGGGTTCATATGGAGGGGTAAAACATTTGTGATAGCATTACAAGCATTTAAGATGCTTCTTTAAACGCTGGAAAATGTCTAACTAGTTTATTGACTTGTTTCTACACCTTCACCTAACAGGGCTAACGTATGTTGGTTATAAGCTAGGAATTGTTCCCCAAAGAACTGATATGCTTTGCTCAGCCAGAACCAGCACATCATTATGGTGTGTTTAGTGTTCTCCATCAATTCTGGACAAATCCTCACATTTCAGTCTGGCCAAAAATGACAAAGATAAAGTGACACAGCTTTTCATGAGGGCTAAAGGGATATGAACACCAGTATTTCTGAGGTGAAGAACTGCTAGGCAATAGTAGAATGTTTTTAATCCAAGTAATGCACATACAGCACTACTGTGGTTGCGACTTGACTAAATGCTTTAGCTAGCCCTCAGCAAACTGACGTAGGATTAGCTCTAATATTAGCATTAGCTTGTCAAGGCAGTCTTTGTTATTTATGTGCAGTGACTTTTCCCTCAGCTGTTCTTTGAATGATATAACACAATATAATATATAAATATAGCTCAAATAAAACATTTAAAACAGGTGTTTATTATTCATTGTTTAGCCTGCTAGTACCGGTGTGCTAGTTTAGCATGTCTGTTTACTTGGCAATAACGCAATTAACAGCGTATTTCTTCATTATATACATGTATATATCTCCTATATCTCAGAATTCCAGAAATTCAGAACCCTAACCCATTCTGAAAAATGTAATATTAAAAAGTCAAATCATTTAGGCCTAGGTTTCCAAAAAACCCATAGGCTAACATTTAGATTCTTGTTTCAAAAGGTCAGTTCAAAAGTTAAGCTGCAGACAGAGCATTAAGCACTGTTCAGGTTTTTAAAAAGTCTACCAAAGAAAGGACAGAAGAGTGAAGACACCGATATTAATATATTTTGCAGTCATTTGGGCTTCTCAGTTTTGACTCCTACTAAGTGGATTCTATGTTAAACTCTCAGAGCTGCTGTGGAGTTCAGTGGTGGTAAAGTGGAAGCACATGGGAATATAACACTCTATTTAGAAGTCATCTGAGCGAGGTTTCACGCTTAAGAGTGCTTCACCATGTCCTGCTATCAGCTGCCCCCTGGGCTTCTGGGTAACGAGTTTGTCTCCCAGGCCTGCCAAAGATTGCTGTGTGCACACATGGGAATTCACTTTCTGCTAACAAGGACATCGGATTTTAAATTTGGACCACAGTCATCACTCCGGGAAAGGTCACATTGAAAGCATGTGGTATTTAAACAGCACATGACCAATTCCTGTTAAAGCACTTTTTTAATTATGCTGAAACGGCCTAAAAATCTACATGGAGCACACCATCATGCAGACAGGGCAAATACGTAACAGGCTACAGAACAGAAAACTGTATTTACACTGGCGTAGGTTAAAAGGTAAAGTTCAGTACATGGAACTCACATACTGTGAACCTTAAACACTTCTTAGTGGGATGTTCAGTTCCACCTTAACCGCTATCGTTTGCACAGGTGTCAGAATATAAGTGTGCCACTGTTTAAAGTGGAACAGAAAACTTGCAAAACAAACTGGCGAATAGGAGCAGATCTCAGCTCCCATATCTTTAATAAGTCTGCACATTTTAATTCAAAGCAGTGTAGATAGTTTGCTTTGCATATTTCCCTTTTCAATAACAACATCAAGCAGCTTCCCTCAGCATTTCATAATAAAGAGATTGAAGGGGGGCAGTTCCACTTTTATTAGCATCATCAACCCCAACAGCAACTTCTGACCCATTTTTATCCATTATTAGACGGTTGAAGACAAATCATCTCATGCTGAAAGTTTTATACTGAATAACAACTTTCATGTACTTCGTATTGATGTCTATTTCAAAAGTAAGTAGCTAGTAGCTAGTTTTAACTACTAACAAGCTCGAAGTAACAGCTAACTATATAGTATGACATCCTGGCTTATTACTTCTATTATTATAATTACTACTTATTTTCTTCATTTCTCTGCCTTGTCTATTGTGACAAGGTGTGATCATCACAGTGTGTTGCTGTTACCCAGCAAATCATAGGGCGTAAATGTTAAAGTGCATCTAGACACTTTTTTATTCTCACCTCACTCAAAGTCACATACCTATTTAGAAATCAGAGAACAAATTACATCATAGAATCTTAAACACAAATGAAGAAGAAAGGAAGAAAAAGAGGAACACTCCAAGTTCTTTAATAATGTAAGATTATTTTCTGCCTCTTCAAGGTAATGAAGTGTTATAATGGGGGAAAAACAACAAAGCAGTAGCTTTTACTAGCACTACACCATAATAAACTCAAAATCTCTCTTTTCTTGCCCTGCAGATGTGGTGATAGGAGGCAGGGGTGATGATGTCTACAACACAAATACAGTCATTCAGTTTACTATACAAAAAGAACCAGTGAACCTACACGCTTTCTGAGTCTATGTTTATGTGCATACCTGCCATTAATGGATTCATGTTGTGACTTTGTGATTTAAACCCATGAAACGATTATCTTATTCACTATGTTTATGTTGATATGTTACTTAAAGCAAGTGCCAGTAAAGTGTTTTTTTTATATATATATATATATATAAAATATCTTCATGTAAAGAATATGATAAACATTTTTGCTATTCAAAAATTGACAACTGGTGCACTGGTGATGAACAAAATGGGCTGCTTTGCTGCTTTGTTTATGTGCATCCCTGCCATGTATGGATTTATGTTGTAACTTTGTGATTTAGCCTTTAGATGCAGTGATCACTCTGCAGGTCTGATTACCAACAAATCTTGAGAACTTTGTACCAGAACTGTGGTCCTCTCAGACGTTAAAACTGACAGTACTGCAGTGAAACACGTCATAAGGTACATTAGCAAAACTTTTCGGACATGGCCAGTGGTCCCTAAAATGCATTACTTCCAGTCTGGCAAGATGATCCTCCCATGAACAGCTTTGATAATCACCTCATCGCTGTGTGAAGATAACCGTATATATTAAGACACAGTTTTACCCACTGTAGAAGTCTGTTTGGCATCTGTGACACGTTAACTGCTTGTTTGGTCTGATTCCACCAAATCCTTGTGCGATTGCTTTGTGAGTGTGGTTTGTTTGAGAACATTGCTGTTTGTACCCTGTTGTGCACCAAATTACTGCAACGAGGCCCCCTGAGGGTCCAGAGTGGATGTTGACATGGTGTAACAGCATAAGCCAAGATGAGCAGACATAGAGCAATTGGGGTGAAATGTCCCCTGAACATTTGGTCCAACAAGAAAATCTTTCATTACTGGAAAAAAACCCCATAAAAGATGCAAAACTGTGCATTGTGTCCTTACAGTCTGTTAAGCCAACAACCTGCAACATGAAAAGTATATTGTTTGAATGTCTGACAAGCTACAAAATGTCTGATTAAGCTAAACTCGTGACAGTAAAGCACAATGTAAATGGGTGGGTAAAAAAAATGTAACTGAAAAGTGACCGACATAAAGCCATTTAAACCCATGAAATGATTTAAATTGAGTATCTTATTCACTATTTTATGTTATGTTAATTAAAGCAAGTGCATGTACAATAGTACAATACAGCTATATATAACAATATAATATATCTTCACGTTAAGAATATGATAATCAATTGTCAATGTTTAAAATAACAGTGAGTAGAATATAAAACTGATAAAACTGCACTGGTGATAAACAAAAAAATGCTGCTTTGCTGTTTTACACATCTCTATGCACTGATTCCCAACTCGCTTAGCTAAGCTGTGTAAAGCAACACATTGTGAATTAGGGCTGTGTATGGGCAAGAGCCTGGCCGTACAATACGAATCTTGATACAGTCGTCTCGATTGAATATATTGCGCTATTGCAAGCAAAGTGTTGTGATTTTAAAAAATGAAAAAAATAAATAAATAAATAAATAAAACACAAAAACACACCACCACATGAGCAGGTTTGTCAATGCTTACAATAGCACTGCGCCCTTGTGCTGCTTGTTTATGTTGGAGTGGACCTGAAAATGGAATACAATACTGCCATCTAGTGGTCAGAGGTTTAAACCCAACTAACAATGATTCACTGTCTGCCAGGAATCTTGTGCATGTAAACTGTTAATAATCGATACTGTGTTTTTGAGAACAAAACAGTATCACTAAATATTGCAATATTTGATATTTCCCCTATTGTGAATAAGTGTGCCAGCGTGTTTACCGATACTGTGATAGCTACACTGACATTTATAAATATCTTACTGTTGCATGGCACACATGTGCTCGAGTAAAACAGAATTGCCTGTTGATCATCTAATGTGTTTTCTTACTGTATCATAGCATGACAATTGTATCATGACACATATTCTATTATGAAGTTGCTAAAATACTCAGTCCTACTCACTGCCAACTCTGATTCAACATGCTCAGCTGCTCAAAACACCTCTCACATGGACCACCGACAGCCTGACGATGTCCAACAGTCAGGCTGGTGTCTCTCAGGCCCTGAAAGTAAATTTACTGTGTCAGCAATAAATTAAATGTGTGATATCCTCCATCAAAGTGGCAGCTGCAGCAACAAGACAGATAAATTCTTGTGGTGTGACGATTTGGATCGAGTCACTTTAGGTCCAATCAACACACAAGCGCAGCATTCTGCTGGCTTTAAATCTGATGGAAAATCTCATTGTCAGCTGTAAGCCAACCTAAACTAAAACACAACAGCTTTGGTCCTGATCAAGAGAACTGAACTACAGGTGTGAAGACACCTTCAGCTGTGCTTCATTCTAAAAGTCCAATCATTACATTGCCAAACATTTTCTAATTATCCACTGAGCCATACTGTTCACACAGCATGTCAGAGTGATTACACTGCATGTTATTCGCATCAAACTGATGGAATTCTCACTCCGTCCTTTAATCTCTCTGCCAAAGCAAATGCAGCTCAAGCTGTGGGCTTTTTTCTTAAAAGTACGGCTTTTCTCCTTATTTCAATCACGGCGGCCCGTGCAAGTGTAAAATACACTAAATTAATCCCGCGTGCCACTGCATTTCATTTAAAACATTATTCCCACTTCAGTTCATTTCACAGTCGTGCTTGTGTACTGGTAAGTAGGTTTTCTCTGACTATTCTCTAAGGAAGTTCTAGACTAATTAAGTTCATTTATGTTCTTGAGTTATTTTATCATATGATCTACAAAAGCACTCCAACCTGCTATGCAGCTAACGCCTCTGCACTGAATTAAAGGAAAAGCTCAATGGAAATAAATCAACTGAACATGATTTATCACTTACCCCAGCTGATCAGTCAAGACATGATATATGATGATATATTTGATACATGATGTGAGGTTTTTTTTCAGTTTGCAACAGGAGAGGCTACGCTAAAGTTGCTAACAAACACTGGACTGCCATCAAACTCAGCTACGCACATACATGCTACAAAACGCATCCTTTATTTTTATTATTTTTTTCTTTTTACAGACACCTCATTGTGGAGTAGAACCTGGTTTAACTTTAGTCTATAAAACAAAAATAAACTTCTGCACATGGAACTACTTTAACCTGAGCACAATGCACCGATCAGTCAAAGCACCTCCATGTTTCTGCACTCACTCTATTTTATCAGCTCCACTTAATGTATTTTGTAGTTCTACAGTTACAGACTGTAGTTCATCTGATTCTCTGTAGACTTTGTTAATCCCCTTTTTACCATTCTTTAACAGTACAGGACCCCCCCCCCCCCCCCCCCCCCCACGACCACCACAGAGTAGGCATTATTTGAGTGGTAGACTATTCTCAGTCCAGCAGTGACAATGACATGGTGGTGGTGTGTTAATGTGTGTTGTGCTGGTGTGAGAGGATCAGACACAGCAGTACTGCTGGAGTGTTTAAACACATCAATCTCACTGCTGGACTAAGAATAGTCTTAACGGAGTGGGCAGTGAGTGGGCACAGTTTTTAAAAGTCCAGCAGCACTGCTGTACCTGATCCCCTTGTAGTTGTAGGTGTTAAATTTAGTTAAAATAGTTTACATTTTTTAACCTGTTCAAATAACTCTGAAGCCAATAATAATTGTGCTAGACGTTGCATGTGCTATGTGAAACGTGCATTTGTTTAGAAAGTGTAAAGCAGATTTAGTGCAATGGTTGTGGATTATAACGATTCGTACCCAAAATAGAAACAGCTTTAATGTTACAGCGTGATATAACACCCAGTAACAGATACATCACTTCACATTTAATATTTCTAATATCCAGTTAACCCAACCAAACTGGAAATACACAGCCTACTGTTACAGTTTCCCTGGAAAACACATACCAACAGAAGCTCATGGTTTGTGATAATGACTCCACAGTTATTTAAATTCTGATTTGTGGTCATATACAGACATACTATAGACTCAATAAAAAAGTGTGTAAGTGTAATAGCTATTGTGAAATTACTAATTTTCAAAATATTAATAAATATTCATCTTTTTACATTGTTCATCAGTCATGAGCAGATTTTAAGCATTTTGACAAATGCAAAGAGTTTAGTTTTAACCTTGTTGTGTTTTATTACATTCATACACCAAAAGGAATCAATCGATGCATCAAGAAAACAAATGAATAAAACATCTGTATCAGCCCCTCCCCAACGCAACCCCACGCCTCTGTTACGACATGACAGAGACTCCCCCTGGTCTACATAAATAAAACTCTCTCAGGCATCAACAAAATGAAGCAAAAAAGCCAATAAAACTGATATCCACTGAAAAATCCAATAGCTGTGATCGTTTTGGCCTCAGAGAGAGCACAGCTTGTTAGCAGGGAAAGACACTGAGGGAGTCTATGAGTCAGTGACTACTGTGTAAAGACAAAGATGAACGATTTCCATCTCCTAATGACCTGTAAGTTACATGCAGCAACGGAAAACGCACAGTAGAGCAAAGGGAAATATTTCAGTCAGTGTCATCTGTTGCTTCATATCGATCATGTGCCTGAGAAGCTTCTAGATTCATCCATCACCACATTCCTCCCTCAGACTGCTCCATTTCATTCAGTTTAATTAACTCTCATCCTAATGGAATGACTCATATCTCAGCAGGTCAGAAAATAACACAGCCAATGCTGGTCATGAAAGGTGGCATTCTAGTCCCATGCCACTATATATAATAAATGATATTATATATATATATATATATATATATATATATAATAAATGATATTATATATATATATATATATATATATATATATATATATATATATATATATATATATATATATATATATATATATATATATTAAATGGTATTAAAGTTAATTAGCCACAAGTACCACAGTGAGTCCCAAAATGTAATCAAGAAAACCATGCTGAGGAAAGACACGGAAACAGCAGATGAATGTGTCTTTTGATGCAATTAGCACATCACAGCAGCAGCCTAACCACATGATGCAGTACAGTACAATGGCAAAGGGTGATTTCTTTTCAACCCAAAATGAGTTTTGGAAAGAGTAGCTGTTTAAAGCCTGAAAGTTCCTCCTCAGCGAGCCCCGCTAATGGAAAAAGAAAGTGGAAAGAATTGTTGTGTACTTAAGGGGAAATTACAGCCCATATTCAGCACAATCAAAAGAATGGTTGCCTATTTACGGGGAAATTACAACCTCTGTTCAGTCCAATCAGAAAAAGCCACACCACTGCCAGTCTAATCCAAAGCTGCTACTGTACAGCAAACTCTCTCCCTCCGAATAGCCCTGAGAAGGAAAGTGCCAACTCGGCTGTTGTTCTTTTCCTCCAAGAAATCAGCGGCTCCAAATGAGGTTTTCCACTTTGTTGAGTACTCAATGAATTCAACATGAGCATTCTAACCGGACTGGTCCCTTCTGCAATTTGTTCAGTGCCGGAAAGCGCAGTGCCACTTGTTACAACAGCGTCCATAAATGTCTGCACGCACCTGTGTCGCAAACCATCTATCATGTCACGGGTCATTAGATGATGCATGCAATTACCAGGATGTCAAGTCTCACACAGTTCAGTGTGAAAATAAGCAGGTTGGGAATGTTGCTTCTGGTGATTTCTGGCTCTGCTGTCTA
Organism: Megaleporinus macrocephalus; assembly: GCA_021613375.1. NCBI lineage: Eukaryota > Metazoa > Chordata > Actinopteri > Characiformes > Anostomidae > Megaleporinus > Megaleporinus macrocephalus. The sequence goes on along the minus strand of CM038704.1, from coordinate 29,474,094 downwards.
ATCACGTTCCACAGCAAAACCAAAAGAATTTTGAAATAACAGATTCAAAGACGAGCGCCTGAACTGCAGGTCAAAACTTGTCAATGAATGCATGACGGCCACAACGCGCCTATCACTAAAAAAAGCATGCATCATGTTTCCACATGCGTTTTATACACTTGGTGAATTACAGCTACATCCAGATCCCACAGAATGTACAGGCACCTTTAAGTTTGTGATCACACTCAGTGTCAGACTTTGTTTTAATGAAATTAGAAGACAATGAAAAAAACACAACGTTGACATTACAGAAGTGTGGAGCATCTCCAGTGGCTGCTCTTAACATCACTTCTTTAAATTGCTGCTAAACGTAGTGCTTGTTATATTGGCCACTTGCCAAGAGTTTTCATTGGCTACTTCTTTAGATAGATAGACACTTTATTGATCCCAGAGAGAAATTCAAGATCTCCACATTTAACCCATCCGTGCAGTGAAACACTCACATATACACACACACTAGTGAACAGACAGGGGGCAGGTAAGCACACTTGCCTGGAGTGGTGGGCAGCCCTACCACAGCACCCGGGGAGAAGTTGAGGGTAAGGTGCCTTGCTTCAGTCGTGTCCTGTCAGTTTATGAGATTGAACCTGCAACCTTCCGGTCACAAGGCTGATTCTCTAACCTCCAACCCACGACTGCCCCAAGTGTACCTTTCACTGACTACCTGTCCTTAAATAATTTAACCAGAAGCAGCACCTTCAGGACCTGAGAAAAGATTACAAAACACCATCGGAGCAGTGCTAATTCTTCATCCTCCCATGATGGACTGATTCCACTTGATGCTACAGTGACTCACTATTATTTCCTGAGGTATAAAGTTGCATCACCAAACAGGACAGTTGGATAACCTTCCATTTACTTTGTAAATATATTTTTATTATATATTTTTTTTCAATGGGTTAAACTGAAATCTTACATATTGCTCTGTTAAACACACAACAGATGTCTGGTTCCTATCACCACCACTGTGAGCAACTCTGACTGGGTAAGTTTATCTAGAACGTTTCCCATCAAACCTCTGTAAATGACTTTTACAGCTTAACCATTCAGCTTTGCACACATTCACAACATTACTGAATTGGCCCTTTAAGGATTGGAACTGCTTTGTGATCATCACTATAAGACTAGAGCTATTACACAATACTCACTACATCAGTGAAGAAGCAAGTCTGAGGAACTAGCACGCATACATGAGCCATGGACACAACCAAAAAGCAAGACAACTAAACAGATATAACCCTACCTGAGCCTACCTGGTCCTTCATCATCGGCTCCCTTACTTTCTGCCCTCTGGGTAATTTCGTTTTGTGAATCGAGGCAAGCTATGTTCATGTGGCTAAAGCAGCGGGCGAGACCCTCAGCAGTCTGTACATTAGCTGTTTAGCAGATCACATAAAATCTACTCCTTATAAAAGCTGGTTACCCTCAGATGACGATTAGCAGCTCAGACGATTTACAGTCTCCCAGCAAAAGAAGAAAGCTTATAGCTAGCTGGCTGAGAGATGAGGACTGAGAGCTGTGAGGAGAGGAGAGCAGTGCGGGCTCCACGTTCTCAGTGTGCAGCAGCAGCTACACACGAAACTAGTGCAGCATCAGTTTGTCAATATCGGTCACAGCTGCTGGAAAAACTCTCTATTCATTCTATCCATCAGCCCAAATCAGTGTACATGCAGAAAAAAGAAAGATCCCAGATCTCACCCAGCTTTTCCCGAGACTCCTCCAATTTCCGAATCTGGTTCTCGATGAACAGCACGGCCACTCCGAAAGCAAGCACAGCCAGGAGCTGGAACTTGGGCGGCATCATGATCCGTAGGAGCCCCATGAAAATGACCGGACGGTTTATGTGCATGTCATGCCGAGAACCAACCAGTCAGTCAGTCAGTCAGTCAGTCACAGGGAGCGAATGCGGAATGCGTGTGTGTGTGTGTATATATGCTGCTGGTTTCCGGACACTTCTGGCAGTGGTTTGATTTGTGCAGGAGAAAACAGAGAAGGCAAAAAGCCGTCTACAGGTCTGCATAGCCTTTCAGCCGCTTATCTTCCTTCTGCGCTCATTTTAGCTGGAATCTTCAAATATTGTGCTTTGTGCTTCTCTCTGTTGCTGATATTGACCCAACACTGGCGTTATGTTTTTCTTTTCCCACCCGTTTTCCAACAAACTCCTCCCACTATGCGCTATGATTGGCTATTGTGCGCCTAATGGGCGGTGTATGATTTATTAGCCAATCCAAACACAGGATGCGAGCAGATATTGGCCAATAAGAGAGCTGTAAGGTGGGAAAACGGGTGGGAACATAACCCCGCCCACTATCCTTCTGCGTCACGCAGCACTCGTTTTATTGAGATTGTGATGCAGGAGGTGGAGAGTGTAGTGCCATCTGCCGTGATGGAGGACAAAATGTTATCAAGCGACTGAAATCTGTTCATTCACTCATTTTCATGTAGTCCAGGATACTTTTGTAAGTATATGTAACTCATCGCTATGTTCATATGTAACAGAATTAATTTTATGTTTTATTCGTGTTCTGTTATTTTTACATCACTGAAACAACTTTTATATATAAACGTTTTTTAGGGGTTTTTGCCCGCCTCTCTCTGCCCACCAAAATCTACATCACCAGCCATGAAACTGACCAGTTTATACTTCTCTGCCTGACTCTCAGTCCACTAAAATGACCAATGCATTGTGAAATGACAGACTAGGCTATTTATGGTTTAGAACAATTATGTTTGATCTTCCCAGTTGTCACCTTGATGTTATTGGAGCTATAAGTAACACGCGTGACATTTAAGGTGCAAAGAGATTCTCTTTAATATTTGACAAACCAAACATATTATCAGGAAATGATGAGATTTGAGATGATTGCATGTTGTGAAAGTAAATATTAAACATATATTTTATTTTTTAATCTCAATATGGTCTGCCTTCGTACATTTTGTGCATGTACAAAAAATTTGGATAAAGATTCCTCAGCTATGTTCTGTCTGTACACGCTGTTAACCCTGATTTAAAGGCAACACAATACACCTGGACATTGCTTATCCAGATCCATAATGTTCAAAGAAATCAGTGAAATAAGACTAGGCACGTCACAATTATTACATAATTACATGATTGCATTTGAGCTGTTCGCAATGAGTTTTTAAAGTCACAGTGTTTGTCACAGGAAGGAGGATGTGAATTGTGAGTTTATTTCCTTCTGTTTGGTTAAGGCAAATACATGTAAATAACACAAAGCCAAAAAAACAGTTTATTGGGACAAATCATCAGTCTTCCGAAAACACCAAGTTCTGACTCCTAATTGGGCCTATAACACCTTCGGAGGGCCGTGGTGAGTAATGTTTATTTATTTGGGCTCAGTTACAAGCTATTAAGTATTGTCAGAGCCAGTTCACATTTAAGGCAGCTTCTTCTTAAGTCAACCCCAAGTTTTCAAGTGAATGGCAGTGACTGGGAGCTAATTGCCTAAAACTAAAAATTAAACATGTTTCTTTACTCCTATATAAAAAGTTTCTATAATTTTGGAGAGTAGACGTATGTATTCCAGTAAAATATCAATAAAAACTTATTAGTATCTTTAACAGTGGACAGTCTGTGTGCAATCTTATGCAAGTATTATTGCTACTGAGTGCTGATCAGCTGCACCTTCCAAAAATGTTCAAACTGTCCAAGACCATTTTAACTAACTTAACTCCAAAAATAAGCTTCTCACATTACATTATTTTATTTAATCTGTGCTATAAAGAACCAACAGCTTTGTAAAGAAAATGTTCTTTCCACAACGTGTAGAGAATTGAGAGCAAACTTAATGTATTCAAACATTTTTAACACATTTTATATTAAAGGAGGCTCAGAATGAAGATCCTCTTACTACAGAACTATGTAGAGTCAGTAATGTCACGTGAACTGGACAATCTATGCCATGCTAGGGTTAAACATACATCCAACCCAAAATGTATGTCGTGATAGTTTGGATAACTGTCTGGATTTGGGGAGAAGTTTGCCCTGCTGAAATTACAGCTGCATTATTATGTATTCATTTTTTATACTTTTTAAAAACCTTCCAGAATAATGACAAACGAGCCCAAATTTAGTCTACCTGCAGAAACCTGTCCAATCTGCCAACACTGTCAGCTCACTGGCTGAGAACAGCAGTTTGCACTTGCTGACATCGTGAATGTACTAGAGACACTGTTAGAAAGCCATATGAATGGAATCCTTTAATTTTCGTATATAAAGCAGTGAACCATTTACAAACTATAATTTTACACAAAAGCTCCACGGGAGCCCTTTCATTCTGGACTCACTCAGGGGCGCCCTCTAGCATCGGACAAACCTGGAATCCGGTTCTGGTCACTACACTTTATCTAATATCAACAGCTAGGAAGCTAGACTAATTAGGCAATTTGGCCACATTAGGCTTTAATAGTTGCATACAAGAACATACACAGTTATTTATATGACAAGTGTTCATTATTTAAAATTAAATGATATATTTAATGAGATACAATTTATGGTGATGCTAACCATCAACCATCAAACACGATGTGCTGTCTTTTGAATAAAAATGAAAATGTAAAGACAACATACACATTAAAAAAATCCTTTTGTCAAATAAATGGCCTCCTATCTTTCAAGAGCACTTTGTGTGAAGTCATTCCCAGCGGTTGTCCCTGGTGTGCAGTGTCCCTTGACTCTCTTAAGAGGTGCTAACACATGGTGCATTGAGGGATGAGAGAGATAAGACTCCAACTGTGCATGAAATTGCACCAGATCAAATCAGCCGCGTTTTGCTGCTGCTTAAAATAGCCCCGTTCACCTTCTGTTACCAGCCAGGTGCAAAACAGCAGCAGCCTGGACAAGTGGTCCTCACCTGCACCCCCTCATGCTAATACAAAACCACATGCCAATGCACCCCAGAAAGCAGGGCAATTGTTTTTTTTACTGTGTGTAGTTTTGGTTTATGGGGGTTGAAGGGGTTCAGAATAGATCTGCCTAGAAAACATTTGACCATTACACAGACAGCTTATATTAAACACGTCTAATTATAGAGCAATCACGAAAGCTATTCTTATAACTCTAGTCATCATGAGCGGTCAATTTTATACTGCATGTCGGATCCTCTGTTGTAAAATAAGTAGCAAATAGATGGACATGGACTTTACGTTCTTTGTTCTGAGTTGTGTGAGCGCATTTACTATCATCTAAGCACTCACATCTTTTATGATTGCAGTAATTTGAGCTGGCAACAAAGAGGGCCATTATGTGTTTATTTCCAGAGACTTCCCCACAAGCATTCACTGTTTATTGACTGTTTGAAATGGTCGGCGTCTTCGCACAGCATGCTTATGAACAACCCTCCTCCAAACACATACACACACACACTAAGGCTGCACAATATGTGTTTATTATCAGGAATATTTATTTCTATAGCACTTTTTATTTCAGTTAGAAAACCTCACAGGACTTCGCGCAGGAAGAAAAGAGAAACTGTGAAAAGATAAAGCAGTACTGTTCCAATGAAGTAGCAGCACAATTACAAATACTAGTTTTAACTGTTATCATGATCTCGATCTTGCTATACAGATAGCTACAATATTCCAATACACCCTCTGTAACCAATCCTCAAACACAGTAGTGGGGCATTTGGGTGAAACAAGGCATTCACATGAAGCAAGACCCCATTTATCCTGCATAATAATAATAATAATAATAATAATAATAATAATAATAATAATAATAATAATAATAATAATAATTAACTATAATTTATTATTATTATTATTGTTATTATTATTATTATTATTTTTTTTTTTTTTTTTTTTTTTTTTTTTTTATTATATGGTGGTGTAGTGGTTAGCACTGTTGCCTCACAGCAAGACGATCCGGGTTCGATTCCTGGTCTGGGCCGTTCTGCATGGAGTGTGTATGTTCTCCCCTTGCATGATAGGTTGATTGGTTACTCTAAATTACCCGTAGGTGTGAGTGCGTGTTGGCCATGACATGGACTGGCGAACTGTCCATGGTGTACCCAGCCTTCATCCGATGACGCTGGGATTGGCTCCTCATTTGACTACTACGTGTGAATGCATATAGTCACAATTGTCTTTAATTGCTCAATTAAATAAATCAAATTAAATCATGATATTGAAAATAGGGAATTATTTGATTAATAATTAATTGTAAGTTTGCAATTTAAATAATAACTGGGTACTTGGAGGTCAATGTAAACCTGTGTGTCCAATGATTCTCCATAAAGGGAAGCTATGTAATGTCCCAGCATTGCTGCTCTGACATGTCACTTTGAAAATTCAGTCTTATTCTTAAACAAATTTTTACCACTCACGAAAGGTTAAAAGGCTTTGCTCTGCTCTGTAGGTTATAGTTTTTTAAAACCCTTGTTATTGGTCGGCCAAAAATTGATAATTTGCTTAAAGGAACATGACAAGACAACACAACCAGTGGAATTCATACTCCAAACAATAGGGGGCAACATGCCACCAGAATGTTGTGATGTCCACCCCATTGAAAAGCTCATTCCCCCCTCCTCTCTGTTACCATTGACATCTGTTTGCTAACCAGTCATCATCAACATTGTGAGTTCTTTATCCCTTTACTCACCAAGAGCATGTCCAGTGTGGACAGCAACACTAATGTTGACTGTTGTTTTGTTTGTTGCTGAAATTAGCTCTTGCAGTGAGCTTGTGGGTGTGGTTATAAGAACGCATGCCATGGGTGGGTTTATTCTTCCTTTCACTGACTACCTGTCCTTTAATAATATAACTGGCAGCAGGACATTCAGCATTACTGTCAAAGAGGTTAGGATGCACTTCTTCATTCTCTCATGTTGGACTGGTGGCAGGCTCACCACTACAGTGACTCACTATAGCCTATGGAGGTGCAGAGTGATGTTAAGAGACAATATCTAAGAGGAGATATATCTGCAACACAATACACAAACAGTTGTTTTGCCAAATTCTGTTGATAAATTGATCTTGATAACTTTAAACTTTAAAACTCTTACAAATTGCATAATCTGAATAATCAGTGGATTACTTTTGCTAAAAGAATCAATAGTGACAAAATCCATATGGTGCCAGTTATATTGTAATATGTAGCAGTACAATCACAATATGGAATTAGTAAACATTAATTAGTAAACATTACTGCAATGGTAGGCCAGAGGTGCTGGACATCCTCCCAATGACATCAGTTCCTCAAGGTCATCTGCAAAGTCTTCACTGTGGCTAATGTTCACAGCCTTCTGCCATGCTTTTGTTTCCATAAAGAACATCAATGCACACAATGTGATGGATTTATTGCTTTTGCCAGCTCGGTACTGACTCACAAAATTCCTCGTCTCAGAGGAGCAAATTATTTTTCAGGACTGTAAGGCATCTGCAGTTCAGATTATTTCATTTTATGACTCATTTGAATAAGCGAAAAAGTCCCCCAGCTAATGAGATACTGGAATGACACATGTCTGAAATGACTACCCATCTAACAAGGCGCAAAGGCTGCGGAGACAACCCCTCACTCTCAAACCTGCCTCTAATGTACGCTGTCAAACACATTAGAAGAGAGCTGCTTCAGTCAGAGTTCTCATCTGTTCTCCGTAACTAGGATGGAATGGATCTCAAGTTATTGTCTCTGTTCTTTTCACTTCCCCTTAGTGCCTTTCTAAAAAGGTTTTCTCTGCTTGCATTTCTCTCCGTCTTTCTCTATCCCTGGAGTGGTGAGGGGGAAAGGGGGCCGAACAGATTGATTTCAGCTTGTTTGCTTCAACAGTTTTATAGCTCAGGAAAGTTTTCACAGTAACATAGCTTTTCTTCTCAATGCCTTTGATGTATAATGTTTCTGAAGAATTGTTAACAGGAGCAGCGGGGTTGTTGAAATGGTGCAGCACTTCTAAGTCACCCTGTAAAGTAGTATAAGAGTGCATTTGCTAAATAGTGTCTAACGACTCTCCATTAGTTCATTTACATTTATTTTTTTTAATGTTTATTGGAATTTATGGAAATGCTCTATTATTATTTTATATTTTATACATCTATTGTGAACTACAGTGTATTGTGAGCTATTAGGTAACTGGAGATAAATTGTAAGTCAGCATAAAATGTATGAGAACACAAACTTGGCTGATTCTAATTAATATTAATATTCCATTATTTACTACGTTGGTAATTCACCATGATTCAAAAGGACGTGATGTCTATACAAACATAGCCATTTTATTTGGTATCTGCACATGTTTTCTGGTGTTTATGTAAAATCTTAACAATAATAAAATATTAGTAAATCTTTAAAAAAAATTCTTCTGGTACTATTTTGCCTCCCTCCATATGCATGTACTTCTCCAACATAAATTATTATTTAAAAATATGTTTTAAACCAAAACCTTATGTCAAAACTATGGCAAATCAATTTGACTCGTTGTGACAAATGACAATCTACACACATATATACATAACTACATAACTACATAGCAATGCTTTAACCATATCCAGTTCTATCAGTCACTGATAGTGAGTATTTTGCCCTGAATGCTGAACTATTGCAGGTAAGAGAACAGGCTTTCAAGCAGTTAAAAAACAATTTTAGCGAGAGCCAGATGTATCCACAACTGTGATGAAAGGAACCAGATTGTCTAAGTTTACTGCCTCAGACCTGCCTACCTCACAAAAAGTAACTTTGAATATGTTGCCTGATACATTGGCACAGGTGAGGTTTGGTGAGCAGATACATATTTTCAATGATTTCTAACACCACCAGTGGTCAGTTTCTCTACAATTAGTTATTTCACATCAAACCCCTCTGAATGACTGTAATTGCCCTTTCAAGGTTAGACAGCTGTCCTGGGTAGACCTGTATGGATATATTTGAAACTATTCCATGTTTTCTATAAAGTGCAACATTTTGGAAAACTGTCCTTTGCATCAATCTGAAAACTGCACTTTAAATCACAATTCTACTTTTCTCCACTTCATTCTTACTAAATGCCTCTAAATGCTACCTTACAGAAACTTTGTATTACAGTGGTTTTGTGATAAGTGTATAGCCTAAAACATATATAACCCATTTACAAACAAGAATTTCAGCATTTTCAACATAACCTGAAAAACCCCTAAAATGAAGGCAAACTAGTTCCATGGCCCACCTGGGCAACCACCCTACACTACACAAAAAAAGAGTCCTTGGGCAAGACTCCTAACACTACCTTCACCTACCTCTGTAAATGTAAACTGCAAGTCACTCTGGATAAGAGCATCTGCCAAATGTAAATGTAGTCGTCTTGGAAAATGGATAAGAATTCACATCTAACCACTCCGAATGACTGTGTTTACTCAGTCAGAATTGTGCCATGAGGAAATGAGGAATTGAGGAAATCCCATTTAAAAATCCCACAGTGGCAGTGCACAAACAATGCAGCTTAATGCTCATGCCCTGTGTGAGCACTATGTTGTTTATATATGGTTGTGACTCCTGTGCCTGAAGTTAGTGTCCTCTTACTGTTACTAATTTTGTTCCCTGTCATAATCTTTTATACAGCACTCCTGACTTTCCAGTGTAGAAGATAATGGTTATGGGCACATTGTTTCTGTAGCATCTTGTCTACTGCACCATGTCAAAAGTGAGCTTGCTATTGCATGCATCACAAATGTGCTGCACAGTTTGAGAGACTGTAGTCTTCTGTATCTTCTGCAGTTCTGAGAGAGTGGTAGTAGGCCTGCATGGAGAATTGAGAGGACAGAGCTCACCCCTGCGCTGGAGGCAAGACGAACAGTTCATTAAACAGACAGTGAAGGATGGTCCTGTTCGCCAGGATTGGAGGAGGCAACCAAGCAGAGAGCACACGTGCTGATAGATGTATTTAAAGAGAGAGTGAAATAGGCCTGTGTGCAGAAATCCACTGCCAGCTGTATCAGGCCAAAGAGACTGAGAAGATTCATCTCCTGTAAAACACTGACTGCAAATATGAGCTTGAAATAGAGAGAACAGATTTTAAAAACAGGCCATTCTGAAAAGGCAGGTTGCACAGTGAACGTTTCAAAGGCTCACTAGTGTAGTATATTGATCGTGCAACACAAAAAAGAATAAAAATGTTTCATTCTGATTTCTTCTGTGTAGGTTCACATTATGGCTTTATCCTGGCTTTCATAGCCTGTAGGTCTTTGCAACTGAGCCTCAGTGTGGTGTGTTGAATGTAGTGCGGTTAAACTACTGTAGCTCATCTAAAGGAAGTCATTTCTCAGATCTTCACAATCCAAGTAACATCAGAGTGATCATTAACATTAGCTGGAATGAATATTACCACATCATCCATGAGATGCTATAAATCTTAAAAAGAAAAAAAAAACACGTTTGTAAGAGTTGAGCAGGCACTGCAGGACTGAATTAAGATTAAGGACCAATGGAAATACCAAAATCATGTCAAATGATGATTAACTTTCTCTAAAAGAGGCCATTATTGGATTATGGCATGTGTTCCACAGTCTATGGCCCATATATTAGGCCTAATATTTTAGGTTTAATCTTGGTTTGAGATGCAAGCCCCCTGTAGGCTAACCTGTTAATAGGAAACCTTCAGCACATGCCAAGGGCTCCCCCTTGTGTTTACTTCAGTGCAATGGCTGCCAAAACCCCAACTCATTCCAGGGGGACATACAAGAGCATTTAATATGTGGTTTGATATGTTATACAATATTTAGTAGTGCAGCACTGCTTCCCTCAGTCTCACGGATCTAAAGAAAATTATAATTTTGTATCTTATGCACAAGCATAAAGATACTCATAAAAACAAAGGGGTACAGAGTAACTGTTGCCATCTGGATTACTTCTTATTTGACAGCAGAAAAAAAACTTTCATGTTTATGCCACCAAGACCCTGTAGTTTTATCCCACCTTCAAATATGCATAATCAGAATCTACATTTCTTAGTTTTTAAACTGAAAAATATCACACCCAAACTACTGTGGCACATCTGTAGCAGGTGAGTCAGCATGCAGCAGATGTAGTAATTAAAGTTTTAGTTTTTTGAAATCATCAACTCCAACCCTGCAGGCAGCCTAACTAAATAGGTAGCTAATAGTGCTTAATCTGTCAATAATCTCTGGCTAAGATAATATAATTATTACACCATGAGCAGCTGTGAAGTCGCCAGGTCTGGTTTTAACCTGGTCCTCTGTGTCTTGTATCACTGATCTCCAAGGAAACTGAGTGTTTTGCTCCACCCACCCAGCAGCTGTTACTCGCACGAACACAACAATCTCCTAAAACTTAAATTTAACACAACAGTATCTGAAAACTTATTTTTAACACAACAATCCCCTAAAACTCACATTTACTCTGAACTCCAGTGCTCTTGCTGCTCCTTTCCAGACTCTTTCTCGAAACTTCACCTTTCTTCGCTCTATGTTTGCTAGAGGCTCGGAGCTGAGGTAAGTTACAGACCACATAAACCTGTATGAACTGCAGACCAACTCGTTTACTGAGTTGTCGACTGATAATTACCTGCTTTCCTGTTCTCCTCTATGAAGATGAGTCAATTCACGGACACGTTAACGCTACTTTTCTCGCTGGTGAGGATATTTGGGTGTAAACAGCTGCAGACTCTAAAACCGTTAGCTTAGCTTAGCATTGCTAACCATCCACTATTAAGTCAACCAGTCTAGCCTGAACCCGCCGACACACCCTCTGTTAAAAGCGGACTGACGCACGTAAACTCCAGAAAAGTTCTGCTATCCTGGTGAATGTTATTACGAATAATAACAGCAAGCTTAGTTCTTATCGAACATGTACGTTTATTTCTAAAAGAACAAACTTCTACTGATGTCCGATTCCTCAACGAATCGGTTCTTTTGAACTGGTTCTTTTAAATAATCAACTGAATCGAGCCGGTTTGTCGTATCTACACGATGGATGGCAACTGTGTTATAGACCGAGGATTTATAATAAGAATTATGTGGAATATTATACAACCTTTACAATTTTACCTTATTAAGAACAGTTGCATTATACACCTCAGTGCTTGGAAAGCAACACAGCTTTATCGTTTTTTTGTTTTATCAAACTGGAACTGTAGTTAAACTCATAATTAAAGAAAAAATAATAATTTTTGATCTATAGTTATAAAGCAGCTTTTTTGGTATTAAAACCTGTCAAGAAAATAATGTACAGATTGTTTTATTACTAAATAAACATCAGTAACCTAGTCCTGTCCTGATAAGAGTGCCCTTATTTGGGTAACCAGGTAAAAATAAAAACACAGTAAACAGGTAAACCATGTCAGAGGGTGCTGGTGGGTGACTTTTCCTCTCAAAAATAAAATAATAGCAACACTTTTTTTGTAAATTTGAGAAAACTTGTCCCGTCCCAGGGCTGAAAAAAGCTTTGTGATACTAAAATAATAAAACCCAAGTCATTTAAGGTTGTAGTGGAAAATTTAATACAACAATCATAGTGACAAATTTATGGCAGCTTTTCAGTATTTTTATGGTATTGTTTTAAATGTACTGATACTTTTGAGACCTGTAGCTGAAACCTGAAACGTAACGATCTTCATACCCCTAAACTAGGCTTTTGTTACAGACATGATATCTGGCTGCAGTACAAAGAGTGGTCAACCAGTGTAGTCCTGCCACCACATTTCTAGAATCATGTCATCTGTGTTTGCTGGTTATATAGACTTACTTGCAAAAAGGGAATACATTTGTGCTGCCAAAATCTCATCTTTGAGGACACTTGTTAAATAGAAATTGTTTGTTTTGTTAAGTAATATAGGCTATGGGAAAACAACAATGGCATACAAATGCAAGTGTTTGTGGTGTATTTCATTGTCATAATTTCACAGTAACAGGAGGCTCATTAGAGATTAACCAATTTTGCCATTATCATATTTATTTGATGTTCCTTGTTATGCTGAATAAATAGCAAATAAATAGCAAAATCATCAAATTATAGGTTTGATTTGTGTCTATTTCAACGTGTTCACAAATCTTAAAACGTTGTGCATTCTGAAGACATCTGTGAGTACTTCAATTGTCTCTGTGCCCACCAAAATACATGTTGGGATGAAATGTTAAAGGAAAATGAAAACAGAAAAAAAATTACCGAAAGAAAAAAATGGAGCACTTTGTTATGTCAGCATTGATTTTCACAACACTTAAGAGAGCAAGTGATGAAGTGTCTCAGGTATAATTTTGTCTCATACTTCACAGAAACGGTGCCATTACAGAAATTTGCCAAGGGCAGTGATACACTAACCCCATACCAAGACAGAACCTGTTTTTTGTACTTTCTGCTGGTAACAGTCTGAACAGTCCTTTTCATCTTTGGTCCAGAGGACAAAAAGACCTGAAATACTGGTGTTTCTTCTGTGTGACTGCCCAGATGGTTTGGGGCCTAGAGAGGCCGACAGCTCTTTTAGATGTGAAATGTCTTTTGTGAATGTAAATGTGTATTGTAGTGTTTAACAAAGGTTTGTCAGTATAATCCTGAGTCCACGTGGTTATATTGCTTATAGATCAATAATGGTTTTTGATGCAGTGCCATCTGAGGGATCAGAGAGTACAGTTACTCAGATTAGGCTTACACCCTTACTCGTTACCTACTCTGTCTACCATTGCATGACTGCAGTAATATTTTTGACCTCACCTGTTTAAATTATTGTGCCTCATTACTTGCCCCATCCCAACCTTTTAGCTATATGTAGCAGGCCTGAATGGAAAGAATGGATGTAGATAGATAAATAGATAAAGAGGTAGATAGAGAGGTGGCAGCACAGTGGTGTAGTGGTTAGCACTGTCGCCTCACAGCAAGACGATCCGGGTTGGATTCCCGGTCCGGGCCGTTCTGTGTGGAGTTTGAATGTTCTCCCCGTGCTTGAGTGGGTTTCCTCCGGGTACTCCTGTTTCCTCCCACATGTTCAAAGACATGCATGATAGGTTGGTTGGTCACTCTAAATTGGCCGTAGGTGTGAGTGCGTGAATGAGTGTTGGCCATGTGATGGACTGGCGAACTGTCCATAGTGTACCCAGTCTTCGCCTGATGATGCTGAGATAAGCTGCAGATAATGGATGGATGGTTGGATGAATGGTAGATAGAGAGGTAGATATATTATTTTATTGCCATTGCATAACACAAGTACATCGAAATTGGATACCAGTCCCAATGGATCTCACAAGTAAGATAAAAAAAAAAGATCTGCGCTAAGACTGCAAGTATATAATAGAATATAAAATCAAATAACTGAACCAATGCTGGAAATACTGGGAGGTAATGGTCATAAGATTTGCGTATGAAGTATTCAGCATTCAGTTAATAGGTGGCAGTGCAGTTGTCTAAAAGTGAGCCATAGTGAGTGATGAAATAAAGTTGACCAGACAAAACATGAAACAGCTTGTGTTTGCACCATGTGCAATGAAGTACAAGTCATAGTAACTAATAAAGCTCATCATATGGAGGTAATAAAAAAATACTTGGCTAAAGGTTGTGAGAATCGGATTCACTCGCTGAATTGAATGTCGCTCTATACAGAAGGAGATATTAATTAAGGAACAACGAATCAGATGATCAGTTAATTAAAACGGACCGCTCAAAAGAATCGGTTCACTAAACTGAATCACTAGTAGCGGCTGTCGGCCTGAAATGACACTGTTGCCAAGGGGCGTGACCACGCTGTAGTTATGGGTGTTGTGTCGTGGGCGGGGTTGGTGGGGGTGTGACCGCGACTGTCTGATCACAGGAAGACAAAGAACAGATAAGACTAAGCACCATTTAGCCTGGACTTAAACTATTAAACTAATTTCCCTTTGTTGATCTGAACAGACTAAATCAGTCATTTGGGCTACAGTCTTGCAGTAGGATGTGACTGCATGAATAAAATAATTAAAATTGTTGAAATGTGGTTCTGAAATGGGAGAATATAGCGAGAGCTGACAAAGATTAGTTTGAGTAATTTAATAAATGAGTATGTTAAATTAGTGCATTTAAGTTGACTTAAATAATTGCAGTTAAATCATCAATCACATAATTAAGTTAAATCATTTGAGCAGTTCAGTTTGCTGTTCACTGAAGAAAAACACATTGACACTTCAAATATGGCTGCATGACTAAATTAAAGGAGTGGTGTTTGGTTGTCTAGAAACTGAAGCCACTCAAACATTAGCTACTAGTTTGGAACAATGCAGTTCCACAAACTGCTAAGAAACTGCTGAGTGTTGACATAAACTCCAAGGAAACAGAATAGTGCAGCTCACAAGCTCACAGAGCTTGAGATTACACAGAAGATGAGCCATTTCAAAATGCATTACCAGGTAAAAATACTTCCAATATTAATCACAGAATGAAGTACAGTTCTGTTACTTGTTTTAGTTTTGTATAAGTAAGTTAAAACTACATTGTGTGGAGGTTGTCTGTCTATCTATGTCTCTGTCTGTCTGTCGGTCTAGTTATATATCTGTATTTATAGCTGTGTATGTATCTACCTGTCTGTTATTAGTGTACATATATACTTATATACATGTGTTTGTGCACGCATGCATGTGTACCAGGTTCTTGTCACAGTGTTTCAACCACAATCTGGTCATATTCATTGTGGGGGCCCTTTGTCTTTGTAGAGCCATTAGAACATTTCATGTTAAAGCCAGGGTAGGTTAAATTTAGAGTTAGGGTTAGTTTAGCAGTTAGTAGTTTGGTTAAGGTTTGAGTTGCCAGAAAATTATTAGCAGTCTGTGTAATGGCCCCACAATTCATAGACACAAACCTGTGTGCGTGTGTCCACATGGTTAATTTACTGCCTTGTTGGTTTGCTTTAAAGATACATTTTCACTGAGTTTGATCTAGTCTTTCTTCCCCCTTTCTCTTCTCTCTCTCTCTCTCTCTCTCTCTCTCTCTCTCTCCCCCCCTAAGCCCTTCTTTAGAAGTGGTCACTACCCATCATCCTGCCCTCTCATCGCTAAACCTCTTATCATGCCAGGCCAGTTCTCCCCAGCTGAGCCCCTCTCTGCCTTGATCACCTCACCATCCTGGAGTGCCGGACCCCGTCCTCAACCCTTCCACTTCCGTTCTCGCACGGAGCCCATGGATTGGCGCCGCATGGCATCACTGGATGTGGACCGCGTGGCACGAGAGATGGATGTAAACGTCCTGCAGGAGTTCATAACTGCTGTGACGTTCTGTGATGTTGAAGGTGAGCGATGCCCTCACTGCCGCGGGCCCACCGACACAGCCCTGTTGAAGGTCCTCCGTATGTCCCAGCTGAGCACAGAGTACCTGCTGCACTGCCAAGACTACCTGAGCACACAGATGTCCATGCTGGAGGAGCACCTGCAGGGGGCACTGTCCCAGGCACAGCAGGAGGCAGAGAAGCGAGCACAACTGGAGAAGCAGCTGCAAGAGGTGAAGCTGGAGAGCCGTCGCAGGAAGAAAATGATCGCAACTCAGCAGCTCCTGCTACAGACCAGCGCCAATAATTACCACAAGGTGGGCTTCTTCAATTCAGTTACAATTGTGTTTAGGCCTAAACAGCTTTCCCCCACAGCAATTGATCACCTTGGACATGTTCGATGGCCAAACTTTGCTTCTTTGTCTGCACCTTAGTAATCTATATAATCTATATTAAAACCAAACACGCCAGTTTGTTTGAAACTATTAAATAATGCAGCACTTTTTGGGCCAAATGCCTGATGATTTAGGAATGCAGTTTGCACAGTGTTAATCCTCTATTATGTTTTTTGCTTTCTTTGCCTTGTAGCTCCAGTGCTAAGCCAAAGAAACTTCAGACACTAAACATGCCTTGGTTGACTGGTTTGCAGGGGCAAATGAGCCCCAGTTCATGTATATGCACGAACTGGTACAAACATTTATATATCATGGATTGCTAATACTACTTGGAGACAAAAGATGCTGTGCAATTGCTTTCACCTCTGCAGTGGTGCGGTTGTTTATGTGGTCCTTTGTTTTTTCATGGTTGTATTGTCATAAACCACATATATACATATAGTGATCTGATCACAGTGTGTCTCCAAGTTACCTCAAGTCTGAGTAGTAGTTTGTAAAATGTCATGAATGCAGTCTACATAGTATTCCTTCTAATGTTTTTCGAAATATTGTGAAAATGTTAATTTGTGTCAATTCATTTTTGAGGTACACCCTATAAAGAAGCAGTTTGAAAGATTTTTAGTTTAAAACATTCCAAAAGTCACTAAATGTATCTAGAGACTTTGAATAAATAGCAGTTTGGAGTTATGTCATAGACATTTTTGTATGGTGTTGAAGAGATATGTACTGAAGTTTGCTTGCTAACAAGCTAGCCTGGTGTGTCCTCTCTCATTATCCCACATTGTACCTAAAGAGGTGATACTAAGCTACTGTAGTGATGGATCTGCTCACAGTCCATCATAAGAGAATTAAGTGGTAGCGCTTCCCCAACAGTGTATTCTAATCTCTTGTCATTCATGTTGGAAGTTCTGCTCCCGGTTAGATCATATGAGGACAGATGAATCAGCCAATGAAAGAAACAGCAAACACAGCGATAGTTGAAATAATGACTGACGATCACAGTTGCCCGCTTTCAGCAACAAACGTTAAAACATTTTGTGCGCTAGCTTTTAGGAGCATTAAACTCTTTAGACATCTGGTTCCATTCACCACCACTGTGAACAATTCTGGGTATGTTTATCTAGAATGGAGCTTTTCACACCGAACCACACTGATGTCTTTGTTTACACATAGGTTGTTTAATTAAGCACTTGTTTTGGATAGTCAGTGGAGTTTCCCTTTAGCAGGTCATGAAAAATTGCCAGACAGATGCTGTGCTTTGAGTTGCACAATACTGATGGTCTAAAACTCTGTATACAATGATCCTACTGCACATAGTCTTTTTTTAAAACAGGTGGGATGAAAAGATTAAAAACTTGCAGAATGTCAGCTTTAATTGAGAAGAAAACATTTGCACCAAAATCTTAAATAAAGTGGCGAAAACCAGACACATGTGTAACTTAAAGTAAGAATCTTGGAACGAGAAGAAGTTTATGTAACAGCACCTGTTGTGTTTCTCCTGTTTCAGTGCCAATTCTGTGAAAAATCCTTCGTCAATTACTCCTACTTGCAATCACATATTCAGCGGAGGCATCCTGAGATCACGGACACAGGTATGAAACCTCCCACATATATCCTGAGGACCACTTCAAATGTGTCAGACCAAACAAGCTCTGAGAGTCCGCATGAACTAGTGTTTGACATGTTTTGCCAACTAGGAGGAAATATGTAGATTTTCTTATTATTGTATGTGTAGGCTGCTCGGTCTGCTTTACAGTGTAAACTCAGTGTAAAACTTGCAGTGTGTAAGACTTGTTTAACAGTGCTCAGCTTATACTGTTTTGTTATAGTGTTTTATTGTTTCTCACATTCAGAAAATGCCACACACACATTCACCATCCACCTTATTAGAAACCTCACCTTGTACATGCACTCTCTGCTCACTGTAGCCACTTTGTTGCTGCACAGTTTGTCAGTTTCACTATACGCCATCCATCAATGGTCAATCGCTGACCACAGGGATGCTGTTAAGCAGATGTTATTTGGGTGATGGATTATCCTCAGCACATCAGTGACACTGACTGTTAGTAGTTGAGGTGGTGTCTGTGGAGATACGAGTACGAGTGGAGGTACGAGTGTGTCGTGCACAGTAGTGTTGTTAAAGTTTTACACACATCAGGGCTAACTTGAAGGCAGAGATGTGTCAGCCACTATGATTTTTGTGATTCCAGTTTTTTGGATTGGGCGATGACCAATTTCTTTCTTCTTAACCTTAAGCCAGTGTTAATTTCGTTGACAAACTATTTTCGGCGGGGACAAGTTAGGAAAACATTCAATCATAACTACTACGCATATGGAGAGGCGGGACAAGCCGAGTAGCCGTCAATCAAACGCGCACTAATACAAATTTGGTCTGAACCCGAGAAGACCGTACGAGCCTGTGAACTGTCGCTACTCATGATGGAACTAAGTTATCTAGACGGTGTCAGCAGAGAGAAGGAGAGTTTTATCGTTTGTGTTTAGAGAAAATCACCACCGCGCTGGACATCAGCCCCCCAGCACCACCGTTTGGTGTCCGTTTAGCTTTATCGCTGCTAACGCTATCTTAGCCGTTTTTTTATAATCGTAGTCCTGAAAGCACACTGCCCTGTACATTTCAGAGCGTGTCCTGCTGTAAACGCTGTATTAACTCAGTAAGGTGGTGTTAATGATCAGATTAGTTGATCAGTTATGTGGGAAGCAGGTGAAGCGCTGTATTAACTCAGTGAGGTGGTGTTAATGGTCAGATTAGTTGGATCAGGTATGTGGGAAGCAGGTAAAACGCTATATATGTGCAGAGCCAGAGTCGGGAGACTAGCTAGCTAACTCCAACCATCTGTGTTTGATGATCATGTCCCAAATCTCTCCGTACACACTAGAAAAATGCATGAAACAGATTAGCTAGTTTTATTTACAATTTATTAGTGCATGCAATGTGCAGTGTGTGTCTCTAGCAAACACTGTGATCTAGAGATGTGGCAGTTTTTCATTCATTGATTTACTGTTATGCAATTTTTTTTAAATTGCACAATTAAAAATATTATCATAGCAAAAAGTGATAAATGCAATTAATGTAGATTAGGTAACCACAGATCATGTAATTTAATTAGATAGACAGCACTAGTAACAATTATTAAATAAATAGGAGATAAATAAAAAGGTAATACAAGGACAAAAAACAGTTTTCTCTTCTTCACTTTGCAGTTACAGAAGACCTCAGATGTTGTTTGTTAAATCTGTTTGTGTGTGTACTGGTCTTTCAAACATGAATAATATTCCATAACTGGTTAATAAAGGTTTAATTTCGTGTAAGTATATATAATGACTTTATGACCCTTTATATTTTAGTCGAATTAATTGACTGTAGATTAAGTCGACTATATTCTTATGATAATTACTTGACTAAAACTAAACTAAAACTAAAAACAATTCAGATGACTAAATTATGACTAAAACTAAATTACATTTTAGTCAAAAGACTATGACTAAGACTAAATCAAAATTTGCTGTCAAAATTAACACTGCCTTAAGCTCACACTGAACTAAGCTTTTTCTCTGAGCTTTCTCAGGCTTGGTCCAGCAGGCCCACTGCACACGGGTAGTGGGTTTGTTAATGAGCTAATTAGTTAGCCTAAGTGTGTTGGGAGCAGGGAAAACACAAACGTGCGGGGCAGTGGGCCCCCAGGACCAGAGCTGAAAAAACACCCCAGAATAAGTAAACACATAAAACACACTCGGACATTAGTGTCCAAAAACATGCATGCCCAATATGGTGACTTTATACAAGACTTTGGACCATGTCAATATTTAAATAATAGAATTTAAATTTAACAAATGGATTTAACACAATCAGTTCGGCAGTATGTTGTATGTATGTATGTATGTATGTCCTAAAATGATTGGCCCACAGATTGTAGTTTGGCCAGTTGTATGTTTGAAGCAAAAATCTAGTTCATCCCTAGTTAAACATCCTTTCTTTCTTGTCATAACATTGCCATAAATATATATTTTATCACCTGGATTTGCTCATTTGAGGCATTGTGGAAGTTAATTTTATTGTAAGTTCATTATTAAGGAATTATCAATTATTGTAGGGGTATTGTAGATTTATCTACAGCTCTGTTCATTAAAAAGTCTTTGTTTTTGTAGCTTTGTACTTTGCAGTATTAGCATCGTATCAGAATCAAAATTAGTTTTATGCTATTCAAAAACACAGATTTCAAACTTTTAAACCGAAGCTCTTGTTAGTGTGTTTTATGGGATTTGAAACTAAACAATATGAAGGTGAAAAACAGAATTTAATGATTTATATATACATTATGTGAACCACAAGGAAGTACTATTATCACAGTCACATAGGGTCCTCATTATAGCATGGTGGTTATAGCCAGAACAACTAAAACAGCGTCAAATTACCTGCAATAAATTCGATTCCCTATTAAGAATCCATCTAGACGTATATGAAAGACACCATAACAATCATCCATGTCTCTCTGTTTTTGTTTTAGAGAGACAGAAGAAGAGGCAGGTGGAGCAGATGGAGGATGGGATAGAGGAACTGAAGGAGAAACTGAGGCTGACTCAGATTCGCCTTGCAGCAGAAAAGGAGGCAGATGCACACCACAGACAGCAGGTGGGTTTACTGTAACTCATAGAAGTGTAAGCCAACAAATGCAGATAAAATCATTAAGTTTTCATGAATGTTCCTAACTCATCAGGAGCTGGAGGAGCAGCGGAGGAGGGAGTTTGTGGAAAGGGAAGCTATGGAGCGATGGAAAGAGGAGGAGAGGAGAAAATTTCAGCAAGAAATTGAAGAACTGCGACAGCTGTTTCTGCAGGAGTTTAAAGGCATAGCAAACAAGAGCTACTCCATGGAAGCTGTGAGTGTGCACATTTCAGCCACTAGATGGAGACATATGCTCAGATCTAAAATAATACAGAACAGTTGAACAAAGTAAGACAGAAATGTCAGAAAGAAGCCCTGTTCCAGTTGGCGCATCTGCTGTCTGGCAGGGGCATCCCATTTCTCATTCCGGCCTATGATGACGTGCTCACAAGACCGCTTAGTGCGAGGACCACATCAGAGCAGAGTCAGCAGCGGCCTCTTACTCAAATTCCGATGATCAATTAGTGTAAAATTATTTGTTTACCATAGTTGGATCAAGACAGTAAAGATGACTAGTATTCAGATGTGGATTCCAATGAATTTGTATATTAATTTAATTTGACTTTTGACTTTGCAGGTTTATGCATGTAGTGAAAATGTTGTTCATAACCGCTGTTTAAAACTGATGTTTGTAACTGCTAGTTTTTTGGCTTGTTCTGGCTGCTACGCATGAACTGATCTCCACAATGAGGGGAGCGCCCCAGTATAAAGAACCCATGCTTACTTTTCGGGTATCTAGCAAGCTGATTGGCTCTGTTTGGCTCTTTTACATTTATCAGATGCCATGTTGAGCATTATGAGCTTTTTCATTCATATTTCAACCAGTGGCCGGTCTCCGGACCAAGATTGGGAGCTGCTGGAATAAGTGATGCCTGGTGTGTTAACTATTAGAAGTGTGACTTTAGTGTAATATTGCATTAATCAGAGAAAGAATTTCATTTATTTTGACTGACACTCGGTATTTTCAGTTTTCTCTTTATGCTTCCCAGATGTTTACTACTAATTCTTTATGTGTTGTTTCTGTGTGTAGAAACTGCAGGAGCTGGAAAACAGAGAGGTACATGTGTCTAACATGAGAAGCGAGGATGATCATGAGAAAGAGCAAAGGCAACTCAGGGAGAAGGAGTTGAAGGAGCAGATGACTCAGAAGGTTTCATTTAATATATTTTTACATTCACTCCTCTGATTTTATACAGAAGTTCACAAATAGTTGCAAAAAATAATTCAGTGACAAGTTCAGTTAATATAAAGCAGAAAATGTTATAAAATAACACTTTTACTGTCTTGCTTTCTTTCAGAAGAATGAGTGGAGGAAGAAACTGAAAGAGATGCAGAACCTTCACCAACAGGAGAAAGAGGAGGTGAGAGAAATTTCATAAAGCTTTTTTGTGGAAAAAAGTTAACGTGTCCCATGTCCTCTTACATATGGCATTTTATTTAATAGAATAAAATAGAATTTAATGTTGAACTTATTTTAATATTATTATTTCTATGATTGCTCTATAGAAACTTTGTATTACACGTATGTATGATGCCATATTTGCTTCTATGAGTGGATTACTGTATTTGTTTGTTTGTTTGTTACAGCTGCAGAGTGAGAATGCCAGACTCCTGAATTCTCTGTCTGAGGAGCACAGCTCCAGCTCCAGCCTGCATGCTCTGAAGCAGCAGCTCCTCTCTCTCTCCTCTGAGCTCAAACAGAAAGACAGACTCATCCACTTGCAGAAGCAGAAGGTGAGAGGTGTACTTTACACAGTCATCTTTAAAGCTGATGTACTCTCTGATGATATTTCCTAACATTATTATATTATAATTTTGGGAACATTAAAGAGTTATCCAGGGATAAATATAATACATATTATACTGCAGTTACGTTCTGATCACTTATGAGCAACTGTAATAAAATACGAAAGTTTTTATATTATTATATATTTTTTAAATAACTATATTTCTTTTTTTGAGCATCATTTACATCCTGTAATTATGTAGATGTATTTTTTTGTACAGCTTTCTCCTATTTACATAAACATTCTGTTGATG
The DNA here is from genome assembly GCA_021613375.1 of Megaleporinus macrocephalus. Classification (NCBI taxonomy): domain Eukaryota; kingdom Metazoa; phylum Chordata; class Actinopteri; order Characiformes; family Anostomidae; genus Megaleporinus; species Megaleporinus macrocephalus. Next base: position 29,450,770 of record CM038704.1, on the reverse strand, counting down.
TATCTGGAATAATATTGGCTCTGTGTTACTAAAATTGATTACTAACAACGTGATGAAACAGAAGTGTTTCATGTTTTATGTATATATGTATTATGCATGTATGTTTTTGAATTTTATATGTAATGCAGTTTACCTATAATGAAAGGTGTGGTAACAGATAAACCAACCCTATACTTTCTTTCCAGATTAAGAAACTGTCTTCTAAATCACTGTCAGGTACCTGACCACTGTGATACTTGGACATTTGTGATTTAAATTATATAATATTATATTAAAGCCCTGTACAATTTTTTAATGTTCACAGTGATTTGCTACTGTTTTATTCACAGTAAATTATTCAGAGCCACCACCCAATATAACTCAAAAGGCTTACACATCTCCAGAAGAAGAGAATGATGATGATAAAGAAGAGGAAGAAGAAAGTATGATTTTCAAATAGTTTAACCAAATATAGGAGTCACATAAAGGATAGCACTTTATTTAAAAGAGCATTTTACTGCCAAACTGTATACACGCTATTTTAATTTTGGTGTTTGGTCTTCTGCAGGGCTGGAGGACTCAATAGAGGCTCAACGGAAAGTTCTGGAATCACTGAGAGGAAATCCAGAGCTGGTGAAGGAATTTAGACCCATCCTGGAGGAGACTCTGGAGGAGAGACTGGAAAAGATGGGACTGAGGAAGGTACAAAACACGTAATCTAGCTGTTTGTAACCGCTGTTTGTAGCTGCTGTTTGTAGCTGCTGTTTGTAGCTGCTGTTTGTAGCTGCTGTTCACAAGCGTGTTTGTAACTGTTGTTTAAAACCGTTGTTCATAACTGTTGTTCGTAAAATCAGCTTCACCAAAGTTTTAGAATGTGTCACAGGCAAGACCATAGGTTTGCTGAGTGAAAGGGTGGTAAAGTGTTACAAGTAATACCGTTCGTAACCGCTGTTCGTAACCGCTGTTCGTAACCGCTGTTCGTAACCGCTGTTCGTAACCGCTGTTCATAAAATCAGCTTCACCAAAGTTTTGGAATGTGTCACAGGCAAGACCGTGGGTTTGGTAAGTAAAAGGGTGATAAAGTGTTACAAAAACAATAGAAAGTAAGCACTGCATAGCTACTTACAGTTTGAACATTAGAAGAGAACATTTGATCATTTTCTGGTAATCTATGTAAATGTAATGGTATAAATAATAAAATATTATTAATAATGAACTAAATTTACCGTGATGAATCTGAATTTAGACTGTACTGTGCCTCATTCTAAAAGCTAAAATGTGTAGTAACAACGCTCAGTGTCACTTCAACGGCAAGGTTGAATATACAGTCGTTGTTTAGCTCCATGAAGAGAAAGGGCAGTTGTACTCGTGCACAGCTCTGTACTGTGTAGGCACCTTATGTTTTACTTAATGACTATTTTGCAATTGATTGTGTTGAATGACTTTGTTGTTTATTTTAAAATGCTGTTGTGTGATTTGAAGGGCACAAAGGGAATCTCTAAGCAGACGCTAAAAAGCCTGAGCTCTCTGGTGTCTGCTCAGCGACTGCAGGGGACCCGTCAGTCAAACCTGCAGGACCTGAGGGGGAGCTTGGTTCAGGAGCTAAACCGCAGAATGAGACACCTGCAGAAGAATCCGACCAAATCCACAACCAGTACAAACACTCAGCGTAAGCATACAAACCACACACATACATACATGTAGCCGGGCCATAGCGATTACTTGATTGAGTCAGTATAAATGTATTAATTGTCCTGTCGAGTTTTTAGCCTTCACTGGTCGAAACCTGCAGTAGTACTGAGATCACCCTTTTGCCAAAAACTGTTATTCTTTTTTCAGGAGATATTTCTGAGGAGAATCTGGAACTCAAAAATATGATAAGATATAGAATATAATATAAAACGGAAAATCTATCTACTGTGTAAGACCACCAAAACTGTCACCATCAAGTAGACAGTACTTGACAGGACTAAGCTTTCATCTTTCAGAGAGAGGAGAAAATCAAGATCCACTCTTTCTTCAGATCAGAAAAAATCCACAGGTGCTTTTGTCCACCTTTCCACTGTGAAAGGGGAACACTGAATCTAAAAGGATGTGTAGCTGTCCGTAAAAAAAGAAAATAGACAAGAAGAATCAAACAAAGAAGGTGCTATTGTTTGAGATGACTTCATTAGAAGCAGAACATGCAACCGGCTTCTAAAACTAAATTTAATAAATTTTGCTTTTTTCCTGAATGAACCTGCACTTGAGATCATTTTGACTGGAAATGAAATAAATTAAAGATGGCCTCTGACTTTTGCACATTACTGTATTTACTCTCTCCCACACACACACATATAGAGTGTGCACACAGACCACAGATCCACATAATCTTCCTCACAAACATACACACAGTGTACTGCTCATACCGCTGCACAGGTCACACCAATAATCTCTGATTTTGTGATATTCTGTATATATCTGTGTAATACCATGTGTGATATTTTGCTTTTTGCCTGTATTTGTGTTCAGAGAGGAAGAAGCCTCTCAGTCCATCAGTGGAAATGAGTCCTAAACTCAGGCAGGTCAGCTCCAAACCCTCTTCTCAGAAAGCCAGCACCCATCAGCCTCCTACACCTGCCCCCCGCTCCAAAGCACACACTCCGACCTCTCAAACGCGACAGAAGAAGAGCAGGTACTCCACCTAACACACACACTCCACTCTGTGTGTCAACACCGCATGACTAAATACTGTAGATAAAAGCTGATAAAAGCCAAGAACGTACATTAACATTTCATTGCATAGCTCAGGTCACTAGGAAGCTGTGAGTGTTTCTGAGCATTCGTCTATTCACCATGAACGCACACCCTGTAACCGGCAGCTATCATGTTCAAATGATGCACTAAAATAAAAATCCCCAACAATGGAGATACATATTTTTCTTTGGACAATGACCATATACTGATGCTGTTGTCTGACAATCTTGAGAGTGAAAAATCTATACACACCTTGCATAATAATAATAATAATAATAATAATAATAATAATAATAATAATAATAATAATAATAATGTTAATAATAATGTTAATAATAATAATAATAATAATAATAATAACAACAACAACAACAATAATAATAATAATAATAAAAATAATTGTTATTATTGTTATTTATTTTAAAGATAAATGAGCTTATAAATTATAAATGTGAACTGAATGGGTGGAGCTAAACTAATGTCTATAAGCGATATAGACTGAATAGCTGGATATATGTAAATATGTAAAAGAGCTGGTTCTTCACAACATTTCAAAAACAAGTTAACTCAGAACTGCTGTTTTAGTGGTTTAGTTTAAATGTGGACTAGAAACAATGTTGCAATCAGCAATGTTGACATATTACTTCAGACTATTTCCTTTAGTTTTAAGTAAGATTTTAGGCCATCGAAATGATGTGTAAAACCACCTATCTGGGCAGTAGTCATTTATTAACAAATACAAAAGCAATACATTGTGATAATGTGTGGGAGTGTGTTAGCTTAGCATTTCCCAAATATCTTATTGTGAAAGCTCGTTATTTACAGTCACCACCCAGTATGTGCCTCAGCTACTGAGTACTTTAGTAATTTAAAAGGGAAGTTTATCATTTTTCTTTTTTGTTTTAAATATTCTGTATAGTTTGGTTATTAGGCTATGAAGACATTCAGACAAGTTTTATATGAATACTCCATTCTAGGAGTGGAATTATTCATAGTGGTGAGGTTTTTTAATGCTTTTATAAAGCTACTTTACAGAAAGGTGCTAAATCAAGTGGTCATGAATACACTGTCTGATGCCTGAGACATTGTTTGGTCATAGTTGTAAATTTAATATATCTATTTGTGGTGGAATGATACATGCTGCACATTATAAGGCAACATAGTTCTAAAGATTTCTTTTCAGATTATCACTATTTTATTATTATAAACGTTGCATATAAAATACAGAGAGCACACTAGTTAGGTTCACTGATGGTTTTGGATAGTAAATAAAATGGCAATGTTTGTGTTGTCCTGACCCCTTGTTACTATTCGCACCACTGTAAAGAGTTAGTGAGTTACTCTATGATTCACCATTTCACATCAAACCACTATGAATGATTTTGTTTACATCAACTGAATTATGCAGAAAGTGTAAAAGATCTGTGGTATTCCTCTTTCAAGACATGCTGGTGATGGAATTTAAGAAATCCATGAAATGGCTGGAGTGCACAGAAAAGTCATGAACCAAACTTGTGTACTTCTAACCAAGATATCAACAACAAAAAGATCTTATGTTTGACTGTATTTGTATGTAATGTAATACTAGAATGTATTTGTATGTTATGTAGTACTAGAAAAAATATTATGATGTTTTACTGTCAAAACCCACTTTCTGATTAGATAAATAATAAAAAACAAACTTATTGGCTGTGTGTATTAACGGTTAATAAAGCATCAATGCATTTAAGGTTTTAAAGAATAGTAAGACAGGCCTTGGTGTGATGTCAGTATCACCTCTGCTTATCAGTGAGCACTGATATATGTTTAACACGTGCTAAACCTTTCTCAGCACACCACCCTTCAGTTCAGAGGAGGACGAGTCAGCCGAGGACAGCGCCTACATCACCAGCTCCCGGGGCAAACCTTCACACTCCGCACACCTCACCCCTTCAGGAAAACAGCAAAAACCCAGCAGTGAACTGGACTGGTCAGACAGTGATGAGTCAGATGGGTCAGACACACCAAAAGATCAGCAGGTTTCTGGAACACATGGTGAGAGAATGAGAATTGCTTTGGAACTGAACTAAATCAACCTTTCTTAATCCTCAAGGGGCAATTTATTGCTGGGCCTGTCAAAAATCAACAGAACAACAATAAACAAACCTAAAGGATACTTTTCTGTCAGTGCCATTAATATTGCAGTTCCATAAGACGGCTGTAAGACACTGTAAGTGTTGTCTTGGTTGTTCAGATGGTTTTGAAAAAAAGTACATTTTCCCTGCGGTTTTGAAGTCAGACCAGTGTGTATTATGTAAATGTTTAACATTTTCACTGATTGGTCCATACGGTCCATTTATAGAAACAAATCTGCAACAACAGCACCCTTTAAATAAAGAATACATTCTTCATGGTTAAAGAATGACGAGCAAGTGTTGTTACTGTTCAAATGATATCAAGGCATTCAAAACCAAAAGCAGGAAGCATGTGAACAGTTTCTTTCCCAATGTCAGCATGCAGTTACACAGAAGTCACTTCATATTGGAAACATTTTATACATACGCAGTGGCGTCTAAGTCTAAACCATATCTGTTAACATCTATTAACAACAGAAAGTTCAAAGTTCAGCAAAATTATGAAATTGCTCCCATTATTATTTCCATTGAAACTAAAATACTCAGAAATTTATGTGAGCATTTAAGATTGTACTTTCCATTTAAGCTTTTATGCTGATAATATAAATTCTGACTTCTGAACAGTAGGAAAGATAATGTACATACTGTAATCTGTTTTTTATACTAATATATTGGATTCAGGTCCTTCGTGATTTCTTATTTCAGGTTCGGTTGTACAAACACTGACGAGGAGTTTGGAAAAGCAGTTGAGCAGTTCCCTAACTAAACCTGCAGGTGGAATCCAGGTGCTTCCTCCAGCCTCTCTGCCTTCCTCTCGACCCTCCTTCGTCAAACAGCAAGCGGTAAATCAGAGCTGCTCTAAACAGTTTACCATCATAACATTTAGACATTTTTAACTGTTTCATCAGAATCAAACACACTCTGCAAAAGTCAGAGACTGGGTTTCATGAATAAACAGCAATTAAAAGTACAAGTATTTAATTTTTCACTAGATATTTCTGAAGAGATTAGATTCAAAGGACTAATCTATAGAGAAAAAAAGGCTCCCAGTGGACCACCAAAACTGTCACCATCAGATAAACCGTGCTTAAAGCTTTCATCTTTGAGAGAGAGGAGAAAATCAGACTTCACTCTTGCTTCATATCTAAAAACAGATGTTTCTGTTCATCCTTCCGCTGTGAGCAGTGTTCAGACCAAGTTCAGAGTATAAGCTTTATTCTTGAGCATACCACTCTCAAGGAGCTCTCGAACATGATCTAACAAGGTCTCGACAACTGCACAATCTTATAGGCCTGCGTCCATGTTTCATCTGGCCCATGTGATCCGTCTGGCCACATCATTATCCCCTGAGTTTGAGCAGCATTTTCGGGGGTTCCTGCCATAAATGACAGGATTAACTGAACCAAAAACATCTCGTAACCTCTGTAGCATTCAGTGTGCCCATCTGTATTAACAAGCTTTTAACAGACGCCGTAGTATGTAAGAAATATTTACAACAGTAGACAGCTCAATACTGTGTGTCTAAAAGGATGTGTAGCTGCCACAAAGCTCTTATTGATAAAAAAAGAATAGACAGAAAAAAAGGCAAATAAAACAAAAAAGCTACTGGCGTCCTCGGACCGACGGACTGATCTCACCAGAGTTTAGACCCCAATATTACCAAAGGTGTTTGGGACTACTTGGATCGTAAAAAGAAGAAAATGCAACCGACTTCTAAGACTGAACTTTATAGGTGTAGAACGATATTCCTGCAAATTTCTTGGAGCAACTGAAATAGCTTGATGTTGCAACTTTCTGGTAAATATGAGCTACTTAATACCCATATCAATAAACAGATTAACATTAACATATATTAACATGTTTGGGTTTTTTTTGAAGGCTCATACATGTACTGAAATACAGTGTGCTCTTCTGTTAGCAGGTATCTGAAGAGGAGAGTGATCTGGAGCTGTCCTCCATAGAGGAGCTTGCTGGTCTGCCTACTGGAGCGCAAAAGAGTCCAGATGTGGGTGGAATTCCTAGGACAAGTGTGTGGGGCTCAGCAGCCAGCAGAGCAAGAGGGTGGTGAGGTGCTGGAAATGTCTCTTGTAAAGAGGAACTCTAAAGATTTCTTTATATTTCTGCATTAGTAAGTGGTTGGAAAGGAAAGTCATTCAGAATGGTTTGATGTGAAATGTGCCATTCCAGAAAGACTTACTGAGTCAGCCTTCACAGTGGTGGTGAAAGAAAACAGACATTCAAGACATTTAATGCCTCTAAAAGCTACCTCACAAAAATAAATGGTTATGAATGTATATGCTTGGACATGGTTTAATATTTGCCTAATATGTGTTTTTGTATAATAGAGAGTAGAGGTCTGACCGGTAGTGAGCAGTTTTGGAGTGAGAGCTAAGAGTAGGAAAAAATATATGTCGAAAAACCATGTAATCAAGTAATAAATAATCTATAAGATTATAAGAATTGTGCAGTAATTAACATGCATAACATATGGGAAAACAATTCTGTATCACATGAATAACACATGAATTGTTGTTGTGCTACAGAAACAATGGAGCCAGAAACAAAAGTGCAATTCTCCATAAAATGATAGGACTGACCTCTTATATTCTTGTCTATAGGGGCTTATGTTTTGTATTTGCCCTGATTTTAACATATAACAAATCCATTGTACTTTAAAAAGTTTCTCTGTAGTGCACCACCATTCTGAATATTTATCCTAACAATTATGCAGAAAATCGTTAGTTTCCCTTTAACTGTCAAGCTACCTTTTTAATTTAACACTTAAACAGCACCTACAATCTGTTTCTCTTTTGAATAGACGTGATACAATATGCATATGGAGCCATGCACAGAACAGAGCCAAAATCTGAATTTAAAAGGACTGTTTGTTGATTCAGTTTCTGTTGCCAGCTAATTAATGTAGAGACAATCAGCTATGCACTATAAAGTCCTTAGATTATTAAAATTATGAGCGTCCCGTGTTTTTAATTTGGTTGCCAAACACCAAAATACTTGTACTACAAATATTTATACATGGGAATGAGCCTTTTCAAAACATATATATTTAATACAGGTTTGCAGTATGTCTCGAATGTTGATTAATGATTATGATTATTCTGCATTTGTTATTTGTATATTTTTGCATTGCTTTTTATATTAAAGATTTCTCGCTGAAAACACATGCCAGTGAAATGAGTGTGGTACTAAATGTTTAAACTTTATTTTAGCAAAAGAAAACAATAATACAAAATTTAAACACAAACATGAAAAACATAAACATAAGCAGAAAGGAAAACATATTGAACGTATTCAACTCGACAGGAAAAATACTTAAGCTAATAAGAAAACTTAATAAACTTACTGAGCCTAAGAATATTATTACTAGTACAGAATTATTTGTTTGTATGAACTCATTACTCTCACTTTCACTACTAACATGCTATAAACACACTAAGACGCTTATAGTGCTTCTGCATTCTGACTAATCAGCTGTACTGTTGCCTCCCACAGTTAGACGCTCCAGTTTTAACCTTCTCATTGCTCATTGCTAAACATAGTCAAATCTCTGGGTGGAGTGTCGGCCGTCCATGCTTTGAGCTCTGTAGGATTCATTGTAGGTTTTGGATTTGCCTTCTGACCGGTAGATGCCACTGGCTGCTTTGTATGCTGTTCCGTCATAGCTAGAGACACAAAACACAAATAAAATGTAAATACAGGGAGCAATTAACTGTGTTACTCCTAGGGAATCATTAAGACTCCTTACTACTGCTGGAACTCAAACTCACCGCTTTTCGGGCATCATTCCTCGACAAGCCAAGCACAACATAACTCCACTCACTACCAGAATACCTCCACCCACCCAGCCGACAAACAGGGCCGAGCCAAACGTGTACCTGAAATGCAAAGAAGAGAAAACAACATGAATAACTAGAATTGAGCATTACCTGAAGAAAATACAAAGTGAGGGCACATTTAAAGTTGCTAATGCGTCTGAGCTGGGTTTCTTATGACTGCTAACCAGTTGTTATGGTATGTCTGGAGATTGCGAGGTTTGCTATGGTGTTTTAGGTGCTATGACATGCCAGATGGTCACCAATATCTAGAGAAAACTGTTTCGAACTTTTTAAAGAACTGATCAAACTATTTATTCTTACCTTGGAGTGAGGGGTGACCCAACAAAGCCTGTGCTACCGAAACTGCCACCGAAACCTCCCACCGAGGTAAAAGAAGTCAGTGCAAAGTTGGTCACAATAAGATTTGCAAAGATGGAAACCCCAGCAATGGCGCAGATCCCTGGAGAGAGGAAATGCAGCATGCATTAACAATTTATGAGAGCATAATGGCTGGAAAAATGAAATATTGATGATGCAAAATAAATATTTCTCACCTGCGATGATAAACATGGCCCCTGAAGTTAGTGTCATGGTTGCTTTCACACGGTCCTCCATGTTGCCCATTCTGAGGCACTTGAGGGCAAAAATAGCAATGAGGACACCAATTACACCCAGAACGATCGCCACGATCATCAGCGCTCTCACGCCTTGGAACAGGGCTGATTAATCAGAGAATAAAACAAGGAACAAACAGTTAATACAATATTTAATATAATCTTAATCCCAATATCTCTACACATACTACACTACTGTTCACTTCCAAAAATATTAATCCTAAAAACTACATACATGGATAAAACTCAGACCTAGATTTAATCATTTTCCTTTGTGAAACAGACTTATCATTTAAAATGTTTTTCAGAACTAAGCTTTGTGTTTTAGATGTATATATATATATATATATATATATATATATATATATATATATATAAAATCTAATCATACAGTTTCTTTTTCTAATTCTCTGCAAGGTTGTTGTCGACATTTTGAAATGGGTTCTTTTGCAAGTTTGAGTGCCAAAAATCAATGTCACAGTGTTAAAACATATCTCCACCTCTAGCCCTTGATATTTATCTACAGTTTAACGTTCTATATGAAAAACAAAGGTATCTTATCAAGGGCCACACCCAGAGTGGAAAAAAAGAGGCCCGTGCTATTTAACGGCTGCTACTGCCACCAGCATTTTGCCATTTTTCTTTTCCTGATCTTTAAATTTTTTTAAAAAATATTAAATTCTAAACTTAATTGTAAAGTCAGTAATTCAGCAGTAGGCTCATGTCTATAAAAACTACTCACCAGGTAATCCCAAAATAGTAAAATATGGGCGACATTGTGTCGTGCCGTACTCTGTCCCCACACATGAGTACCACAGTCCATAATAGGAGTAAATACTGGTTACTACAGTGAAAAAGCGGTCTTCAATACTCCACATATCCATGGCTGTGGCAGCGGCCGTCAGAAACGTACCCAGCGCTGACAGCATAAAGCCCGCTACTTGTAACAGTGAAGCAGCCATTTCTTTATTAACTCTGATCCTCTTTTGTATCATTTGCTGACCACCACCGAGCTATAAACTGGAACACGTATGGCTGTATCTTATCACTGTGTCCAGGGGAAGCCCATCCTATCTCATGTTTGCTCAAAATTTTGATGCGTGTCTTTCCGGCTTTTAGGTATTGGCTTTTTCAGTAGCTATTTCCGCAAGGTGTGCCTTTTTACCAACACCTAATTCATGACCTAATTTATTAGTCATTCACACCAGACATCATGCCAAGATGCAGAATCCATTTCAAAACGTCTTAATATAGTTTTTTACATAGTTTGTAAATCCAAATTTTCTAATAAAGAAAATACATTTCTGTCTGTATTTACATGTGATGATTTGATCAATAGAAGTTTTTTATATTAATGGTAATGTTCATAAATTTCATTTTTACTGTTGTGGAACTACCTCATTCACACTTTTTACTGCTAGTTTTGTTCTGTCTTTCTTTTTTGCTATTTTCAAAAACATTCATATCTATTTCATATCTATTTATTATATATATTTGTTTTCATTTTTGTCTCTTTTATGGAAGAAAAATAGTAAAGTAGGGAAAATAAATGAATTGTTTAAATGGTAGAACGTCACATTGAAAATATCTTCTGTATGATCAGGTTTATCTTTTCTTTATATCTTAAATCTTATATAGTTTATATTTTCTTTTTAACATAAATCAGCTTCAAATGCATTAACCTTGATTCGCCTTCTACTCAGTTTTAAGGTAGATTACCTGGAAGTCCCAGGATGGTGAAGTAGGGTCGGCACTCGGTGAAGCCTGAGCTCTGCCTGACACATGATCTCCACAGGCCGGCGTAGCTGTAGACGGACGTTACGGGGTTGTCGTAGAGATCCTCTGTGCTCCACATGTCCATGGCTGTAGCCGCCACGATTCCCCCAACCCCCAAAATGCCCAACACAAAGCCCATCACCTGACACAGTGTGACTGCCATGGTGCTCAGATCCCTGAATGTTCCTGCCCAAATGTTGTGAATCTAGCGCAACAGCTTCTCCTGCCTGTTGTCCTCAGTCTTGGCCCAAACTGTCAACAGCAGTACAGCTCCTCAGCTATGTGGCACAGATAGGGTTGACCTTAGTTATGACTACACCTCTGCATCTGACCATGTATTTGTCCACAGTCATTAGCAGGCAGGGTGGGTCTACAGCGTAACGGTTACAGAAAGGAGTTTAGCCTAGGAACAATTTGGAGCCGAAACTTAGATAAGCAAATGCATGCAGAAACTTTCAAGCGCAGAAGTTTCTGTGTTTGCAAAGCTGCGTTTCTGCTTTTTTCTTCCGTCCTCTATGAAAATACCGTAGATGTCTTTGTGTATATTTGACGCTGAATTGGTCAAAACACTGCTGTCCAAATAAAAACATGCATCTCCAGTTTTTATTTTTTTCCATTTTTATTTTTCTGCATCGTTTGAACATAATAGATTTACATTGTGTGACAATTTCATGATCAGTTGGACCAATAGAAATGCTCCACAATCACTCTTTTTTGTGGAGCGTTTCAGTTTATTCTTTGAAACGACAATATGTGTGTGTTATATACAGTGTAATAGTATTTTACTCCTGATCAAGAAATTTTAAACTTATTTTAATCTTGGCTTAAGCAACCCTTTAAACTAGGATTATTATTTAGTTATTATTCTTAAGGTTGATTATGCAGTGACTGCCCTTTAATTATTTACTTCCTGACAATAAGTACCAGTTTTTTTATTATTCAGGAGGTATTTCTGATGAGGTAAGATTTTAAATAATCCACTTGCATAGGGAAGAAAAACAGGAGTTTCCAAAACTTCTAAAAAAGAGAGGAAAAATCAAAATCAAGATCCTGCTTTAGATCCAAAAACTATCCACAGGTGCTTCTGTCCATCTTTCAGTGTAAGAAAACAGAGAGCTAAACACTGATTCTGAAAGGCTGTCAACTGTTGAAAAGCCATTGGTAAGAAAAGCAAATAGACAAAACAGGAGAAAATCGTCAAATCAATCAAAGAAGCTGTGGATGTCTTCAGAACAATGGACTGACCACTCGAGAGTCCAGACCTCAACATCTCTAAACATGTGGATGCACTAAATACTGAATATATGTGTTTTCTGCTTTTTCCTTATGCTGAAAAGTGAAGAACTGACAATTTTGCTTGGAATTTAAATAAATGAATGGTGGTCTTTGATTTTCACAGTACCGTAAATGATGCAGTTATGAAAGTGAGAAAGGGACAACTGGTGTTCATACAATGATAAATAATTAAGTACTAAAACTACAATAATTAATTATTCTGATAATGTTAATATTGTCCAGTTTTTTTAAACAATAAACAAACAAGTATCTTACACAATTTACAAAAATATTCTTGAGAGTCATACAGTATTGATAGTCAGTTTTTTTTATAACTCTTGAATGTTACACTTGAATTCAAGGATAAACTTGACATGCATTGCACTGAACTATCACATACTCGGTCTTCATTCAACACGCTCCTTATCTTCCTCAGCAGTGGGCCACAAGTGTGGTTCGGCAACTCCTGGGCAGTAGCTACTGGTTCTTACACAAAGACCAATTAGCCTCTTTTCACAGCAGTCATGTGTTTTGGAAGTTTGTGCATTCTGTATTTTTCCTTTAATAGCACTGATGGACTATATTTCAGTGGAAATGTGTGTGATTTACAAAAGCAAAGCAACAAGAAAGAGACGCTAACAAGAAAGCAGTTTTAAAGTGTTCTCGTGGTGTTGAAGTGCTGTTTTTTAGCATTTGTACAGAGTTGTTTGGTAAGCTGCAGCTGTCCTGTTTTTGTCAGGACTGTGTGGAGAGGTGTGAATTGTCGGGTGTGCTCACCCTCCACTTTCACCCCTCGTTGCCTGCTAGCAGCCCAACATAGAGACAAAAAAAATTATTAAAAATATCAAATATCAAAATATCAAAGCCAATTTGCATCTGACTAATTGGATGGTCACTCTGAGGCTACTATAGTTGTGAGCCATTTTATTTTATATTGAAATACATTTCACTGGATGTAAGGTCAACTTGATGGTTTAAATGAAGGTGTACAAAAAATGGTTTAACTGAGTTGTTTTCTCTTGTGAATTTGAGTATTAAGAATACTTAAAGTGCAACCTCCAAAATAATATTCAAGAATTTTAGTAACTAATAGGGTGCCTAAGCCAGTCGCCATGAACAATGTTTAAAATCCTAAATGGGACTTTATGGTCATATTAGCTCTAGATGAGTAAACAGCAATGGTTCCTCACAGGCAACATATGTAAACACTGATATCATTGTTGTGAACTGAAACCAATGCTGGCCGATACTGTATTACTCATGCACAAACTCAGACCAAACACCTGAGAGGCAACATGTAGTATCACTTCTCTGAACCAGTCTGAGAATAATGTGAAACACATTTCAGAACCAAACATAGAAGTTAACTTTAACAAAATGTAACCAGGATTCCATCTCATTAGAAGTTAAGAAGTTATTTCTCTTAATCAAATTCCACATGCTGGGCCACAGTTCGTACATTCCTGCTGCCAAATTATTAATCCCAGAAATTCTGTCACATCTTCGTTTTGAAATGTCATTTGAAATCATTTTTGTGGCATGTGACACACTGTGTGCTTTTTCTTTTTTTAACTTAGATAAAGACCACAGTACGTGGTAGATAAGATTTACACTACCCTGCATGTGTGTTAATGGCTACCCTGTCCTTGTGTAAAAATACCTGCAGTTTTATTAGCATATCTCCAGCATTCAACAATTCCAGCATCATTCAGTCAGTTTCTCTGGTAAAGTGCATTTCATACTGAACCAGTCTCTGAACTGTGTAGAAAATTGAAAATTTGTGTAAAAACTCCTGTTTCAAATATTCAAATATTTTTGTCCCAAATGTATAGAGTGTGCTTGTGTGATGTTAAAAACAGTTTGATGAGGTAGGTTTTGACAGCAGTGTAATCAACTGGAAAATGGTTACTAAAACATCAGTGTCAGAAAGTGGGGTCATAAATAAACAATCACCCAAATAATACACTATATTATTTGCTTTGGAGCTTCTAAATAGAATAGAAAAATGTGGAACCGTGTGGTTCGCTAATTGTACAAACAAGAACACAGAAGCTTGTGGCCGAGAGGATCAGACCATGTTCATACAATGACTGCTACCTGTTCTTATCACTCTGTCAATACAGCAGGTTACCTTGGCTCTCTTATCGGTGTCAATTCATTGCAGAAAGAGATTAAATGCTGAATTATATGTTTCCCCCTTTCTCACCTGGCAACACACACCCTGCCTGCTGCCACCCTTTCAGCAGGTGCCGGCTTATTGTTTGCTCCATTATACCCCAGCACCTGGAATAGCTTCCATCCCCACAATAAGGAATAAAAGTTTCTGGTCCTTCCGTGCTCTTATACCCCGAGCACCCGCAATCACTGTTGGCCGACCATTAGCAAAGTATCAGAGAAAGGATCCGGAGCAGCTCTGCGCTGGGCAAGATGAAAGGTTCTTTGGGAAAATGGTGACAAATGGGGGGCATTTACAGCCTTTCACCTTCAGATACGCGTCCTACTTCCTCAATGACTCTCCTTCAGGAGAAATGCAGAATGCACGACCGCTCTGTCACCACTAGAGGGCACAGTCATTACAGAGTAGGCAGTGAGCACAAGACAGCAGGAAGCAAATTTGCAGAGAGCGTGATAAGAACGTTTCCTTTCACTCTCACCAGGCCCGAGCAGAAATGTCCTGCTTGTGTTTTTCCATGGGCCTCGGAGGCTTCTTCCTGAATGCGGACTGGTCAGGTGGAGGACAATTAAGATCTCCGCACACATTTCCCTCTGCAAATGAGCGCGCGCACAAAGACGTCTTAAAAAATCCGCTCGCTCAATCTCCATGCATTCCTTTCTTCTGCTCTTTATCTCCTGTCCATCCGCAACGCCACTGCTGCTGCCTTCAGCGAACTGACAGCAGATGTGAAATCCTTTCAGTACAATGCCTCAGGCCTAAGCTTCAGTTGCACAGCCTGTATCCACTACTGCTCCTTAAGAAACCCAAGCAACTTCCAACATAGCTTTTACTCTTCAAGAGCGGCACAAACCCACCACTTCTGGAGTTATTTATATTTGCTTCTATTGCACACTAGTGGAAGTACAGGAGATGTGGGTCGGTGGTGATGTAGAAGTAGAAGCCGGTGGGAAAGGGCTTTAGGACTTGAGACAATAACTGTGTCAGTCTGACAGCTTAACTCACTGCGATGACCCGGGGGTCACAGTGCTGGCATTGAAGGGGTCACTGGGTTTGGACTTTACTTAAGCTTTGCATGGGCTACTATACAGTCATCAGCTAACCCTCAAAACTGTCCTAAAGTAAGCTCTCTCTCCTCCTGGCATCCGCCTGCTGACCCCAATATCACCCTCCATTTTTTAAAACGGCCATGACAAATGCAACCACACTCCTGCTTTAAGCTCAGGCTTTGGCTACTTTCCGCCTCAGTGGGACGGGCAGGCGCCTCGTGTGCCACAGCCAGGCCAAGATCCGCTCCGTTTGAAGGATGGGTGCAAACTTCGCCGATCCCCAAGCAATTAACCAATCGGGGTCCGGCAGGACGGCGTGACAGAGTGAGCACATCACGGGCCGCTGCGGCTCACATCCGTTATGCATTCAGCCTGGCCAGATCTAAATTAGAGAGCCAATTAACTCCGCTAATAGCCCTCTCCAATTTAATCTGGAAGACAATGGGGGATTGAAGACGACGCTTTATTAAAGGCTGGAGCTCACACAATATCCTCTTTCTGCCACGATTCGGAGGGCCTCCGCTCGCCGCCTTGTTTTTGCTTCAATTAGCCCACCACTTCCCCATGATTAAGTGCCTATAATTATTTTTCAATTAAGGCTTTGATCTGCTGTGTACTGTATACAGCTCCATGGCACAGCAGCGAAGAATGAGGAGGAGACAGTGAATTTGTTGCCTTTCTGTCTGCCGTTGACGGGGAGCGCGGGTAAGATTACGTTTGCGGCGGGGACCTCCGCGCACAGCTGGATGAAAGCGAGGCTTATTTTTAACAGCGCCGCTTCCGTGTTTGTGTACTTCTGGCTGCAACGCAGACTGAAGCAGGATTGAGTGTTTCAGGATTAGGGGAGATAAAGGATGGTCCGGCGGGGTTGGAAGCACAGCTGTGGCAGTGGAGTAATAGGTTCTGGCCTTGGAGGAAGAACAATAGGCCCATTACAAAGCCCTTATCTCTACCACAAGCTTTTAATTACCTCATAGGATGGATTTTTTTATAATAGCAATTATTACTCATTAATGCATGAATTAATGGTGACATTTTGCTTTATAAGGTGCTTCACAGACAATTATTCATGGACTTTTAAAATGCCACATACAGTAGGACGTCAGAAGGCATCTCCGCTCAGTGACATCCCATCCAGAGAATAATGCAGCATTCACAACACGCTCACCAATGGCTACTTGGCTGTCACTTACCAGTAGAATCCAAATTGCCAATCCCTGTGGGAACTCCTACTTCAATACCTCTATGTAACAATGGTTCACCAAACACTAAAGGAATACCTGTAATGTACATCACGAGGCAGTACTTAGCCTGACCTGCTTTAATTCCCGCTCATCCTACCTGTGCTGGAGCTCGATCAAAGTGCAGAAGTTGAGTGAGCTGCCTGACCGGACCGCTCTAATTATCACTATAGCTGCAGGGATTAAGAGCGACGCCATTCATGGGGCGGTGTGAAAATGACAGCTGCCTTTGTGCCAGAAGCCTGAACTGCTAGTCCTCCAGGCCATGTCTGAGATCAGACCAAACCCAAAGATACATATCACCTAAGACAGAGGGCATACAGGACATGATCTGCAGTAGTGGTTGTCAGTCCCAGAGGATGAAAAAAAGGACATTTGTGTTTGTATTTTTTCTGTAAGACACTGACTTGGCTTATCCGCCCCACTGCTACCATGATGTTACCAAGTTCAACTCATTGCGTTGTTTAATAGATCTTTCCATGCAACCCCCCTAACAACATTTGCATTTTAAAACTAATGTTGAGAAGTTTGGTAAGCATTAAAAAAGTAAACAAATATCCATTCAGTCTAACGAGTAATTGCAGCACACAGCTCAGCTTCTTGGTGTGTTCAGTGTGTTCTTTGTGTGTAACCTGAAATGAGCCTTTATGTTCCTTATAGTTAGCAGTAGATTTTGCTGTGCAGCACTCCCATATATATTAATTTGCCCAGTGTCTTTCTAATAGCGGAAAGGAGATGTGAATTTATTAATTGGTTAACATTGTTCACAAATATCATATCACTGCGATGCCGCGAAAGAGAACAGGAAGTGATTTTCTACACAGGGAGCGCTACTCCAGGTACTCAGAATAACCATGCCTGTTTCTTTACAGTTGCACAAAATCAATAGATGTGAGAAACTACAAGGACCTTGTATCAAGTATCAAAAGCTGATGTTCAAAAATACAAGAAATTGACCAGAAAAAACAGCAAAAATGGCGTTGTTAAAACCCTTTGTCTGTGGTTGTGGCAAATTTGAAGGCTAAGGCATTTATGATATTCAATTCTTAAGTCACAGGCATTAATATGGAGTTAGTCCCCGCTCTGCAGCTATTAGAGCTTCCACTCCTCTGGGAAGACTTTCTACAAGATTTTGGAGTGTATTTGTGGTAATAATCCAGAAAAAAAACATTTATTAGGTAAAACACTGATGCTAGACAAGAAGACTTGACTTGCTATCTCCGGCTCTGGTGTGCTTAGTGTTGTAAGGCTTGCATGCATCCGCTCAGCCATGGAACCCCATGCCATGAAGCTCCCAGCACACAGCTTTGTGCTGATATTAATGCCAGAGGAGGTTTGGAACACTGCAGTAATTGAGTCAGCAAAGCGTTGGAGACTTTAACTCACTATATATCTCAGCACTCAGCAACACTGCTCAGTTCCTAAGTACTTCCACTTTTCAATAACTCTTCTCTCAGAGTAGAATCTTCACAAAAAGAGCTGTTGCAACTGTGTCATCTTATTACAACACCAAGCTCAAAATCAATGAGCACCTTAAAACAACTCACAAATGTCTGTAAAGGCAGACTGCATGGCTATGTGCTTGATTTTATACACCTGTGGCAGTTGGACTGAATAAAACACCTGAATTGAATTATTTAGCTGTATGTTGCAATACTTTTGGTCTATATAGTGTATGTTATGATTTTGCGTTTGCACCTTTCTGTTGTAATAACATCTAGTAAGTAGCACTCTGTGTTTACTCATGCTTTTTTTTGTCTTAGATGGCAAACAAGTATGACAAAATAATTTAGTACTTAGTGACATTGTAACTAAATAGTCACAGTAGTTACTAAATAAGATCTAAGATGAACTACTGAGTAATTAGTTAGGATTAGTTTTCTTTCTTATGTAAGTTGCCTTTACAGGGACACCTCAGGGACAATTAGCAGGTGGATACAGATATAACAATTAAGTGCTTTTACATGTAGCAGTTCAAAGTCTACAGCATAAATGAATAGTAGCTACAAAGCATGTGACTGTAGCACAAAAGCAGAAACAGGGTGTGCCTGCATTCCTATACCTGCCCTTCATTCAGATAATAATTACTCTGTACTTCACCGGCATACACGCAGGGCAGTTCACACTAAGGTTAAGAAGCTGTTCATGTTTGTAAGAACAAAGCACCAAAATCTCAGTGTGCCTGACTACTGAAAGGTTTAGAATGCAAATGAAAGGCAATCAAAGACATGACTGAAAGATACACATTTCCATCTGGAGTTTAATATGAGGTCTTGCTCTTGTTAACATAATGTTAAGGACATAATGTCAAGCACATAAGTCACTTGTCTTTGTTTAGATTTGAGCATATATTCAATAGGGCTTCTTGGTGTCTTTTGAAAAAAAAGATGAGCAGTGCGGAGTAAGACGTGGAAGTGGTCTGTATTAAAAGTACATAGTAAAGCATGTTTTAACTGGTGGAACTGGTATCTGGTTGTACATTGTTTGGGTAATAAAGTAAATTATTGCTTTATTATTTACTACAAAACAGCATTGTTAATAAATAAGGCAGTCTATGAAGATAATTCATAAGCTGTAGTATTTCTTAGTATTTGTTGATAACATACATATTGCACTGAAAACAGGAATGTGTTGAATTTCCTTCATTCAAATCTGTACATCATTTCCACAAGCATCAAATACATCAACACAGTTATTGCTAAAAGTAAATAAACTAAAATTCTGTTAACATAATATATTTTATTCATGTGGAAATGAGTTACACATTGAATCAAGTACATTCAATCAATCACTTTTTCAGTTTGAGAAGTAAGTGAAAGCTCATAAGCCCTCTCCGTCCTTCTTCTCTGTGTGGCAGGTGGAGATGGAGGTAAATTCCTGCTGACTGATGGGCAGAAAGAGCCACTGGAAGGCTACATTTTAATTGCCACCCTGTAATTAAAGCTCAGGAAGGCTTAAATATGCAGAAGACTAATGAGGCGTGACATTAGATTCATCCTCAGTACACAGTGTAGTTAGATACAGGAAAACACACACACACACACACACACACACACACGCATGCCTCTCTGTCCTCCACCATTCAGCACAGAAAAGGAAAAAGAGATGAGTGTAGAGAAGAAAATAAAGAATGAGGAATTGAAAGTGAAAATGAAGATAAAAGTGGAAAGAAAGAAAGAATGAAAGGAAGAAAAGAACAAAATAAGAAATATGTTGGGAAAAACAGAGTGAAACAAGATAAAATATAAAGAAAGAAGAAAAATGGAACAGAGGAAGAGTAGAGCATAGAAAGGAGAAAGTAGAGGACAAAAGAAAAAAGTGATATAGAACTGAAAAGGAGAGCTGTAGACAGTGCAACAAGAAATAAAGAAACAAAGAAGGAAATGACAGATGTAAAGAAGAAAGAAAGAAAGAAAGAAAGAAAGAAAGAAAGAAAGAAAGAAAAGGAGGAAGAAGGGTAGAGACACAGAAGTGAATAGATGGCAAAATAAGAAATAGAGAGATGTACAAATAGACAGTTAATCTAGATAAGAAAGAATAAACAAAACAAAAAAAAGAAAGAAGGCGAGAAAGAAAAGGAAAAGAACATAAGAAATAGAAAGATGTAGAAAAAAGGAAAGAAGGATGGAAAGAAAAAGTCTCCTGCTCCTGGTAAGTTGTAAAGTGGGCAGAGATTGGAGTGTTGTAATGAAAGCTGGTGGGGAGAGGAGAAGCTGTTTAAGCAGGAGGTGGGAGGGAGATATGGGGGGCATGTGTGGAAGGGGAGGGGGGTTCGGATTGTGTCTGAAACATTTTGTATGACCTCCTCTCTCGGCCATCCATCAGAACGGCTGCCTCATTATTCTAACTAGCCAGCTCTTTTCTTCTGTTGCGGGACGCCATCAGTAGCAATCTGCATGCCAATTATCGGCCAGACCCCCTGATACCCCGCATGAAAATGATCTGTCAAAAGAAAAAAAAGCAGGAAAAAGGAAACCGAAAAGGCTTTTGCACCATAGCCCCAATCTCTCCCCTCCCCTTCTTTTGTACTCTCTCTCTCTCTCTCTCTCCCTCTCTCCCCCTCTCTCTCTCTCTCTCCCTCCCTGTATGGGTACTGACAGGGCTTCCTGGAAAATTAATCTATGGAGAGTGAAGAGAGAGAAGGAGAAAAAAATATAAATGTAGCTATTCTCCGTCTCCGGCCAGCTCGATTCTCGTGGCTCCGCGGGGCACGAGGAAGTGGAGAGGGCGATCATTTCCAGAGAGAGAGGGATGATAACAAAGGGATATTCCTCCCGCTCTGAATGTTAGACTAAGGGGGGCGAGAGCGGCTGGGCCAACGGCGGCCATCTTTAAATGCCTGGTGCCCTTCCAGGTACACTCCTTTCTTTCCCTTTCATTTCACTTTCAAATTACAGATGGGAATCCAATGTTGTGTCAAGGTTCTGATCAGGTTTGAATAAAACACCTTCCTCATCTGTGCACAAGAAAAAAGAGCAAATGCATTTAATAAGAGCAGCCAAGTGCTGTTTGCTATAGCATATCAATAATGGCAGTGATTACATGCAGACGGGGACTTCGGGAAAAACATGACCTTTTCAACTGGACCGTGTATGCTCTGACTGGTCAGTAATTTGGACTGTAGAATGGAAACATTTTGTAATTTATCCAGATTTAAAGGCCCTGTTCAGCTAAAAATGTTCTTCTTACATATAGACATGCTATATGTGTGTGTGTGTGTGTGTGGTTTCTGCCGCTGTAAACTTTAAGACATATTGTTTTTATGAGATGTAGAATGTGCATTCCTATAGATATAAGCATACAGTCATAGTTTATTACATGTTGTTTGAAGCGAGAGTATGATTACCTTGCCTGATGCTAATCTGTAGATGTAAGCATTACTTGTTTGACATAAACTTTTTCATTACAAAAAAATTTTTCTGTATAATGATAATAAAAACAGAAGGCAATATTTAGTAAATTCAGTTTGACCTCTTAAACAGCTTCTGCTGGGTCTTCTTCGTCAGATTTTGTGCTTCATAATTTGTCATATGATGTCGCATCTGCACTCTTTGATTATATAGATTTAGGGCAAGCTTTTGTAACACATGGATTGTTGGTGTCATATAGAAATAAGGGTAGACATCTCTGAAAAAGACGTCATCTAGGAGGCAGCATTTCCTTCAACATTAAGGTGTTTTCACAAATGTGCAAATTCCTCATACCATTGCAATTTATACACTCTATGCCCTGACAGACTAAGGTTTAGGCTGGTAACCATCTCGATCATTATTTCATATGTTTATTTATATCACCATACACACTTCTACTAGGGGTTGCATGAAGTGAATTTTTTCAAAAGTTCTTAAAGTTGATTTAAGTGAACGAACCGCCATGAATAAAACCACAGGAGAATGAACTTATTGACTTTAAAAATTTTTTATGAAGCCAAAAGTCAGTAGAACATGATGTGCCCTTTCCAATGAGCCCTGGATCACTGAGGAATAGCAAATTTGTATTAGTTTTGTTTAATGTGTACCCTTGACAACCTTGCAGAGATGCTTGCCAGAGGTCCAGAGAGGTCCAAAGAAATTTAGAACACCATAATCTCAGAATAAATATAAAAATAACCAACTTTAAGCTTCACAGTTTTTTAGGGTTGCCCTCTCCAACTAAATTTTAACAAGGATTTGTATATACATTACAGAAGCATGCCTATTTTTAATGCAGTGAATCACAAGCATGCAGATGTTTTTCAGCCTTGTTCTTAAGACACGTTTCTTCTGCGTCTTTTGCATCATAGAGAATGAAACACCTAAACACCCTGCAGTTGCTTTGTTGAGGTTGTTCTTAAACTGTTGGATTATTCGCTAATGCATTTTTTGCCAATGTGGTGAGTCTTAACCCATCCTTTCTCTTAAAGGTCTAGGCCTTTACTGGACGCTCCCTGTATACATAAGCATGACTGCACTAGCTATTCAAAATGTTATTTTTCACAACATCCCTAGTCTTACATTGTCGCACTTCAAATTTTAGTTATTGTGTTGCAGGCATCTATTTCAAGATTGTATTAAAAAAAACAATGAAGCTGAGAAGATTAAACACTGCATATACTGTTTGTTTGTTTCCTAAAATACAGGTCATCATGCCTCTAGCAAAACAATCAAAACAAATCAATCAAATTTCAGAGACCAAACATGTTGCAGCTGATCTAGTGCGTTTGGAGGGAAACTGCGTAAATTTGAATTTTCACGTTTTGAGTCATCGCTTCTGGCAATATTGGCAAACATCAAGTCTAGGCTGTACCAGCAAATAACAATGCCCCATGACACTGATTACCGGTAGCAAATGCACAACATCAGAGGAAACCATATAGATGCTGTGAAAACCATCATAAAGGGCAGAGCAGAGTGAATACGAGTTCCTGTAATGCGAGACTCTTCCAGCAGTGAACTAAGGCAGAAGGGCCTGTTGGAGAGCAGGAGAGTTCCCGGAGCGAATGAGGATGTCTAAATCCTGCGTGTCGGCTGATTTTCGGCGTAGGGGACGCCCGGCCCAGGCGCGCTGGAGAACAGAGGCTGTGGAGCTGTGGCGGAGAATTGCGTTTGCACTGTCTCCCTTTGTGCTGCATGTGTGTGCGCCTCGATTAAAGAAAGAAGAGGCTCTAAGCGTGTTAGGGCCATTTTGTCCGATTGTTTCACGCCCCCGTCCGTATCCTCCTGCGGAGAAAGCTCAATATAGATGCCAGAACACAGCCAAAAAAGCCCCGTCTCCCTATCCGGGCCTGCATTACCCAATCTCACTGAGCAGGCCCAACACAAGGCAACAAGACAAAGGATGAAGGGGTATTGTGCAGAAATTGTTTCATCATGTTACCATCAGGATCGCTGTATATGTTGAAGCCATACTTACTTACAAAGTAGACCTCTTGAACCATTTTATGTTTGTTGAAGATACACATATTTACAAAGTAGAGCGAGCCAGTGTCAGGAATAGGGACGAGGGGCAATATGAACATAAATACATTAACAACATATTGTATGTACTCACAACATAAAAGATTGTAATCTTATTTTAGAGGTTAAGAGTTTTTCTCAAATACTGGAATCTCTGTCTGAGCATGTATTAGAACCCTAATTACAAGCATACCAAGGTTTTTCCCAAACTATCTAACTATATAGAACTAATTATTTAAGAGATCCACAGAGCCTGGCATAAATTCCTGTTATGGTGCCCCTTCCTGCCAACATTATGTTTGGTTGCTGTTTAAAACAGCCACATTACAGAATGTGATGCTTTGTGGAAAAGTTCACTGTTTTATTGCCAGGAAGTCCAATAATGAGGGGGATTTATGTATATTTGACAACTCAGAGTTACTGAGGCAAAATCAGTATTGCACCACATAAGTTTGTGGAACGCAATCTGACCCACTAGCTCTATAGAGAGGCTAAGCATTGCCAAAACAGACCTCAAACAATGGTCGTATAAATCACAATTTTATATGCTAACCAAAGGGTCATTTGAGCAGTATCAGGGAAAATGTGCAGTGGCTCAAGACCTCCTTCTATCTCTATGTGCACCTGAACTTAAATTTTATCAGCTCAATGCCCACCTGTTTATCACTAGAACACATAAAGACCCACCAAAAAAATCTAATTTTGGAGTTTGGCTGCCTAGCCTCACAATGTATCATGTATCTGGGAATTTGACACCTTGGCAAATTAAGGGGTCTGTTTCTACAACAAATGTGTTTTACCAGTTGCACAAGTAGACTTGCTTCTAGAAGCAAAGGGCCAAAAAAACTATTGAAGCTGCCTTGGTGCAACATTGTTGTAGGGCCATAATTTGCAATGTTTATCATTTAATATTTTAGATTTTTTATTTTACTGCTATCATTGGCGCCCTACAGTCCACTTGTACCCCCGCACACACACACACACACACAGTATAAGCCCCAGCCCCAGGAGAGCCCCAGCCTCAGGAGAAACCCTCTGTTACAGTCATACTGTTACTTAGCATACTAAAGTCATCAGTAGACCTGCTGAACCATTTTTTTCCTGCATGTTGAAGCCATAGACAGGCCTATTGAACGATTTAGCTGGTGTCTTCCACTCACTGTGGATGCCATTTCTGTATGTAATCCCCAGCTGAGACATTATCACTGAATTTATGTGATTAAAACACTTAGAATTGGCAAACACAGAGGCCATACAGAACCATCAGTACGCTGGCCACTGATGCATTGTGTCCAACACAGTCAGAGTCTTGACTCTGGACTCTAGAGAGACAGAACACATTTGAATGTGATAAGCGCAGCAGTCATGGCTGTTTAAGTACACTGAGTGCCAGTGCTGAACTCTCCCCCGTCGGCCGCTTTACCCTGGGGTAATAATTAACAACCCTGTCGCCAATTCGTCAGCAGTCAATTACACCCGCCGCTCCCGCGGACCAGACGCTATGACTGCGAGCGACGAAGAGGTACGCCAGAGAGAGAGAGATGAAGAGAAAAACCTTCAGAAATGGAGATTATTGCAGAGAGGGCTTTTTGTGCAAAAGCTGAAGAGGCCTGTGTCAGGAGGTGAGCGGCGAACACCGGTGACCTGCTTTCCCCCCAAAACATGGAGCCATTATTGCGGATTACACAGAACCGGGACTTTTGGCGCCAGCGTTAATTGGAGCTCAAGCTCATGTCGGATTTCCAATTACTTTTATGCTAGCCTACGGTTAATGCACTGACAATGGGCAGCGAGGATGACATTCTGAGGGATTGAGAGAGGGAGGGAGGGAAAGAAGGCAAAGTGTCTGCTGTCACCGATGGCGATAACACCAATTGCATAAGCTGGTCATTATTTGTTACTCAGGTAACTGAGATTGACCAAAAGCAAGAAAAAAGTGTATGAAGGCTTGTGTGTAGATCAAGACCATCCATGCAGGCAGTTCTGTCCAACTGCTTGATATGACTATAAAATAAAATTGTTTGTTTCAACTTCTTGGCTTCTTCCTATATAAGCTCCAGTACCATGAAATATACACTGTACTGGCCATTTACCTGAATATACATTAAAGGTTAAGGTCTAAGGGATACTTTCATTGGGGTTTGCAACTTAATTTTCGTTAGATGCGGCTCCTCTACCTATATAGTACCCAACCCACATCTAATTTGTTAACAACCAAGTAACAAACTGCTAAACTAGTATACAAACTCATCTCCAGCAAGATGACTAGTAAGTAGGGCTGGGCGATATGGGAAAAAATCTTATCACAATATTTTTTATATCAGTTGATAGCGATATATATCACGATATAAATCAAATCACTATTGTCTTTTTACTTTAAGTGAGAAGTAAAGACATCAAAATGTAAAAATGTATAATAAAAATAAATTAAACACACACACATATATATATATATATATACTGTGTTAAGCAGGCTGTTGCTGGCCCTTTAAGTTCAGGCTGAGGAAAGGACTCGTAGCGTTGAGTCGACTCTCTATCGGCTCAAATGGGGAGATGGTTTAGTGATTCTGTTTTCAGTAGAAAATAAAGTTTCCCTCCTCGGGATCTTTGGCTAAAAGTCAACTTTGCCTCAGCGTTCTCACTCGAATTCCTACAATATACATATTTATCTTTATCGATTACGAAATTACGTCGATTAGCATAACGTGCGTCGATGCATCGCTAAGGTGGCCGCGCCCACTGAAGGCATGGATTTATCCGGAGCGCAAACTGCAGTTACAAACAATCGCTCGCGCGCAAGTTGTGGGAGAGTTTTACACAGAAACGCTCTGTCAGCTCTGCACAGATTACCACAACAGTACAACTGACCGAGCACTTGAAGCGCTAACATCCTATAGCGCTATGTCAACACAGCAGCGAGACAGCAACTGTTATTCCAATTTTAGCAGATTATTTTAAGAGTATTAACACGTTTAACGTGTTTCTTTCAGTAGTAGTTAACGTTTTAGGTCGACATTTTCTCTCATTTTATTCTCTCTGCTCGACTGTGACGCCTGCAGTAAGCAGATTACTAGCAGGTTGGTTAAACTGCCGCTACGCCTACACTGCATAAAATGGCTGGAACTCTAGTTCAGTCACCAGATTGGTTTATAGCGGCGCTATTCTCATTCTTATTGGCTATTCGTGTTGTCTCTCAAAACATGGACGGAACTTAATTCTATAGACTTTCTGTCGACTTCGTTTTACAGCTCTATCGAGGAAACGTTATTTTGCGATAATTATCGTTATTGTTTTTATCGCCAAGCCCTACTTGTCAGGCATTTATTGCATCTGTTATGAAGATGTATGATGCTTTACTGGCAAAAACACAATCATTGCCATGTAACCCCTGCAGGACCACCAAAGAGCAATACTCACTGACGCTACGACCATGACAGTAATTTGTCACCCACATAATATTGGCACTTTGGTGGTCCTGTAAGTGTCTTGTCCATTGAAGAACAGGGGTCTAAAAAGTATGCATTGGAACAAATGGACTATAGTGTGTAATTGTAGAAGTACAAAGTTCACCTGTATGTTATTTGAAGGTGCTTGCTGAGGTGCTTGCTGAGACAGTTTGGAATTCTGTGGTGCTTAAACTAACTGAGTTCTTTGGAGATCACACAGGTAAACAGTTGTTAGCAGTTGGTCTGGCCCAAAACACCTGAACTGAACGATTAGGAGTTAAATACCTATTATCCAGCGTCCGTCGATTATCTACATTAAGGTTAAGGCTTAATTGATATATTGACAATCAGCAAGCTTCTTTGGTCAGGAGATACAAAACTGGCCTCCCTGAGGCACCCAGATAGTTCAACCCAGTTAGGGTGGTCCACCGGACAGGAGTGGTATTTCACACACTGTGTAGTACTAAGTGTTTAGTAAAAAGTGTTATTTTGTAGCCACAAGTAAATCATAGTGTTTAGTTTGAATGTTTTGTGTAACATTGTACCGCTTTTCTTTGTAGGCAACATGCAGCAACATGAAGCTGCACTCGCTCTCCAGAGTTGTTCTGATCCTCGCCTTAGATTATCTCTTCATCACTTAATCTCTCATCTTGGCAAACGCAGATTAAATAACACAGCATGTACGATTACGCTGCTAATTAACCATGATAGAGAGAAAGAGAGTGAGAGAGAGCTAGGGAGAATCTAGAGTTGATTCACACCTCCCCTTGATTCCACCTCCATCTGTCTTTTCCCTCAGTCATCCCTCATTCCCTTTTACCTGATTTTGTATTACGAGCCACACTTAGACTCCTGCCTCAGCTTAACTAGCCATTAGTCTTGAATTATGAGCTGCAGTGATGCACTCACGTGCACAGTCCTATCTCACCAATTCATCCGGCCTGTGTGAATTACAGCAGGGGGGTGAAGATAAATGGCACAGAGCTGATGCCAACTCATACATACAGTGGCAGAGGGTAGATGAGAGTATACTGGCATTTCACATTGTTGCACAGTGAGTGTGGAGGCATGTACACCTACAGGTTGACTTAAGAAAGTTTGATTTGGGCATATTTGATTTGAACACTCTTTGTGAAGTTTTCACTGTTTTTATTTAGAAGCAGAAATAAAAAAACAGAAAGGCTTTAGAAAATAACTGTTTGTACAATGATCAATGTGACATCCAAATGAACCATGTTGATGAACCATGTTCAGCATCCAGAGTTTGTTTTTTTAGTTTTGCAGGTTAATGTAATTTACTTGTCCAAAAGTATCCAGACAGTCCTTCTATTTAGTGAACTCAGAGTGACAAGGCCTGGAGAAGTCTAAGGTCACCTTGTCGAATGCCAAGTGTCAGCAAAAGGGGTATGAAGTTACCCAGCATTGCGCTGTGGAGGTGGAGATGGAGATGCTCTTGTGGTTGGATGGAATCAGGGTTGGGTGGGTTATTGTAAAATGTATTCTGTTACAGATTACTGGTTACCTGTTAAAATGTAATTGTAACCTGATCCCAAAATTACTATATTAAAGCAGCGTTTGGCGAAAAAAGGCTGAACTGGCTCATAATGTTTTATACCAATGTGTCATGTTTGGACTTATCAGCTCTCAGTGGTTTCAGCAGCTCATAGAGATCAACATGCTCTATGAGTTTAAAAAGATATTAATTTCATTTGAAACAAAGTGGAAGTTAATCGTCTCAGATACAAATGAAGATCGTTTACATGTTTATATTTTTCATACCCATCATTTGAAAAACTATTGGAGAACAAAATCGCACATGCACCTCATAAGACTTTGCTAAAATATCTCCCAGTGACAGCCCATCCCAAATTAAAAGACTCTATTTCAAATCTACATGATTCATGTGACACATTTTGGTGAAAGATAAGTTTGCATGTGAATGTAGTCCTGCTGACAATCACCCTGATTACAAAATGTGCCTGTAATCTCATCACTGTCTTTTTATTGGAACTGTAAGAGAATACAGTTTGGTATTGAGGTCTTCTACGTACAACATGAGGTCTTAAAGCCTTGTGTTTGAGAAACGAATAACAATTCACTCTTCACCCCAAACTCTTGGCAAAAAACTGGGCAGGTTTTCAGATTTACAGATACACTGCGACATTGTTTCAGGGGCTTCCCTGGAATAGGCTTGGTTATAAAAGACTAACTGGGTGAATCAACTTGCTACAGCGCCACCCCGGGCCAGACCAGTGCTGCAGCTCTAGTTATTTAGGAACACCAAAGATGGAAGCTCACCGATTGAGTGTGAAGCTGGTTGTCACACCCTGCTCGTCCTCCTCTGTATAAGTCCTTGTTTAGGTCCTGTCATGTCCGCGTGGTGTTTGTTTTGATTATGTGCTTCTTGTCTCCACCTGTTTCTCGTTCGTCTTCAGTCCTGTCACCTGCTCCCTCTAATTACCTGGTGTTATATATACCCTATGTTTGCAGTCTGTCTTTGTTCAACGTTTTCTATAAATTCCATGCTGTTCATTCATGCTTTTCATTTCTGTGAGTTGTGTTCTGCTCCTGCCTGTTTTTGTCTGTCTTTGTCACCATGGACTTTATTAAAACCTTTGATCCTCATCTGCGAGTGTAACCGCCTCCTCCGTCTCCTCCACCGTTACACTGGTTAAATGTTGACTGTTTCCTGACTGTTTTTTCCTAATAGGCAGCACAATGTCAGAATAAGATTTCAGGGACCCCCTAGAAATTAGATTTTTGGACATTCGGGAGTTCAAGAGGTTAATTAGGGACCCCTGGAACCCCTTATATTTTGAACCTTGTGGGCCTTGGTGCCAGGTCTGTATGAAATACTGCTCTAGCAAATTTGAATCTGAATGGCACATCGCAGTGTCTAATTTGTTTCAGTCTTCTATGTGCTAATGTTGCATAATCGTTCAATATGCCTGCTTTGGTGTGACTGTTATAATGGAGTGTTTTTCGTGGAGGGGGGTGGGGGGTGGTTGTGGGGGATCACCAAACGTTTCTCAGGTATCACGTGAACCTGCTTTTGAAGCGGCCTCCGCCTGCCGAGCACTACAGAGTGGGAGAGTAATTACTGCCTCCATTGAGTGTCTCATTTCATCCGCTATAATCTTTTTCTCCATTAATGTATTATTAGTTGGATTTGGTACAAACAGATTAAACAGAGGGCGCGAAAGGCAGAAGTCATTTGTTAATTGAGTAGGCACCTTTTATTTGGATCCCTCTTCCACTCGGAGCGAGTGAGGCGTAAAGGAATTCAGCTGCTGAGTTTGTATTGTAGATTAGGCCATGGGGTTATTACAGAGTGTGTGTGAGAGAGAGAGAGAGAGAGAGAGAGAGAGAGACGAAGAGAGAGGACTGGAAAGGGGCCAGTGTTGGATGAATGACACTATATTGCTTCAGCCAGCCACGTCTTAGTCTTGGTGACGTCCAGATTTTTATCGAGAAATGAATTAAACCTTGATTTTCTGTCCACTCAGCAAAGAGCAGCCCAGCAATCCATATCCATAGCATTTTATTGTACACTTTTTTTTCTAAATCTTTTCTGGTGCAGAGAAGTGCTCAAGCTGTGTGAATACACACACGCACACCCAATATCGAGGTGTAATGTTTGACGCTGATATGCGTGTTGTTTTTTACATGATTTATTTCCTTTTTCTGACCAATTCTACATTAAGCACCTGCCCGCTCAGGCCTGGTCTCAGTGGATAGCTGGCTATGGGAGGAGAAAAAGAGGGAGAAATAGATGGAGAGCAAGAGAGAGAATGGGTGGGGGGGGGATCAAATTAAAATCCATCAGCTAATGTGACGTCGGGTAATGAAATAAGAATCTGACACTTGCGCGTATTGAAATGCAAAAGAGGTGTCCCACCGTTACCCTGGCAATTCATCATAAAAGCCAACGAACTTCTACTTAATATACATGAGCTCCTGTGAATTATTACGAGTCTCCTCAGCCTAACAAACTTCTCAAAGTGCACGCACAAAAGGGTCAAGCGTATTATTTTTGCTTGCGTCACATGCGAAGGATAATCTAAATGGCTTTCTGCAGGAGAAGTGAAAACCAGCCTCACTTTGAACATGTTACAGTCTTTTCTCCCTCTAGACGCCGCTTTCTCTCCTTCTCTGTCTGGCTGTTTGGAACGAGGGCGAAAGAGATAGAGGAGTGAGACGTGCGCTTGTGCCTATGTGCTTGTGTGTGCGTGCATGTGTGTGTGTGTTAACTGGCTGTATCAGAAGAAAGGTGGAAAAGGCTATTTCCAGTGCTCTAATTCATCTCTGCCAACAAAGTCTCCAGGCTTTGCTTGTGTTAGCTGTGTACCACTCTGAAGAGTGCTTTGGTACTTCTTGTACCCTTTTCACCTTGTTTTCCTGGCCCTGAGGGTATTGGGCCATTTTCTTCGGCACCCTGTACTTCACTTTCCTTTTTTCCTCCGCCTTTTTCCTTGAGAATACGGCACATTGTAACCCTGTTAAGGTGGAGGGGAAGAGTCTTAAAGCAGCATGTCAGTAGGATAAGTGGTGCAGGTACTAGAGCCCCAGCTAAGAGGTGCGACATTATGGCTCAAAAACATGTGTAATGACAGATGAGAGTTCATAATGCTATTATGAGGAGGGCACGAACAGAGGAAGCATCTGAGGCAATGCGAGGGAGTAAATGGCACAGATATGGTCACTGGTATTACTGACGAAATGCTCAAACGCACGTCTAATACAATCCCACAATAACCTGCTGATGAACTCTGCTTATGGCTTATCGCAGCAGGAAAAAGAATGTGGTTTTCTCAACCAAATCAAACGTGGACCTTCAAAATTTCACATAGCAGTTGCATATGTACTCTTAAGTAGAACACAGACTAAGCATTTAGGCCTTGACACTTAGGGCATCTCTGGCGATCTCACAGCTATCCCTGGCCGGATTTATTACAGACTTTAGCTGGGACTATTTTTGGTTTCATGACCGTCAAGGCTCCAAGCAAGTTGAGACAACTCAGACTGGTCAGAGAGAATGGGTGATATCACCCTAAACACATATTCTAATGCTAGTTACTAGGTCAGCATATCACCTTTTACCTGTTCTTTCATAATGCAAAGACGATAATGAACCATATATGTTTAGTTATGCAAACTATTTTTGTTCGTGACTGAAAAGTGTCTGCATTGATAGTGGAGGAAGCATGTTGGTGTTGTTGTAGCGCGCTTTGGTGAAATGCTCTAAATGCAGCTTGTATTTGTACTGCATTAAGAACTGCGCTGTAATGCATTTTTTAACACAACAATGCGCAAAACCGTCTCTGTGTAGCTCAAAGCATCTGCGTTCACATCTTGGGTGGTGAGGTATTCTTCTGGCCTAAAGGTAGCCTACAAGCAAGCAGGTATACTATAAAATGTAATCCTGCTGAACACACTGGTCTATTGTCTTGCTGCCATCAGCTTCTTCTGAACAAAATGTGTCTTCTATACATAATAGCAGTTTAATGCAGCTACATTGAGGGGGTACTATATCTGCAGTGGAAAATAAAGAAGCTGCCACCAAAAGGGAGCACAGTCAAAGACGTACCATGCAAAATGGAACCATGGAAACTTGTTGTGCAAACATATCTTTGTGTTGAAAATCTGAATAAATCAGGTGACTTTGGTCCCAAAATCCGAACGTCTGATCCACTTTTTTGTCAAACTATTTTGTTGTTTGACATTTGCACAGCTACAACTGCTATTAATGCACTACTAAAACCTGCTGCTCACATGGACCAGCGAGTTTATTGACAGAAGAAGTTAGAACACGTTCTGGAAAAAACTAATGTGTAGCATCATTAGCTTGACATGAACACAACATAGGAAATCATATATAGAGCAATGGTTTTACACCTGTTTGCTGCAGACACCCATTGGGCCATGCTGGTAGTGCTGGTTCTGTTTCTTGCTTTCCTTTTTTTTGTTAAGCTGCAAAAACTGCAGCATATTGATTATTTTGACAAAATGTTATGTTTATATTTTCAGAGCAAGACAATGTAAAATGCTTTTCTTTTCAATCGTATTGGAACCCATCCATCCTGGCTGCTCACTCCTTTTAAAAATAAAGATCCTACAACATGACACAAGTCATTTAACCACAGTATCTCAAACTGAGAAAAATGAAAAAACCAGCCATAATCAAAACAAAGAACGTATAGATATCATAACTGTGCATAACTATGATTTTTGTGTCGTATGTATGAAGACCCCTACCCGTGATAAAATCACAGTAACCCACACATTGTGGCCTATTCTTTTATTATATAAAACCAATAGATCCAGTCATAAAATCTGATTGGCCGAGCTGTGTTTCAAGCTGTTGTATTTGATTTGATGTTTGATATACACATGCCTATTTTAAGTGAGGTAGTTATATGAGTGAGAAACTGGAATGTGAAACCATATACAGACCTGTAGGGTATATGCAGTTAAACAATAAAACAGTGCAACGTCTTTAAATAAATCTGTTTTGATAAAGTGTCAGTAGAGTGTCATTGGAAGAAATACCATCACACAGAGGACAGCTGATCACCAGACTTTTCCTCAAGCCGTCCCCTCCAAAACACATCAGCCATGAGCGTCCACATCATCCAAACCAAGAGGGTCATATTTAGGGTTGAGTGTCTAAAAGAGAGCCGGAGCACAAAGCAAATGCAACATAATACATCCTAATCTGTGCTTAATTCCTTTCTGCGCGCGTCGCAGTAGGAGGGTTTTTACTCCTGTGTGTGCACAGTGGCATTGTGTACCATCAAACAGCTTCTAATGAAACGGCCCACTTCAGCATTAATGAAAGCTGCCGTGATGAGGCCAGGGCCTTAAGGGAAGGAGGAGGGTATTTTTTCTATCCCAGATAATTTTCACAGCCCACTACGAATTTCGCTGTGGACTGAAAGCTGTCATATCAATCTGTGGGGTCTGCCGCTGGTTGGTAATGTATAATTTATATGACATGTTTTTACCGCGGTCCGCCATAATGCCATTATATTATTTCAGAATGTCTTTGGATTCCCCCTGGAGATCCTCCTATACAAATCAGCCCCGTCTCCAACCAAATAGGGCCAAAGATTAATGACAAACGTGGCAAGGACAAATGAGAGCGTCCGGTGATATCATGCAAAGTTTTGCATATGAAACGCCTCTGCGAATATACTAGAGGCCAGAAACAAAGCGAGCCGTTCTCATGCGGCCTGTGTTGACCCCTATTCGCGCGAACACAAGGACCGGGTCTCACACTGTAATCACAGCCTTTGTCTTACTTGTTGGCTTTCTGGATCGTTTCATTGCGCTGAATAGCAAGTGTACCCTTCTATTTTGCATGTGTACCTCTTTGAATCAGTCTATGCTACGTGGTGACCTAGTGCGGCTTGACGGCCCAGACCAGTTATTGAACTTATAAGCTATATTTAAGCCTTAACCTTCAAATGCATAGCTTTGTCGCCCAACTAACTGTGTTAGCAATCTGTCTCCTAAATCTAATATAAATAAATCTACACTCAGCAAGTAAAATCATCAACATAGGCAATATACAATGTCATTTATCTGAGTATGAGAATCTTTTAAGATATTTCAAATGTATTCCTCTCTTCAGTAGACAGTATTCTCTTGTTATTGGTAATCAATTTAGCTTGTTCTTAAAAACAAATATCAAATATTTTACTGACAACAAAAAAAACGTATGCACGTCAGGATTAAAAAGAACAATGTGTCATAATGTGCCAAAGCTTACTCACTGTGAGGCCTACCATAACAAATTCATGTATACTTAGAACCATGTTGACTGACCCGTGGCCAAAGCTTAAGGGCCTGTGACAAGTGCCATATGTCCTCTGAATGAGAGAGAGAGAGAGAGAGAGAGAGAGAGAGATTGTCACACGTACCTAGTAGCTCTTGAGATGGATGGCAGTGGTGCTTTGCTGATGAGAGGCCGTTCACAGTAATTTCCATTTGGTTGAGGAGTGGGAGCTGATTAAAATGTCCACACTGCTCATTCCTATTACCCCCGTACTCACTCGCGCCCCAGCCCTACTCCCTCAATTAAAGAGCCCTCGCTCGCATCAGTGGAGCCCGCAGAATGGCAGCTGACAGAATTACAAACGCTTCCAGTCACAATTTACTCTCCTGACAATTAGAGAGCAATTTGTTTCATGTTAACTGGTCCTCCGGGGCCCAGGCTCCACTGGATACATCCACAACAGCTGCCCCTAGCATTGGCCGAGGAGTTTGTTTCAGTTCTATTTAGGATCACTTACACTCACAAATACACAAGCATTGTGCATGTCTCACTGCTGATGGAACAAAAGCTCCAAAAAATTACTTTACAAGACAAAGAGACATGTTTAATTGGAACGTTAATGGAGAAACTCATTTTTACAAGCAATTTGGGAGCATTTTTGTTGGTCCATTCCTCGTGAATTTTTGGTACAACATAAAAGTCAAATGGCTTTTTTAAATTATGTAAAAAAATGTATGTAAAAAAATGAAAAAAATGAAGAATTATTATTATTATTGTTATTTATATTCATGTGCATTTAACTTTCTGTGTTATGCTGTCTTGTCTTGTATATTTATGTTATAACATTTACTGTTCTGTCTAGTACTTATTGTACTGCTTACTCCTATGACTGCATACATTTTCCAGCTTGTTTATGAAGTTAAGTGAAAGTAATGCTACTCATTTAACCATATACAGCTATGACTTTAATTGAAGGATTAATGTTATGTATTTATAAAGCTGTAATTGAGCATTCATCAGCAGCTTATGCCAGTAATTGCAAGATGACATGACTTGAGTGACACTGTATTGA
This sequence comes from Megaleporinus macrocephalus, assembly GCA_021613375.1. Lineage (NCBI taxonomy): Eukaryota > Metazoa > Chordata > Actinopteri > Characiformes > Anostomidae > Megaleporinus > Megaleporinus macrocephalus. Next base: position 29,414,750 of record CM038704.1, on the reverse strand, counting down.
CATAAGAGGCCTAAAGGGACATACATTTGTCCCATTTGTTCTTAACTATGTTTTCATGTCTGCAGCCACAAAGTTACAGAGATACGTGCAGAAAGTAACAGAAACTGCAAAGCTTTTCACAGAAGAAAGCAGCACCAGTCATGGAATAAAGCAGCAGTGATAAGGAAATGCTGGAGAGCAGATGGTTGGACATTGTTTAACATCAAAATAAAATGTTTGTGTGATTTGAACTATTACTATTAGCTAAAGATTTAATGAACAGCCAAAAATAGTGGGGCATTCATAGCGACCTGATGACAAGCCTGTACTGATAGTCAACTACTATCAGTTGTAATATAGATATAATATAAAACAAACAAACTGAACTTGCATTTTATTATTCAGTAAACATGAATTTACAAATCCACGTTGATTTTGTGACAGTTGCCAAATGCCCCATGGCTGCATGTGCACTCATGGTTTCATGGTTTGAGAATGATAACACTTAAGTCACTTTAGTTTAAGGCCCTTCATAGAACATCTTATGATATTTTGCAATCACACAACACATGAGCTGTTCATAAATATTCAAGTATTGCTTTTTAAACACGATTCAAAGCTTATATGTGTCAAATAAGTGTTCTCTGCTACTTTAACACTACCATGTAACAACATCAGCTACTCAAGTTGTAGTTGACTGCTGCCAGTGCTAGTTTGTACACAGGATGATTTTCTTTGTTGTATTTGAACTCTGCAAGTGTTGTAGTATATTCCTAATTCAGTGTTATGTTTTGGTTAGAAACAAAAAGTAGAAACTGAATCAATGAAAACAAATTTTTTTTTCTGTGGCGATAAAGCTAAGCAAGCTGCCAAAATGCCTACCATTTCAGGGTTTAATCTGATGGCCTAATGTGGCAGATTAATCACCAACAAAGTAAACATGGAATCAATGATCATGTTTTGATTTCCAGTGGGTGGGACCAATTTAGAGAGCAGTAATGTCAGGCTAGGTCATCTGGAGGTCTTTCATACATCAGTGCCTGACTGATGAGTTACAGTCACAGTTGTTAGAAATTGAAAACAGCAGCAGCTGCCAGTAATTTTCACTGAGGTGATGGGGTTTTGACATTTATGTTTCAGGCATAACTGTAACAATCAAAAACGGCAGCTTTAAAACTCATCAGTTGACCCCAAAGTCCCTGGTGCAATGTTGAAAATGACATTATTTTTTTTCCATAGAGAAAGATGACTTAGACCCAGGTCTCATCTGACTGCTAGTTTTATAGTTTACTAACAATAAAAGTTGTGTTGATCTTGATCTGATCTTGATCTTGCCTTTGTTTAACAGAAAAAAAGTTCAACAGACTAGACAGCATTGTCTGTATATGTCCCTGAGCTTTAAAGATAGAACAGATCACACTATGAGCTACCATATAGTAGCGCTCCATTGTTGCTGGCAGAAATGTCCTTCTGCTGTTATGAAATAACAAGCAGTGCACGATAATACACTACTGTTCTGAAAGACTGAGAATGTGTATGAAAGACATAGGACATAGAGTTAGCTATGAGAAAAGGGCCAGTGATATAAGCGGATACACAATGCAGGGGTCAGCAGTATAAGCTGATAATGCAGTTATTTTGCAGCAGTGTTTGTTATCCACACTGTAAATATGGGAGCTTTTTATTTACACAATGGACCCTTACTTGTGCAGCAGTGTGGCTAAGAAAACACGAGCCTTCTGCCTTTTCTTATGCACCACGCTTTTCTCCTGAGCTACTTTCTGTAGTGGAACCGCTAAACTTCTGTGGTGGTTTTTCCATTGTGCTTTGAAAAAGGGCTTTGAAATGCATTAGCACAACACACTATCTGAAGAAAGACCAAGCATGGATTTGAGACACAGCAATAAGGCACAAAAATGGGACACTGGGAATTGTATATATATATATATTTATATATATTTTTTGCCCATCCCTATTGGAGGCTTTCTTTTGTTGTTCAGTGACGACTTGATACTGCAAAGTTATATCGGTGATTTCCTCCCCACCCCCCAAATCACTTTTTTCTCTTTTCTTCTCCACCATAGCAAATTTGTTTTCAGGCTCCATAAAATAGCCTTTTCTTATTTCTGAGCGGCACTGTATGCGGTGGAAAATCTTTCACATAATGTATCTTTAAAAGCACATTACTCTGTCCCGTACACCGTTAAAGAGTTAAGAGCGCAGTTAATATTTACAGTCGTGGAGAAAGGGAGAGAAAGAGAGAAGGAGAGAGGGTGAGAGAAAAAAAGAAAAAAAAACAGAGAGGAAAAGAGAGAGGATTTCAGCGTGGAATAAAACTCCCCCACCCACATATACACACTCGCTCCCTCACTGCAGCAGTCGAACAATTGCTATTCACAATCCTATCCTTAATGCCTAAGACCCACATAAAAGAAGAGAGTTTAAGAATATAGGGATAAGCTCTTTCAGCTTTTCTAAGTCTTAAGGCTGGTTTATGCTCACTGAATGCGGAGCATCGGCAGCCACTGCTGTTGCCACTCTAAATAGATATTACAATGATTTGGGAACAATGCGACTCCGCTGATTCTTCCAGACGCAAAAATACATATATGTGTGTGTATATATAGTTGAATGGGAGGCAAACATTAGCGGCGCGGGCTGACAATGTGAGCGGAGGAGAGATGCAGAAGAGGAGAGTAAGATTAATGTCTGCATGAGAGAAAAGGCGCGATGGCAGTCGGGGTGTTTGTGAGGAAAGCTGCGGCTGGGAGATGCTTTAGAGAGGCTAAATCTTCCCCACAGCACAATGCGGCGCAGCTGATACAAGCAGCAGACATGGGGTCACCTCCCCTCCGGAGACAAAGAGACGCCAGCAGCACCCAGAGACACCAGCGGCTCTACCGGAGCAGAGATGAGCTCTAGTACACACCCTGACCCACCAGTACACCCAAACCTACAGACACAAGTCAAGGAATGTTTATTAGCGCGACCAATCTTTTAATCACTCAATTTTGTAATACAAAAACATTTTAGTATCTTCTTCATACATCATTCAATACATCCTTACATCCAAATACATCCTTACTCTAGCTCATCGCAACTCATCAGCTCAACTCAACTCAACTCAACTCAACTCAACAAAACTCAACTCAACGCAACAAAACTCAACAAAACTCAACTCAACTCAACTCAACAAAACTCAACTCAACTCAGCTCAGCAAAAATTAACTCAACTCAACTCAACTCAACTCAGCAAAATTAAACTCTACTCAACTCAGCTCAGCTCAGCTCAGCTCAGCTCAGCTCAACCCAACTCAGCTCAGCTTAACCCAACTCAACACTCAACAACATACTGCTCAATGCAACTCAAAAAAGCTTAATTTACAAAATCACAAGACTTTTCAGCCTTAACAAATGTATTTAAACATCTTAAGGATACATAATTCTGTTAAACTCAAGCACACTCAACTAATCTCAACTCAACTTGATATAATACAACTCAACACTGCTTAACACAACTTAGGTTAGCTCAGCTCATTATAACAAGCTTTATTTGTATAATCATAAACAGCTAGTGTTACCAAAAGCATTTAAATATGTTATTCATATGTCACTCTGGGTCAACAGCAAAAAATCACTGTAAGCTTTTATTAATAATATGCAAATACATTTTGATGTGGTAAAGGCAGTGAAGACACAGTCTAAATGATTCACTCTAACAAATTCCTCAGACCAGTCATAGACATGGAATTATAAAACTGTGTAAACTTTCATTACAACAATTTCATTATATTATCTCATCACAGGACAGCATACATGAAGACACCACGGAAAAGTCAACTTGGCGTGACTTGTGACCCCCTTAGGTGAAGGTATAGTTTAACTGCAGGCCTATTATCTTGTAACTACAATTAATTACTTGTTTGTTACTATTAATTACCTACCCACTAATAATTATCCAGTCAGTACTGTAAAAAACTAACACGTAAGTATGAACAACAGCATGCACAAATCTGAAACCCTTTATATATTTCATTTCCAGTCAAAATAATGGCTACAAGTTATTGATATTTCAGCCAATATATTTCAGATGAGATAAGATGTAAAATAATCCACTTGCAGAAGGAGAAAGTCAAAAGAAAAAATAAATTTCTATAAATTGTGAAAATATTTGAATAAAAGGCATCATAACAAACCAGGAAACCCCGGTAAACCATAAAACTGTCAGATAAGCAGCAATCAAAGCTTTCTTTGTGAGATTGGAGAAAACTCTTTCCTCAGATCAGAAAATAATCCATGGGTTTTCTGTCCATTCTTCCACTGTGAGTAGACTCAACATGGTGGATCTGAAAGAATGCACAGCTATCCAGAAGCGGTTACTGATAAAAGCAAGTGGGCAAAAATAATAACAATAATTTTTAAAAGCTGCTTGTGTTCTCCGAACAATGGACTGACCACCCCAGAGTCCAGACCTTAACATTATAACATGTGATGACTGAAAAATATCCCTCCAGCTTTCGTTGAAAAACTGAGAGCAAATCTCCTGGAAAGAATGCCAGTTGTAATAAAGACTGTTTATTTAAACAACTAGTATATTTAGTTGTTGAGGCTTTATGCTGAATATGTATCTGCCTTTTTCTTAAATTGTACTAAATGACCACTTTGCCAGGAAATGATATAAATGTAGGGCACTCTCTGACTTCTGCACAGCACCGTATTTATGAAAGTAAGTTGAAATGTCATGCTGCAGACTGCTTAAATACACCAAACAGTTTTCCTCTAACTGCACATTAATCTGTACATGTTTTAAGTAGATACTTTCTGTTGTATTTCATCGAAATTCAGAAATTCCTCCGTGTTGTGTCTGTTTGCTTTAGATGAGGTCTGTTGAGGTTTAGAGGTTTAATCGTTGATCTGAGTCTGATCACTGTAAACAGACAGAACTCTTGTGTGGTTTGCAAAGGCAGGCAGTCTACTAATGGACTATCAAACGACAAAGAGGTCGAACCGAAGAGCCTTTGGTGTAGCTCCGAATAAAAACTGATATTGTGTTTGGCGCATTTATCTCTTTCTCCGGCTGAGAAATTGTGAGAGGCTTTTCTCTCCTGTAAAAATAGCCTTAGGGGTGCAGATGAACCCCCTCCAACAGACATACACACACACACACACACACACACCCTTGTCTTAATCCAGTAGAATCACTGCTCTCTGACTCTGCCACCTTTCCACAATTACAGAAACCCCATAATCCCAGCAGCCTCCATTTTCCTGCCCGATTTAAGAAGGGTAGAGATCAGGGGGGATCACTCACCCCCTCCCCGTACACCCCCATCCCCCCCTCTTCTTCTCCACAGCCCTCCAGCTCCAGCGCTGCAAATCACACGGCGATGGCTCGGAGAGATTCTAATGCTGGCCTGTCCTCATGGTCAGTGCTTAAACACAGTTTAGTGGCTTAGTGCGGATTTGCTTGTATCAGAGCTACTGGGTGGTTAGGAGAGGCTTTTTTCGAGTGTATTGCGCTTGTTCACATGTGTTATGTTGCCAAGATGGCCTTTTCGGAAGAGGCTCAAGAATTCACCAAGTTTGAAGTGTGGTCAATGAGATACTTGACTTAGAGGGTGAGCCTTTCTCGGTGGCCATGCTCCTGCAGTTTAAGCTGTTTCTAACGGAGACATCCCTAATTCAAGCAGAACAGATATGACTGCCATATCCCTCTGGATAGGGATCCAACCCAGGACATTTCTGCTGCACCACTGGTCTAGCAGTACAGCAGCGGGCCTAATGATCCAAATGTAATATGCTCACGAATAAGTGTTTTTTCTATAGTGACTGTTCTACACACGGCTGGAATAAACCTCTTTCAGGGAGAAACTGTGGTGGACAGTGCAGCTTTTGCCAAAATATCTAACTGCATCCTTTATTCCAAATGGTATTTAGCCAGATAACTGTAAGCTTAGTTCCATCTAACATTGGATTTTCTGCCTCACGATGGTGGATCACTTTTTTACTGGGTTTTCATCACCATGACAACTTGTGCTGCACACATAAACTTCTATGGGGCAGGTTAAGTTCAGAATTTTAGATCACACACAACTCATAGTTTCTGAGTTTCTGACCAGACTTCTGATGAAGGTGGACCCCCCTGGTGTTTTTCGTGTCAATTTTTTTTTCTTTATGACGTGCGGCATCTTGCGGCAAATATGGTTTCTCAACGTGAAACAGATCATTTGCCACAGATGTCAACAATATACAGTTTTTACTTCTTTGGTAGGCACTAATATGGTGGCAGTTAAACAGCATTGCTTTTTACAGTACAAGTTTTTTTCTTACAGTTTACTGTTTATGTGTGTACATAGTATGATTTAATGCTGGAGTGGGTAAACGTTTGTAGCATTTGATCTTCATTCTTCATATATTTTAGTATTACATGTAGTAAACCAGATAAGTAAAATTTACCCTAATAAATAATATAACCACCAGTGTAAACCCAATTTCCTAGTGTTGTATGTGTAATGTAGCAGTATATGATTTGGATGCAGCTTATTAGAAATCTCTGCCTTGTACTTCCATTCACTGGTCACTTTTTGGCTTTATTGGCTCTACCTACTATATAGCTCCACTAGAACTATGAACGGGTGAATATATATTTCTGCACAATTTATCAGTTCTATACATTCTGGAAAAAAATACTAAACAGTCATTGTGCTGGTAGGCATTATGTCCCAGCCATGGTACCAACAAGGATACATCTTCAATAGTTTTAGTTAAAAAACACAATTGTACCATTTTCCTTTGTAATTCCATTTTTACACTTCATATTTTTTTTTTCACAGCATGTGCCTTTTATCACAGGCCTGCATTGTATGATGTGGTAGTTTATGTGGCAATGGTGGAGTTTTTTCTATCCTCTTTTTAAGTTTAAACCAGTTAGTATATTTCAAGAACTATTTTGAGTAACATGGTAAATTCAAATACTAGTTTATCTACTACATTTGCCTGACCTGTGGGACAAAAATCTTCAAAGTGCTGTGAAATTATTTTATATTATATATGGGTATAAAGGATAATGACTACCAAGACAACCTTAATGACACTAAATGACTAAGAGGTTCTAGCTATTAAACAGAGAAAGCACAAAGTAAATTACCTCATAATTATGTGGACTAACACAGCAGTAAGTACAAACATGCTCACATTCAATTTTGAAGGTAACATGTTTAAGCAGGAAAGTAAATCAGGAACTCCACCAAGTGCTGGGTGAGGTATACGCTGAAAATGGCTGCACAAAGTTCAAAGCTATTTTTTTAAGTAAATGGTAAAAACTTATATACTTCTTTTTACAATTTCAATCATTTTGGTTTACAGGACATATAGGAAACACTACATAGGACATTTTTTTTTTATCTTTAAGAGCCTTATTGACAACGACAAAGAGTTGTTGTGTAGTACACTTCACCAATAGTTTGAGAATGTTTAAAATTGTAAAATAAAGTAAAGTTTAATTCTCTGATTTACTGCTTTGCTCCCTTCATTCATTATCTAACTCTAATGTTTAACCACCACTGCTCGTTCTCTCTCTCTCAAATATTGAATGCTGTGTTTAGGAACTTTATGTGACAATGACTATCTCTGTAACTGGCTGGTTCTCACTGTTCACATGGAGAGTGGAGCAGATATACGGCAGGCAGTGAAATTTGGGCACATCATAAAAAGAACAGATCCCAAGTACGGCTAGGCTTCCTTCATTCTTACCAAAGAGACATTTGAAAGAATGTACCGGCATTAACTTACACCTAATATCATCAATAAAGGAGAAGAGGGACAGGATCAACAAACAACAAAAACTATAGTCAGCTTACATTTTACATAATGTAGTATAAAGCAAACAGCTGTACCTCTGAAATGGTAATTTAATGCTAAATCAACAGGAAAAGAAAGCATTCCTAGAGTTTTTACAAATCATTGTCATTGCTGAGAGTGATTCATCACCCAAAACAAATTCCAGAAACGGTCTACTGATGAAAAGTTAGCTGACATATGGCTGACATAAACTGTGCAGAGCAGCTTAAGTATAAATGTACAGCACCAATGTAAAACTACCGGAAACAGTTTTCTAATAAAGTGTCCAGTCAGTATATATAACTATTGGTGTAGTTGAAAGATGTCAAACTAATGTTGCATCTTTAAGTTGGATGTAGCTCAGAAGAGCTTTCTAAAGTGCTTGTTAACTAAAGTGCTTTGCAGTGAATTGCTGGCCCCCCACTCTTGAATCTGAATCATGCTTCACAGACTTATAGTACAGAGAAAGAGAGAAATGGGGAAGAGACAGAGAGAGAGAGAGGGAGAGAGAGAAAGGGAGAGAGTCCCCAGAAGCAGCAGTAGCTGCACAATACACAGTGCTTAAGAAGACAAGAGATGTGCTTAAATGAATCATCCAGTTGGCTTAAACGGAGCTTGGCTGCCTCTGTCCTCCCAGCGTCTTTAAAGCGTTTGTTTGCCTGCGGGGCCTGCAATTCTTTCTCCATCCTTTCTCTCTCTTCCTCTCGAACACAGGATAGATTCTCTTCTTTAAAAAAAAAAGATTTATTTCAAAACCTTTAAATGGACTTGAATCGATCAATACCTTATTGTGTGTGTGACGAAAGAGACGCAGGAGGAGGGGGGAGAGCACCCCAATACGACAGATGTTACAATTCCGATTTGCCTTTCATTCTTTTTCAAACACACACAATAGCATAGCGAAAGGAATTTCAAAGGCTGGTTTAAATTGATTTAAGTTACAGCCCTTGTCATAAAGCTCTGTGTTTGCAAATATCACAAGGATGACTGGCAAAGAGAAGGAAAGACCGCATAAAAAGGACTAAGCCATTGTAGGCTTTTGCCCAAGCCTTAAGATTCCTTTAAAAAAAAAAAGAAATAAAAAGAGGCCTAGGCTTGGGCAGATTTGCTCTGAAAGTCCTTTGAGGTGAGGTATAAATATATTTGTTCAGCGTAAAAGATAGTCATCATGAAGAATAAACACCTTGGATTCAGAGGAGGAGAGGACATGAAAGGAAATGCTGGAAAAGAACACCCTACTGGTAGGAAAATCAGGAGAACAGAAGGCCATCTCTACTTTCAGATCAGCCAGAAGAAAAATCTTCCTGCTGCAGAAACGACACAGAAATACGCTAAATAAAAACTGGCATGTGTTCATGTGTAGAGTAGAGAGAGCGGGAAGTTATCATTACCATCTTAATAAGTGACAGAAGAAGATAGCTGAGTAGAGGTCAGAGTATGACTATTCATGTAGGTGAACACTTTTAAATCTCTCAACATAAAACAAGAGAATTGTGTCTTGCCTGTAGTTTTTGTGTAGGATATATATATATAGTGTTATAAATGACATCAAATAAAAATACATTTCTGAGCCTACCATGTACATGTAATTAGCCAGTACTTAAAAACACTGCCTAGCCACATGTTTGATTAACAATTAGTTCAGAACTGTGAATTCAGAATACTCTGGTAGATTTTGAAGTCTTGTCAATTGCCTATAACCTACGTAGCTTAGCTGAAGCAAACCTTACCGAAGATTAGTATTAACATGTGTCGTGCTACAATACCATGCTAATATTTATTAGAATCAAGAATCAGAAGTACGTGTGATGGTATCTATAGATATGGATGAAATAAAGCCAGTCAAAAAGTGGAAACCACAATTATGTATCCATCATATAGCTTTGAGGCATACCACCACACTGAACAGGAAAAAAAAAGCTGCTACTACACCTAGCAGGGAAAAAAATTACGCATGGAATTGAAAATAACTTTGTGCTTCATGAAACTTGCATGTTGTTTAACTTGTGAGGCAACTAGGAAATATAAATGGATCTTGAAGTCAGTATGTGGCGTATAGATGTGTACACAGCAGACTACACCACTTAAGTGTGCCATAAACATTCACTTGCATTCATAAGTGCTGTCTGCCTTATGTACATTCACACAATGAGGGTAAACATGAGGACGATAACAAATAGATGACGCTGGCTGACTAGCTAATGTTAGAAATGTGTTAAAGTAGGAGGTAAATCCTCAAACACAAAGACTTCATAACTTTGCAGCTTTCCTAAGGATATACGACAACTACCTAAGACTGTTATGATATCTGACATATAGGTACACAAACATTTACTGTATGAAGCAGTGCTTAATTTGTAAAACATCAGGTAATGGAACACTAAAGGTGGGGTGATCCAGCAAGGTCCTGGAACACATGGGCACAACAGTGCTTCAAGTGTCCATCTAACATAGTAGCATTCTATACAATAAAATAATCTCAGCTTTAATGACTGCACTAAGGAGCTGCAACCATAAAATCTGAGATATGCCACTGGCTGAATAGTTTTTGGTGTCCTACAAAAAAAAGACGTCAAAGAGGTGGTGGATCCACATAAATAAGTTCTGGAACGCAGGTGCCTGAAATATGAGATTAAGCAAATTAAGCACTGGTATGAAGGCTCATTCCAACACAGGTCCGGGGTTAGAAAATGTGCTTTTCTAATTTTTTATTTCATTTAACATCAGCAAACATCAGTTGTCACGTAAGTCGCATGTGTGTGATATTTAGTCTTAAATATGCTGCCCTACATACAAGTGAAAATGAAAAGCTATTAATTATTGATTTAGCTGGATTCAATGTAAATCTTGATTACTCCCACAACAATAAAACATATCAACTCTTATTAACGCATTCTTATATATGATTCTCAGGTATGAGGTTTGATTTTGCCTTCCGATGAATGCATAGTAAAGCAGAAACTTTCAGACAGGCAGCTATTTGCACTGCATCTCTTGGGTCCACCTTTGCGAGTCTCTTTGATGGATCTGTGGTGTCTTCCCAAGTACTCGGTTCAATTAAGACTGGGCAGCCTTATTGCCCAAGTCCTGCACACATAAATCAGCCTGTGAATCAAGTCGCTGAGGAGAGAGAGAGAGAGAGAGAGAGAGAGAGAGAGAGCACGGAAGAAGGGACTGGAAGAGGGAAGAGACAGATAGAGGGAGCCATGGAAGAACTTAGAGAAAGAGGGAGAACGAGAGAGAGAAAGGAGTCAGTCTGCATGCGCTCTGAGTCGCTTGGAGAACAAAACCCGTAATTAGAGCAGCAGCAGACTCTGAAGTGGTCATTAGCGACACTAATGAGTGCACTATCTGTGGCTGCATTAAAGTGCTCACTAACGACGCCTTGTTCATCATCAGTGAACACAAGTCATGGCATAATCCTATCGGCCCTGCTCTGCTCTCCTCGGCATGGGGAGAGGCCTTGCTCAGCACGAGCTGGACAAAAACACTCGGGCCCCTGGAGGCCTTTGGCCCTCAGAGGCCTCCTCAAGCTTCTTCCTGTTCCTCAGAGCTCTTTGTGTGACATGCGGGAGCCCACACACTCTTTCTCACATGCAAGCAATAGTCGAAATGTTCCCTCCTCAACTTTCAGTTTCTGTTTAATACACGTTAAAGACGTTATAGCAACTAAATATAACGACTTAAAGGTGCGTTTTGGTCGGAAATCGAATTTAATATGAGGGTTTTTCATGTTGTGTTGTATTATGTAGCGCAACATTCCATCGCTTAGCCGATTATGCTTTCATTCAGTATTTTCATTCACCCACACAGTGATAATGAAATCCTGACTGCTAGTGTAGCCACTGAGTGTAGTATGTACAGACATGATAGCAGTAACATTAGTCCTAGTCTGGTGTCCTTCTGCATTAGCTACCAAGAAAAAGCCCAAACATACACAATGAAGCACTGGCAGGTTTTTCAATAGTTTCTCCCACCATCTAGTTACATCATCAGAAGGTATTTTTTTTTCCTAGTCTTTATCATAGAAAATCTCACTGTAAGGCCTTTGCAGCACAGAGTGTAGGGGCTGAGCAGGCACGTTTACAACAGATGTAACGATAGCTGCATTTTTCCTTTTGTCCAGAATGTTTCCTTTAGAAATAATCAACGGACGGGCTTATGCAGTTTCACTGATGTGCTTTCTATAAATTCAGGCTCACAGCAATTGCTGTTTTGAGCTATGTAACATATGTTTGCCACATTTCACCCACTTTGTGTGTGTTTTAGCCACCTTCATTAACTTAACCACTTGGGTTTTCTCCTAAGGCACCTTAACACCACAACATACCATCACACTGACTTTGGAGACCATAGGCTTAGTTAACAAATCCAACTAGAACAGGTTCACATGACCGCTAAGAGAGATAGCAGTGCTGTAAGGCAGTCCGAGCTCAGATTATCATTCTCCCCTCCACCACTAGAGGGCACTGCAGCCCAGTTCTTGTGCTCCGGCGAGGGGCCCTTCAGAGAGGCAGCTAAATACTGATAAAGACAAGCCACCCGATGGTTGAGTGTGATAGTGAGAGGGGAGTGCACTCCATAGGGTGTGCAGATTCCAAAACATTTATTATCTCCTTCGATTCATTCCTGATTGCCAAATATTTTCATCGGCAAATCCTCCCACCGGGCCCACAACCTATTGCCTTTCCTCTTGCTTTCTGTGTCCTTGTGTCTATTTACAGTTGCAGAAAGAAAGGGAGGAGGGGGGGGGGGGCAGGAAAGTTTTGTCTGCAGCTGACTTGAAGAAGTAAAGAAATTTGTAGTGAAGTAGCGGGGGCTGGAGTTCGGAATAGTTTTTGGAACAAAACAGCGGAGTCGATTCAAAAAGCAGTTTTTCACCGAGCATCAGAGAGCGAGCGAGAGAAAGAGTCAGATAATGGAAGAACAGAATGATGGCGCACAATAGCAGGAATAAAGAGATGATTTTGGATTTTGCTCTCTCTCTCTTTCTCTCTCTCTCCCTCTTTCTGCGTGCCGCCCGGCTTGTTTGTTTCTCGCAGCTCCACAGGGCAATGCTCTGGCAGTCACAATCGGATGAACAAGTTTTTCTTTCCTCTTTATAGAAAGTCTCTCACACAACCATGACTCATTCATACCCTGTAATTATGCGCCTTTGAAAAAAGAAAAAAAAGAAAAAGCAAATGTGCCTCTAATGCACTTTAATTGTGTGAGAGAGCGTGAGTGTGAAATGGAGTTTGGATGGCAGGTTTGATGTGTTTTAATCCTGACAGTAGGAAATTATCTGATTGTCACGAGCCTGTCAAGCAAACTCTCTGTCACACAGATATAACAAACAAACTCAGCAGTAAGATTTACACTGACACACGGGGAGACTTTACTGGTGCGCTGTGTTGTTTCTGTGGAAGCCACAGATTATTTATTTCTGCTTTATTTCACTGACTTTAACCTACAGCACTGTTCATGAAACAGCCTTTCCATGAGGGCCCTTTCTTGCCATAAGCAGTCAGCATATTCAGTAGTCTAGGGACCCAGAGCCACAAACAGCACATGAGCATTTATTTATTTATTTATTTGTTATTCATTTATTTATTTATTTATTTTAATGTGGCAAGTATAGTGGCAAAGAAGTAGCCTTTAAAGACATCACTGATGGTTTTGTTTCCAGAAAATGAAAGGAAGTAGATATTATGAACACCATGTAATTATTTATTTTATTTGTACAATTACTGTGCAAAAGTCATGTTTTTTCATTTCCAGTCAAAATGACCGTTAATAGCCAGTTATTCATTATTCTCTGTTTATTTCATTAAAAAAACATAAAAACCCTAATGACCAAATACATTTACATGTGTATGTATTTATCACAGCTTGCATTTCTTTTCTCCTTTAAGGAGACTTGTTTTGTTTTTTGAGGGAATCTTCAGTCTCAGAAGTGTTTTTTCTGCTTCCAAGTTGATCCAAGTAATCCCAAACACATTCAATGATGTTGAGGTCTGGACTCTGGGGTCGGCAGTCCATTGTTCTGAGAACACCAGCAGCTTAATTTGATTTAGATTTTTTTGATGTTGACTGTTTTGGTGGTCTTGGTTGTTTGGAGTCTCATTTTCCTTCTTTTAATATTTCCTTTACTTGTGCATGTGGATGATCTCATATTGAATATCTGCTGAAAAAATAATAGCTTGTTCTTAACACATGTTTGAACTGTAATTGAAATAATTAAAGGATGGGCTCTGACACAACTCAGTTTCCACTGTGTATGGTTCATTATCACTGCATACAAGAATGTATCCACCAAAAAGGGGATGCCATTTAAATGTTATGGCCCCTAAATATTTAAAAACAGCCCAGATCAAACTGAAATATACTCTTATATAAGCCCTATTTCTTATATAAGCATTTCGTCTATAGGTTTACTGTTAAAACTGCATTTATTTACAAAGGTTTTATTGAATTCAGTATTTTAAAATGTGTTACAATCACTAGAGCGACGGCTAATGCTGTGTCAAGTAATTATATTGTACCAAATGTTTAGAATGTCTTATGTAGCTTCAAAGATGTCAAAAGCATTTACATTCATTACTCAGGTAAAAGTATAGATACTAGGGTTTATAAATACTTCTGTAGAAGTTGAAGTATCAACTCAAGCTTTTTACTCCAGTAAAAGTGTAAAAGTACTGCTTTCAGAACTACTTAAAGTATTAAAGTAAAAGTAATGTAAGGGAAAAAATGCTATTAAGGACAAAAGCTTAGGTTGCACCACAGGGGACTATAGTGCACTAGCCCACCTCCCCACAAAAATCATTCTTCTAAAAGTCATAATGACTATAATGTTATATTAAAATGTTAATGTTGAAAAATTTGGGATGCGCTAGGCTTCCTGTTTCAGCTGCATATAAATGAAAATGAATGTATTTTAGTACAATCCAAACATATTAAACAAGCATATCTATGTACTACTGAGCATTAACATGTGTTTCATGGAGCGGAAGATATGATGTCTAGTTGTCTATAAGTATTGAAATGCTGAAGTCAAACTTCAAAGACATGTTAACAATAACCTTTACTGGAATGTAAATGTACATGAATAAAACAAGCTGAAATGAAATTGGAGTAACGAGGCTATGTTTAAAATGTAAGGAGTACAAAGTACAGATAATGGTCTCTAAATGTAAGGAGTAGAGGTAAAAAGTCAGCTGAGAAATAATTACTCCAGTGAAGTATAAATAACTAAAATTACTACTTAAGTAAGATAACAAAGTATTTGTACTTAACACCTATGTGTAGCTTGTAAAGCATCATAACAAAGATAATTGTTATTGTGCTAATACATGCAGTTCAGGGTACAGTCTTTAAGTGCAAAGCTAGTAAACAACCAAAAACTGAAATAAACTGGATATTGCGCATACAGCTGATGATTTGATTGACTAAATTCCTACAAAACCCTCACTGGAAAAAAATGTTTAACCACTAAGCAGTGATGCAGCCAAAGCTTATATGCCACTCATTAAGTGTGTTTTAAACGCAGGCTGCATAATGAGCTGTGGGTGCTAAGTGAAGCTCCTGTGCTGGCATGTGTCCCCAGAGGGAGTGTGGAGTGCAGGAGACAGGAGATGAGATAAGAAGGCCTAAACACTTTCAATAGCTGAAACACGACACCCCAGTGTACATTTACGTCTAGACATGTTTGATCAACACCTCAAAGGACGAGTGAACATGTGTGGATGGAGTTAGAGGAAACAGACTTGTAGTGAAAGCGCTCAAGTACACACAAACACACGCATCGTGACTTGCTGTCAGAAGGGCGATGGACGTGTCTAAACACACAAAGACTAAATAAATAAACAAAGTCATTCAAAGTGCCTCGATGTGATATTCTCCAATATAGAGAAATTTGCCAAAAATGTAATTGTGCACAGTGGAGTTGATAGGAACCAGACGTCTGACGTGTTTGTTATACAAAATGGTTGTATATGCACTGCTTAAGGTCTGAGACAAGGCTCATGACTGTTCTAAAATGAGACGTCAAAGAAAATATGTTGTTTCTATTTGCATTAAGCTATGTTTGGTGGAATGACTCTGTTGTGGAAGAGCAGCTTATTCTGAATGCTAAATGAAAAGCGAAAGTGTGTTAAACTGCTAGAGAGCAGTAAGGCGTAAAAGTAAAGAAGTAAAAAGCCTCTGCTGTGAAAACAATTCACACCTCCCCACAAGGACAGCAGTGCAAAAATAAAACAGATATTCAGAAACAGATATAACAGATATAACAGTTCCAGCACAACCGCCATCTAACAATACTGCCACAATAAAGGAACACAGTTAAACCTTTTTTTAAATGTTTCCAAATGTTGATATGCTTCCTCACCTACAATATGTTTTAAAAATCACACACTTTTTTTCATTGAAATACTACATTACTAATATACTATATTATGTCAATGTTATAAAAGAAGAATACATATGCCACAATTGCATTTTACAGCGATTATAAAAAAGAGTTATGTTCATACAAAAATCCTCTAGTTGTGTAAACAATAACATTAAAATGTGTTGTTTTCAACACACAAGGAGCCATCTCTGGATTAGTATCTGTTTTGAGAGTTGTGCTTTCTTTGAGTGGGACATATTAAGTAAAAACTGGACCCATTCACCCTTATACCCACTCACGCCGTCCTTTTTTGTCCCTAGATGTGTATTTGTATTCATTGCCCCCTCACCACCACCACCCCATTCGTGAGAGCTACACTAATGAGCAGGACTCATTCCAACTCATCATATCATCAGAATGCCACCGAATGCATGATCGACCATCAATTATGTATGGAGTCTCCTGGGTTTGTGTGAACCCTGTGTTTTTCGGGGTGACTGGCGCAGGGAGACCTCCAGCAACGCGGGCGGTGAGCGAGGTGTCTTTGGCCATACCCGTTCTCCATTATTAATCAGAGCCTAACCGGGGTGGCCCGGGGGTCAGCTCCTATTAGTGCCAGCTGGGACAGGAACCCCACTTCTACAGATTGGGCATTTCATGCTGCGCTGCACACACCACTCACGCCCTGATTTGATATTAATATCCATTTAGGGTCTCCCAGCTCATCTCATTGCGATTATCAGATCCCGCGCTTGGCCTTTGACACTCATTAAGCTCCTATGTGATTTGCTGCAATTGTGATGAAGAGCTTTTTTACTGCGTCAGTGTTTCAGGTGGAGATTAATATTGAAGAATGATGGTGGATAAAGATCTGTGTGAAGTTTGGAGAGGTTTTTTGTTCTAGAAAACGATACTTAAGGTTAATGCTTTGGTGTGGCGCCAGCTGGTTGCTTAAAAGCAAATGTGGCTAACAGACTTACTAAGTGGTTCGTAACAGCAATCTGATGACTTTTTTCAGTTACAAAGGAGCGAAATGTGTTACAGTTTAAATTCTTGTAATCACATTACAGTTACCTTGCATGCGTTATGTCTCTATAAATACAGCATTAACTCTTAAAACCCCTAGAGACATAAATGCCACACAATATTATCCTTGGGAAGCCAACTCAGATATGTTATTAATTGATGTGAATATATTAGCAGAATTTGATATCTTGAGGTTAGTTCAGATATCTTTTCTGAAAGTGTCAAATTAGAGAGTCTGAAAGCTATAAAAAGAAGAATGTGCTTAATTCCATGACTTATTAAAAAAAGATTTTCTGGATCCACAGTAAATGCTAAAACTCTGATACTCTACAGGCTGGCCTTGAAGTGTTATGCCCAAGGTCGAGATAGATAATTTATAAATTTTGTGATGAAGAAAGAGGGTACGTTCTGCTGATTATTATGATATGTATATCAGGTTTGTTGGTTAACCTGTTACTGAGCTAAAAACAGAGCTGACGTTTTACTGTAGAGAGTAGATTTTTTGAGCCCGATTACTCACAGATGCTTTGCCTCAGTTTACCTGTAACCACTCCAGATGGAGAAAACAAGTCCTGTTGATTGTTGTGACAAATTAGACCAACAATCTGTCAAAGCATATAATCACACTTTTGTGATGGATGAAGAATAAAAAGACACCCAACTTTAGCTACAATGGTTAGATTTTCTTTCAAAATGAACTCTGTAAGCTTTGCTTTCACTTTATTCAAATAAGCAGTTTCTCGTGGCTAGTTTTTTATTATTCAGTCACTTACAGTAAACTCATTACAATAATTACAGGATTAATTGTAACTGATATTATTTTGTTTACCTTCCCAACAGAATTGGAACGTTCACACAGACATGAAACCTAAAACCCACACAAACTGTTTTCCACATGCAGGTGGATGTTGGAGAACGTCACTGATTAAAGCACTGTGTGCTGTTTGAAGGTTTTTGTTCTATCGCTCTTGTGGTTACTTTGGTTACATGTTTTGGTGCTGGCTAAATGTTGAAAAGCAAACGGGCTAACAGATTTGCCCAGCCACATATGCACCCCCCCCCCACCCCCCTCCACACACACCCACACAGAAACACACACAGTGTGTCCTACATACTTCCTCTTGCAATCATCTCCGAGGTGGGAATCAGATGTGATATTGAAGTGTTTTTTTGCCAAACAATGTCTGTTGGTCTTGGCAATAAGTGGAGGTAGCGAACCACTTTAGCGTGACAGTAGCAACAAAAGCAGCGCTGACATCTCGTCGGTGGAAGGAGAATGACTTTGTCAAATTTCCAGCGATTATCTGATGCCATCAGATCTTGTTAGTGGACAACTACAGGCTGGAGATTGAGGTGAGCGCATAAGGGGGGTGGGACATGGCTGAGTGATTCAGGCCTTCCTTTTAGGCCACCATGGGATGTGTGTGGAGTTAGGATGGTGGGATTTTTGCCTCAGGGCCTTGAAACAGCACCCTTGTCCCAGATCAGCATATCTTTTACCCATTATCTACAATAACAACGGCTGCCCGCTGAAACACACCAGGGGTCAGGTGTCAGGTCAAAGGTCATTTTGGGGACAGCATTTCAGACACTTGAACAAGGCTTCCGCTCGTCCTGTGTGTGGAGCCTGAGGGGTTTTCTTATTCTGTTGCAGTATAGGACATACACTGGATGTGTTTAAATCCAGTTATTTGTTCAGCTAACATATGAATCACCACCCATGTAATGAATGTTATTGCAGATACCCTACATACAAAAAAATTATTATTTTGTGATTTTCTAGCTCCACAGTTCACAGATCTCATGTAAATTCTGGGAAAGTATTTTTCTAGAAATACGGATAGAGTTGCAGATAATTATACACTTTCAAAGAGAGTTTAATTATCAACATTCAGCAGGCTTCATATTCAGAATATGGTGACCACATATTGAGACACATATGTCAGCAGATTTAATTGTGAAGGCATAATTACAGCGTAGTACTTATCATGCATGTATTGCTTCCTTTACCTTCTTGAAAGGCACTTTGTATGTCTGCAAAATATAATAATGTGACAAGCTGTGCTTAACTTCCAAATGTTAGTCTAACAAGGCAACACATTAGAAAACGTTCCTGCTTTAATGACACCGCTTAAACGATTCAGACACTTATCAGACTGGCAGATGAGTGTTAACACCTAGGGCCTTCCCCTCTGTCTGAGCCATACACAATAAATCTATCCTCACTCCAGGAGCACAGTTAGTGAGCATGAGCGAAAGATTAGGTAATTAGCAGTGAAAATCGCATGGCCTGATGCGACCCATGCATTGTACAGGAGGTGAAGGTACGAGTGCGTTGATGGGACATGGCTGTTTGTTTGGCTGTTGCTCTCGGGACATCCTGACTGTCAGCTTTTAATTAGGATGCTCTCCTGAGAAGGATGTCTGAGGCCTAAAGCAATGTCTGCTTTTCATTATAAAGAAAAAGAAGAAATAAAAAAATAGAAATGTTGATATGAATAAATTCTCTTTACAATTAATTACATTATTGGTAAAGAACTTTCTTTCCCTCTTGTGTAAAGTATATATATATATATATATATATATATATATATATATATATATATATATATATATATATATATATATATATATATATATATGGTAATGAATGAATGTATTCATTATTTGAAATCATTTCTGTCAGTCCATTTAGCATGAAATGTTTACACAGTGTATGATTATATATGCATGCTTGAGGAGTGAATAAAGGGGATGTGCTGCTGATTGAAAGAGCCACCAGGGCGAAGTGGAAGAGTAGAATGTAGTGCTTATTTACATGTGTATCTGAGAGAATTCTGTGGGATAATCGCGTAACCGAAAACAAAAAGTCTCTTTATCCTCCCTCTGTCTCTTTTATATTCTTTTTTTGTGTGCATGTGTTTGCCTGCCTGTTTTCAGTGGGTGTAGAAGTGTTTGTTGGGTGTGTGGAGGAATGTGTGTGTGTGTGTGAGGTCACCTTGAGCGTGGGGTTTGGGCCCTCTGTGTCTCCTCTTCTCCGTGCTTCACTGAGCGCTCCGCCAAGCGCAACACTCCCTCACCTGCAGCGCTTTCTCCCCCTCCGAGACTCTGGCCATTTGCAGCGGATTAGAGAGAGAGAGAGAGAGAGACAGGAAGAGAAAGAGATGGAGAGAGAAAAAGAGGGAGAGAAAGCGAGGTATTGTGAGGTGCCAATTGTGGTCAGTTTGTAAAGGAATGGTTTCAGTGGTTTGCTAATAATTGCAAGAACATGACATTCAAAATCAAATCAAATCACAATAGGCTTCTCACACAAAGTACTTAGACCCCAGATTAAAACATCAGCAGGCATTGGCACAGAACATGTGGGAACAGTATTTATGGCACTTAAACCCCTTAAACTGCAGGTCATATTTCCTTTTTTTTTTTGTTTTCAGCAGTAAAGGGGCCACATACTACTATGTATTTTATGTTTAGTTCTACATTTTAATAGTTGCTCCACTTCTTTTTATGCCTTTCTGTTGCTGTAACTGTTTGTTTTGTTACTGTACCTTTAAACTGATAAACAGCCAGGTGCAAAACCCAGGACCACTATTGACCATGCTCCTATTTGTATCCTTTTCATTACATTTCTGTTACATTCTGTTTCATTGTCAGCATTGAGTGTAAAATGAAATCGATACATTTTACAAGTTTATGTAAAAGTCTCTGTTGAGTAGTTCAGACCTCCTGATACTGAGCTGATCCACCACATGGGTGACCTGGACGGTTCCAAAAAACTGCACACACTTATACACTAACATTGCACATTTGTAAACATTACATTTGCTTGAAATCTGTTCAAATACCACACTATTCAGTCTGTGGATAATAATCCAGCTGTAAATATTAAAAAATGTCATCATATTGTTCAATATGGCAGACATCGGCGTCTACACAGACAAAATAAACTACCTACATGGCTGAACTGACAAAGTCTTCACTGAGAGCCTAAAAGTAGTTAGAAAACAAATAAATGTCAATACAGCTTATAGGTCAATACTAACTAATACCACAAGCTGTTTAAATTATATAAAAACTACATAAAACTTATACATGTGTGTCTCACTGAAGATTGGCTGCTAATAAAAGCCCATTGGTGGTTCTAATAAGTCAAACAGCAGCTGCAAAGGTACCAGCATTCTGACTCATTTTGTTTTCTGGCTCCATGATGTTTTTAAACATGTTAAAATAGCTGCTGTTTCATCCTTACTATAAATTATTCAGTAACTAATCAGAAACTAGTATGTAAGTGATGTAGTGTTTACAGTAAAGAAATGAAGTGGACTCTTGCAGTTTAGGGGATAAAATATGGAGATGTTCAGGTGTGTGCTACAGTCTCTTTTTCTGTTTATTTTAAATAAGACGTACATGCATTTCTACAGTCTCACCTGTAGCCCCCAGTGTGGGTCAGCATTCCAGCACAACCCTGCTGCTGATGGGATGAGAGTGTCTGCATGCCAGTGGATCAGACAGCTACACAAAGCCGCTGTTGGTGGGTAAGGCCGTGCCCGCTGCTTCCACACTGGCACCGGCCACTCTCACACTGGCATCGGCCCGCGCCAGGGCCTCTCACACATTTGGCGGAGGAGCAGGAGGGATGTGGTTGGATGCCAGCATTGGGGATGGTTGCCCAAAGCTGTCTGGAGCAAACTGGGTCTGAGGAGCACTTCACTAAAAAAGACCACCGCTTGTCCTTCACTTTCAGGACAATGCACACTTTGTGTTTATTTGTGACTTTCCTTCGTTTTAAGATTGATACACTTCATAGCCTTAGTTCTTGTCCATGCTTTATTGTCCACTTTTATTTGTGTGCGCCCAAAAAATACACAGGAAGAATTCTAACTGGAACTGGTCATTTGGCACCATTTTAGGAACATTTAATTGATAATTGCTTACAGTGGCCCATATAACAGTATTAAAAGACTTTTGCCTTACTTTAGATTGTACTAAAGTCACTGTGCTATTCATTTTACACAGATCCTTCTAAGGCTGCTTACTCTTTGGAAAAGTATTCTTTCAAAATATATCTGGTGCCTTTAAGGTCTATCATTAGAGCAATTACTTGGCAGAATTCAGCAGATTTGCTCACAAAATAATGTCATTATAAACTCATGAGGTTATGAACTTTACCAACACCAGTGTAAGAAAGGCAGTTTTCCAGACTTTACTATTAGTGGAATCTTTATGGGATTCTCCACACAGAGAGTTTACTGCCAGTTTGATGTTGTACTAAAACTGTGTTTCTCTGAACATATTATGATCAGTAATCTAAAGAACTTAATAGCCAATGGTTAAATGTTTTATTCATTAAATTCCCAGGCTCATTTCGTCATAAGCAGTGCACTAAATATCCCCTGGTTTCTGGAGTGGTCCAATGTTGGCTGGCTGCTAACTGATTTTGCCACTCACTGATGCTGGCTTTAGTGGCAACAAAATGCTGGCTTCAACAAATCTTCTTCTGGAAATTCTCACACATCAATTGAGAACTTACACATCTACTCTTCTGTCATGAGTTTGAATGAGTATGAATTCATTCTTTTAATCAATGGCTTGGGAAACTGGGATGAGAGTTTTTAGATTTTCAGATGCTACGGCATATTGCAAAGTTCAGACATATTTAAACAAGTTATGAAGAACCAACTAGGCGAACCAATTTGCTACAGGAGATCAATGGAGAGGCAGATCAATGCTGCAGCTCTTGTTAGTTACCAAAGACAGAAGCTTGTGGATTGTGGGTGAAGAAGCTAAACAGTTAGCTTTACCTGAATTTGTGTTTGAACATCTATGTTTCCCTTACAAACAGCATAATTAACTCTTGAACCCCCTTACCCCACCAAACCTCCTGTATTTCGCAACATGTTTCTCAGGCTTAGTATGTAGTAATCAAATTAATTTTAATTCTATTAAAATTACATTCTACAAAAGTGAATAAACACCTTATTTTATTGACACTTCTCAGTAATGCCTATACTTTAAAACTCTCTTTGTAAACATAGTGCATCATGGTAGCACAGTGTTATTTCTTATTCTTAATACATTTTATATATAAAATACATCTCATCTTAGTTGCCCATTAAACTACATTAATGATGACAAATAATACATTTTTGTGCATTTTAAACTGTTCTGTGATTTCGTTTTTTTCTGCTGTTGGGGTTGTGACGGTAGTTGAATTGTAGCTCTCTTTCACTCTCTTCACTGCACAAAGCCTCAGCATTGTTCAAGATTAAAGTTGTGCAGGTTCTTCTTAAAGATCTGGGCGCTGTAGTTGACTTCCTGTTTGCCAACGGGTTTCGTGAATTTTCTGTTCCGCCTTAAATGGTGCCACAGATACATTCGGGTGCTGTAGCATTTAAGGTGGAACAGAACATTTGATTAAGAAGCTGGGAAAGCTAAATTTAGCTTCATTTAAGGATGAGCATTAACCACACCCATTCAGAAAATTCTCAAAAAGGGTATGAAATGTTCTGACATACCCTTCACAGCCTGTAAAAACAGTGTAACATCAGTGTAATCAATCATTCATCTGTTGTTGTTTCTTCTGGGCTGGAACTTTAGCTAGTATAAGTAATGATATATGTATACATTTGGGGGGATGTCATTTTGTTTGGAGACGGGACTGTTACTAGGATAAAAAAAATCAACACAAAAGGAGACAATTCTTATCATTCTTATCAAGTATGATGATGTACATACAGCTTTCCATTCTATTGCTCTGAAGCAACAACACAAGCCTAATGTCACATGACCAATGATAAAGTTTGCTATAGGGATTTAAAGCCCCTTAGAATTGGGCTGTAGTGAAACTGTGGTCTTAGGAGAGATGAAGCTCCAACCAAGACCTTTGGGATGATTGTGATCCAGAACTAATCATTCAACATCAGTAGTTCACTGATGTTCACTGATGCACTGATCATCTAATGCTCTTGTACACTCAAATCCTCACAGCAATTTTCTAACATGTAGGGTGAAGCATCCCCAGAGCGTTGGAGGCTGTGTCTCCATTCTTTTGGTGTAAGCTTTATCAAATACGTTCTGTAGCAGAACATCTAAGAATCTCTTTAGATTCATGCATTTTTTCAGTTTGTTAACATCGCCATTCCTGAACATTAGCTCAGAGTCAATTCTTGCAACTGTCCATTTTCAAGAACATCATTAAATCCACTCTGCATTTAGAAATCAGATGAACAAGGTAAAAAAAAAAACTGTATTGAGCACACGACACTCCCTCAGCACCTGCCAAACAAAGAGGCGCTAATACCTTTCCCCTCTTAACAAAACAGAACAATAAAAGTACTTCAAACAGCACGAGTGTCTGGCTTCTGTTTCGGTTTGGTTGAGTGAACGTCATGTCGTAACATAATTATTTCGCAATTTCCACCCGCAGTCAAGACAAGAAAGATCTCCTTTTGTTTTTTCTGAATGTTCTCATTACCCAAGTATTGACATGATAACAAGCCCTTTGTACCTTGGGAGCCTAGGCATTTGTTTTATTCTCACCGCTTTTTATGTAATAATAAATACAGCAGGCATGTTTCAGTATAATGCAAAGGCGAGTGAACGCTGCCTGTCAAAGGTTTGGGGAAACTACGTTTAAAAAAAAAAAAATTCCCACAAATGAGCATGTTTTCTATGTTGGTTTGCACTAACTTTAAGGACTAAGCAGGTTTAAGGAAAAAATATTCACAACAGTGCTTGGGACATCGTTCAAACTATATTTAAAACATACGCTTTAATAGGTGCTTTAAATGATGAACAGTGGTTCCCAACCCAGTCCATGTTTTTATTTCTCTTTAAGTTGCAACACAACGCCCCGGTTGAGAAACAAAAACTGATAAATCATTATTTAGGCACACAGTAAAAGAAATGGTTGGATGTCCCGGCTCAAATCTTTTGCTTTTCTAAACGAAAATAAGTTAACACATCCGGTACAGGGAACTCATATTTGGCAAATTTTAGTTAAGCATTCTTTTTATTTACTAATATTAATATATTGTGAATGAAAGGTGCCACAATTTCTACACATTTTATTTTACCTTGAGCATATATACAGTAAAAGTGTAGAAGACATGCTTTTTGCCCTGGGTACCGAACATTTTGCGCATGGCTGTATATCCAGATTTCATACGGACATGAAACACAAGCTCTGTGGCTGTGGTTGCTAGTTTTTTTGGATTTATTATTTTTTTCCCACTAATAGTTCTCAAGGTGTCCTCAAACTTTTGATTGTACCCGTGGCCATTAATTTAGTTAATTCCATCTTCATCATGATGGCCTCTAGTTTGGAGGCAAATAACACTGAGGCTCAGTCCTCCATTCTTTGTGTGGAAAGGAACCGGATCCAAACCTCTGTCAGAAATCCACACACCCCTCCGTGTCCATTCAGGTGCAAGCAGGAGAACACAAACACATGGGCTGCTGCTCTCCACACAGACAAAGGCTCGGTTTTGGCAGCTGGGTCACACTCACATGGAGAAGAAAAGAGCAGCCCCACCAGATAAATAGAAACTTATTGTGCCATCACAAAAACGCCAGGTTAACCTCTCAACCTCATCCGTTTCACCTAAAACCTTGCTCGCTCTAGCCCTGCGGCAAGGCTGTGGCCATACACCCACAATTCACCCAGAGTGGAACACAGTGTCCGTGCTGGGGCCAACAAGCAGCAGTCAAAGGTTTCAGCAATTATGTACTGTACAAACGACAAAAGAAGAAACTCTGTCCGCATTTCACTGCAATTGCCATCAGACAGCCTTCAGCAATCTCTCGAGAAGTAATGCAGTTCCCATGACACGTACCATGAAACAAAAATTGTTTTTTTAACAAATACAATGAGACTTTTGTAAGTGTGTGTACATGCACTACATGCCAGCTGACCACACTGCAACTTTTCACCTTGATCCTGTGTGATCTCAGATGGGAAATACACTGAGCCAAAATAGTCAGAAAAGAAAAAAGAAGAGATTCTAGTGAAAAGGAGAGTGAATAGGTTTTGTTCTATGCTAAAAATTGCTCTATTGAAATCTCAATGTGCCCCTTTTCCTCTCTGTCTCTCTCTTTCTCTGTTTCTGTGTTTCTGCTAATCACTCAGAGTCCTCTAGTCAGAGCAGGAAACATAAACACAGCAGAATGAGTCGTGACTCTGTCCTGATCTTTTTTTTCCTCCCTCATCCTCTTCTTTCTTCCTCCTGTATTGCTTTGCTGCTAATTGAGGCAGCATAATTTACTGAATCAGATGAGCAAGAGTATACAGATTGATTTTCACATTCAGAAAGGAAATGAATGAGGTTACATTTTTTTTAAACAAACATTTCATTTGTTTGTAAATGTAACATAAATTCCTTTGCAGGTTCTATTCAGCTGTTTCAATTGCATGTGATTGCATATCAGGCTCACAGAATGGTATCATAGCTGCAGTAAGCACAGAAAGAAAAACAAGGCACCTATTCTTTATATGCAGTATCAGATTGTCACTGAATGGAATTAAATGTTGACTGAATGGTGCTGATTATTTATTCAGGTATCAAAAGAACTACGTAGAATATAAAACCTTTTCAAATTTAGCTGTTCTGTCGGCCCTGCATCTAACTCCCTTTTTTTATGAAGAGTAATGGTTTTGCCTTTCAAGATTTATTTGCCATCACTTTAAGCAGTACAACTGCAGTAACAAAGAAATCTGTACTCAAGTCTTCCAATCAGTCATCAATACAGACAGTGCAAAATACCTCCCATGTTGGCTTGCACCACCAGTGTTTCCTAGCTGCTAACCCACCATAGTGGTGCTGCTGCTATTTGCACTGAAGCACTGTATCAGTAGCAACAGAATGTTTGGGTTAATAAGTCTTCTTTTGGAAACGCTCTTTTCTACATTGGTAATGCAGTTGTTTCAAATTGAGAAATAAATAACAATTCACTCTTTCTTCTGAACTTTAGGTAAATTATTAAGATTTACAAATCTGTTAAGTTTTTATAGGTATCCTGAGAATAGTTACAGTTGCTAGGCTATGAAGAAACAAATTTGCTACAGCGCCACCCTGACGCAGACCAGTGCTGCATCTCAAGTTGGTTAAGAATATCAAAGACAAAAATGTGAAGATTGTAGGTGAAGCAGCTATTATGAGATCCCAGACATCCCAGGATTTCTTTTGGAATGAGTATTCAGATATCCAATAATATCTAACTAATATATGTTTCTCCTACAGTATTCTCACTTCTACATCTTCGATTAGAAGATTTTTTAATGAATGTATTCTGGAGTTAGATATGTTCTATGTAAGTTCTGAATGTTTTGACCCAATCTGAAGACTGTTAGGCACACTCTGTCATTGCTCCCATTTCTGAGGTGTGGTATCAAATATTGTGGAATTGGCTAACTGTATCATACATTAAAGAGATTACAGATGTAAGGGAAGACATCTGAAGGGAAAACTCTATATTATTCAGGTGGTGAATCATATTCTCAGCACTGTGACACTGACATAGTGTGTTAGTGCGTGTTGTGCTGCTACAAGTGGATCAGACATAGCGGTGCTCAAGTTTTTAAACACAGTGTCCACTCACTGTTCACTCTATTAGACACTTCTACCTTGTTTGGTCCCCCTTGTAGATGTAAAGTCTGAGATGATAGCTCATCCGCTGCTGCACAGTTTGTGTTGGTCATTCTGTAGACCTTCATCATTGGACTAAAGACGTTGCCCCCAGGGACTCTGTTGGCTGGATAGTTTTGGTTGGTGGACAATTCTCAGGCCAGCAGTGACACTAAGGTATTTAAAAATGGTATGTGTTATATAATGCAATATGTATGAGAATATTGTTGCATAATAACAGAGTGCAGACCACAACAACATTCCTGCTTCACAGCTGTTCAGAATAAAGCTGAACAAACAAGCTGTGGCATAAATGGCACTTCAACAAAGAGATCTAGGTCAGCAACAGGTATATCAGTTCCAAAGGAGTTTGTCACTTCAGTAAATTGCAGGTAAAACCAGTTACAGAACCTAGTTGTTAGTATTTGAACATTTTTATAACTGTAACCTTAGAAGGGTGTATGAACACCATCAGCCATCACAAAGCATTAACAGGCGTGTCCTGACATTCCCACTGCAGAAGATAGCAGTCTTGCACTGCTCTAAAACAGTGTGGAAAAAAACATTATTAGTAAATTGTCCAGTGGGTCTAAACTTGAGAGAGCCTCGCACTTTGTTTACTTCAGCAACGAAGAGCTCAGCACTATTCATTGTGGATTACTGCTATCCGAGCAGGTTTGTATGGCTGATTTGTATGAGGTAAAGTATCTGTGTAATTTTCCCAATTTTACACAGATAGAGAGTGACAGGTCATATTGTGTAAGAGTTACAATATGAGGGCAGCTCCATCCACAGCACCCAGGGAGCAGTTGGGCTTAGGTGCCTTGCTCAAGGGCACCTCAGTCATGTCCTGTCATTTCTAATTCTCTAACCTCCAGCCCTCAAATACCTCTTCTAACAAGGGAGTTACGTCACAGGATTCACTCAATAACAAGACCCTGGGTTTAGTTGTCAGGAGCGAGGACACAGGATTTGGAGATGCAGAGCTTTCTTTTATTATCTGAAGTTCAACAAAACACAAGCTTCTAAACATAAATCAGCCTTCATTTGATCATAGCTTTTTAGTCCGCTTCTAAGTTCCACACCACACCCCAACATCTCTCTAGTTTCTCTCTCGGCCACCTACTGGGAAAAGACAAGACTGTAAGTAGGCCGGCCCAAACGACAGCAACTCGGCATGCTGGCTTATTATAGCTGGATCTCCGTCTTGCATGTGACGCTCGACCACACCCCTCCTCCAAACATATATATACAGATACACACATTAAGTAGACTTACCTTGTATCTATATTTATTGCCCATCTGTTTCTCAGCATAGTTTGTTATCCCATCCTATTCTTTAATGGTCATGACCCTATAGGACCACCACAGAGCGGGTATTATTTGGGTGGTGTATTAGTCTCAGCACTGCAGTGATACTGATGTGGTGGTGGTGTGCTAGTGTGTGTTGTGCTGGTGTGAGTGAATCAGACACAGCAGTGGTACTGGTGTTTTTAAACACTTCAGTGTCACATTTGGACTGATTATAGTCCACTAATAAAAACTATTTAGCTAACACTGTTCTGTGGACAGTGTTCGATGACCACTGAAAATGGATAAGAGGATGACTAACACAAACTGTGCAGCAACAGATGAGCTATTGTCTCTGATCAAAAGGTAGGTGTATCTAACAGAGTGGACAGTAAGTGGACAAAGTGTTTAAAGACTTTAGTCGCACTGTTGTGTCTGATCAACACGTGCCAGCGCAACCCATGCTAACAATTAGCTTCATTTTTCACTGCAGTGCTGAGGATGATCCTGTATGGGTCTGGATGGCTGATGAACGGGCTAGGTGGCATAACAAAACATGCAGAGAAACGGATTAGCGTCTGCAGCTCTAGAAAGTGCATGTATATGTGATAAGTGGAGTTGATAAAATGAGCAATAAATGTAGATAAATGTGCTCAGTGACTTTTGACCTTCAGTAAAGAGCCCTGGCATAGCGGTGCCCATGGGTGAAGGTTTGCATATGGATGGTGGGGACATATCCCTATCATTATATGCACATGATTGTCTCTACCAATATTTGAGCTTATTCACACTGTCTTTAAGGTGAAGTCATATTAGACCATATTTATGTGTCATTTAAACATGGACTTGGAGACAGTGGCTCTGTCTCCAAGACTACATTTAGGTATGCTAGCTTATGATTGGCTGGTGTGTCAAACTGCCAAAGAGAGAGAGGAGATGAGAGCTGGTTGATGTGCTAATAGTTAGATATAGGAGCTGTCAGTCCATAGAACGCAAGCCTGGGTAAAAATTTAGTCTTTCAGAAGACTTACTCCTCTTTCCTCTATATTCTGCAGTGTACAAAACATGCAACGTAATAGTGTCCATGCTAACATGTTTTGTACTTAGCATTAAGACCAGGGATATCAGAAGTCTTTTTTACCACTCACAGCGAAAGTTATATGTAAAGTCTCTAGCATATCTAGTCTTTTGTTCTATAAAAATTATATTGTTTCGATCTCACATGTAAACAAGTCATTTAATTTTCAGCATGTAAATTAAAACAGGGTGGGTTAAAGTAGAGATGAGATGCTGTGTCCCTACAAATTTTGAGAGCACACCTATGCTATTAGTGCTATTTTCTATTTGCAACAACTTAGTGAAACCAACTGGTCAGGCTGCTACTCATAACGTTAAAGTTAGAAATCAAAATGTAATATGCTGACTTAGCTAACAATTTAGGTTCTTTATTTTATATATATATATATATATATATATATATATATATATATATATATATATATATAAATTTTGAGCCGGTCAGCAAGCCATCAACAGCTGATGCTTCAGATACTAAACTAACTAGACTGTTGTGCTCCTCTTTATGCTCACTTATTACTATAATGTTAGCAATGGTTTTCTAACAACCAATTAGCCCAATAACATCCTTAACTTGGATTGGCGGCCATACCAGGAGATTAATGCAGAGGACTGAGAATTGCTGATAATAGGACTATATGCAAAATAAGCCTCTATACAAAAATAGGCTTTAATACAATCATTTTTATTCTGAAATAAAAATTGTGAAATGGACAATATTGTTTGTGAATTGCATGAAAATTGCATGAAATGAAATTCTAAAGTGATCCTAAACTTTTAAATGGTAGTATATATATATATATATATATATATATATATATATATATATATATATATATATATATATATATATATATATATACACATAAATTACTGAACAATCTAAATTGGTGGCGCACAGACCTCTAGTTCACTTTTATATATTTTATATATATTGGTGTGTATGTGTGACACAGTTTCTAGATTTTCCAGCAAGCCATTCCCTGAAATAAGAGTATTGTTACTAAGTCTGCAGAATTTAAATACAACCAACAATACTTTTAACAATACTACTACAATACTACTAAATAAAAATGAAGTAAAACACTATGGCCAGATATTTTTTAGAAATTGTTAGTCCTTCCCTGAAGGCCTTTAAGGCCCAGAGGGTTCCACACTGCTGTCAGTCTATAATTACTAGATACTGTTGATTCAGGCTGGATAAAAATTACCAGTCTTGCTCCGGTGTCTGTCACATAGCCATCCATCTCATTTAACTGCCATGTTTAAAACTGAATTACTCCTCCCCTTAAATAGTCTGCTGCTTTAATAATAGGTAGGAGTAGCAATTTGAGTCTGCCATCTAACTGACACATCAGAAGGTGATGTTTGAAAAAAGTAGCCCACAAAAAAAAACTTACTCAGGATACCATTGGTTAAAAAATAGATTAGAAAATTAACAGCAAAGGTTTCTGAGCATAGCTTAATTGAAACAGTTTATTTACTTTGTTAGTCAAGTGTCCTTCATCTAATTCTTCCTTTGAGCAAATATGGCTCATAGAGTAATGAGTTTGAGTTTCAAGGTTTATTTTCTATTTATAAGCAAAAATTCCATCTGTTTAATTAACTGGGATAATACATCCATTTGTAACCCAATAGCTAATTTTCACCAGCTGTCCATGGTTAGGTTGAATGAAATTAGATTTACAAGGGAAATGTTTTGTCAGAAAAAAAGACTGCCTGAAAAATGCTGTTTGCGTAAGTATTCGATTCCTGTGTGAAGCTACTATTTTACACATTGAAAGATATTGCCTAATAAGGATACATCTGGCTTATAATTGGCCTCTACCTATGAATCATTAAAGAAGTTAATCTTTTCTGGCAAAAAGACCCCCTTAATTCAAGTACCACTCTAAAGAAAAAATAAAAAAATAATAATGGTCAAGAGCATTCTAGGGGAAGCAGAGATAAAACTGTAGACATGAATGAACAAAAAGGAAATTATACAATATTGTTATAAGGATCGTGCCCTGTCTGCCCTTCCTTCCATCCCACATGGTCTTTGATTATGTTTCCCCACATGCTCTGTGCTCCACCATCCACCTGTGTCATGTTATGTTCACCAGGTGTCCCTTGTTGAGTGTGTATCCCGCTTGTATATAGCCTCCTCTCATTCTCCCCTCTGTGTTTGTAATTGTATATGTATCAGTGTTTATGTGGATGTCGTGTTGTAATAAAAACCCTGCATATGGATCTGACTGCTTTGTCTGTGAGTGATAAATTACAATAATATAATTTTGAAATTCCAGTAAATACAATTCAATTCTGGGGAAGTGGAAGCTCTATCACACCACATAGACACTGATTAGACAAGGATGTTCCCCTAAAATTCTGCTTCAAAACAAGAAGGGGACTTGTAAGTGAAGCCGCCGAGAGACCACCAATCACTCTGAAGGAGCTATAGTGGCTGAGAGCGAAGCCGCATCAGTTACCAATAGCAAAAGCTCTGCACACAGCTGGCCTGTATGTCAGAGTAGCTAAAAAGTCATAAGAGTGTTTCAGTGAGTGTTAGAGTGAACAGCTAAAATGGGGGAGCAGGTGTTTGGTCAAAAATTGTCTGGACAAAATTTTAAATGCTATTTGTGGCACAAATTCAACACTGTGTATTTCTTAACAAACACCATCCCAACAGTGAAGTATGGCGGTGGCAGCATCATGCTGTTGGGATGCTTTTCCTCAGCAGACACTGGGCATCTTGTTAAACCTGAAGGAAGAATGGATGGATAAAACTGAAGAGCGGTAACACTTTTAAAAAGAGATAATTAATAATAATTAAAAATTAAATACAAAACACAGAAACACAGTTTAGAGCATAGACGAGCATAAAACAAAACTGGAAACAGATTCAAAATGCAAAGTGTCAAATGCATGTGAAAGATGGAGGTAGATATTACTGTGTGACTAGTTTAAATTTCTGAACCTAGAACCTCAATGTGTTGGTCATTTGGTAGAAGTGGTAGTGCCCTTAGGTATTTCCCTTCAGCAGTGCACGCTAGAAGCTTCCTCTTGGCGACCACGCGGTGATATAGGCCTTTTTTGCCAGTGAGATGAAGGCAACTTAAATTCAGCTTTTTTCTTCTCCTCCTCATTCAGCCTGCAGCGAAAGAGCGCTTGTGTTCTGCCACGGCACATAAACACGCACAAAAGAAGTTATTAGCGTAGATGCAAATCAAATTACTAGCAGTGTAAACTGCTCTTCCTCCTTGCTCTTACGCCTGTAATTACTCAAGCTTATAGGGGTATGATGAATGCTAATGACACTCTAACCAAGTAACCAGACCCTCACTAGGACCTCTCTCTCTCTTTTTCTCTCACATGCTTTCTCACTCTCTTATGCTGTCTCTCCAGCACATGCGGAAAGAAGACCCATTCAAATGGAAAGCTGTACCAGGAGGGCCCTTTTAAGATCCAATCAAAAATGACTTTCCAGAAACAGAGCCAGAGCTAGACCTAGCCTTCTCAGAGCCCAAAGCAAAACTGACTTCACCTAAACAACATACGATCAGATAGATTTTTGTTGATTAGTAAAAATAAGCAGATCCAGGTCCCATGAGGCCACCCTTACCCCTACAGTCTAATAATAAAAGTAATAAATAAATACATTACACAAAATGATTGAATGTCTGTATGATTGTGCAATAAATAAGTTTGATGATGTTTGTAAACACTGTTAAGGTTTAAAAACTAAATTTTCACATTTGTTTAAAAATGGGATTTGCAAAAGAGGACAGTAGAATGGACCAGTTGTGGAATCCACTAATATACGCACCCCCAGAATTTACATGTAACAACAACTGAGCAACAGCAATGAATATGGCAGACTATGTAAAGAAGTCTACCGTTGCGGGCTGTAAAGGCGATGTTGGTACTTTTCATACACTTCCCATTAAACCAAACCGCCAGCAGGCATTGTTAATGTTCATCTTTAAACAAGGCTGAGATTGGTTTCCTGTTCAGTTTCCTAATCAAACGTTCTGTTACACCTAATATGCTACACTTTGTACAGGTGCAACTGTGGCACCATTTAATGTGGTATGAAAAATTGAAAGCCAGTTTTAGGATCTTGTTAAAGATCAGGATCTTGTAAAACAACTTCAGTTTAAAGTTATTTGTTTACTCTGCATAATTTACTCTATACAGTTTCTCGAACCTTGGAAAATATCCCCAAACACAACCTGTAAGTAGCAGCCATGCTGTGTGATTTTATCCACCAAAGCATCTTAAACATTTTATAGTGAACTAACAACTTCAATTTACTTTGAGTTGTTGTTAAGATCAAAAGCAAGTAACAAGCATAATTAAACTAAGTAGTACGATGACTTCCTGTTTGTGTCTGTTTTAGCATGTTGCTTTTGTGTGAGCTCTTGCAGTGCCCACACTGAAAACCAGGGATCATCAAATTATTCAGCTCTGCAAGCTCTGCAAAACACAGCTCATTTCATCGTAGGGTCAAATCATATGGCTGTAAAAAGGCCTGTGAAACACCAAAGTCACACGTAGTCTATGTAGAGTATCAGATAACAATTAAAAATGCTAAATAAATGCATTGAAATGGCACATTTATAGCACTTCATAGCACACAACAGGCTAATTTCCACCGCTTGTCTAAATTTGTCTGAGCTTCAGAGCTCCTGTTAGACTTGTAGTCTTTTGAATTTCACTAAATGCTTTGCTGCAGACTAACCCTGGAATGTTCCCATTTAATCTGAGAGGTTCTCAATTCTCTCGGTGTAAACAAACAGAGGAGATTTGATTTTACAGGTTCACCGCATATAGAATAAAGGTGGACTTTGACAATGGTGAGCCATTTCTGCAGAACAATGAGAGTCTGGCAGTCAGCACAATGACTTTTTGTCAAAACAAGTATCCTTTGTTCCTCAACATATTCATTTATTTCAGCCAATTGAAATAAGGCGCCTTCACCAGAAAATCAATACAAAGACAAATGACCACACTTTTGACTTCACAATATAGCTGCCTCGGCCTTGAGAGCCATGCAGAAAAGTATTATTCTTGCAGGTGAATGGAGTTGAGAGGGTTGGACAGGACTGCGCGAGTGTGTGTTCTGCATCAGAAAAGAAAAGTCATTGAAAACAAGACACGTTCGTCCACAATAACACACTGGGACGCAGTCACGAGGAGAAAACCATGGAGGAATGGAAATTGCAATGAATAGACCCGTTTAAGCTGGCTGAGGAGGCTTTCAGGAGATGATCACATCATTCTGGGTTTATGGGAACTCTCCAAAAAGTTTAGTGAAAGTGTCTTTTTTTCACATAAGTTATGTAAAAGGCCTTCTAGGGGAAAAAGCTATCCAACTACTTTAAGATCCCATGTTTCCTTTAGGGACATGAAGAAATACTCTCCCCACACATCCAGGCATGAATGCCACCCTCAATTCTAGCATGTGGAAACTTTATTCTGTCACCCACACTTGTAAATCCTCAAAGTGATGTTTCAGCCAAAAATCTAATTTACACAATTTTCCCCCTTCTCCAAATATAGTCACTCCGCCAAGACATGTTTAGTGTCTGAAGTTTACTTCTTTACTATGCGCTGGAGCTACAAAGCTAACATAACTAATAAGTAATGGAAGCTTATACCACACCTGTTAGCTTTAACATGCTCATCACACACCTGCTGCTTGCATTTCAGTACTTAATGGCATTTTGTTACCCATGAAAACTAACAAAGTTCAGTTGCTATACCTGTTTTCGGCTACGCAATGCATGGCACAAGACCCCCACAGGACCACAACAGAGCAGATATTATTTGAGTGGTGGATCATTATCAGCACTGACATGGTGGCGTATTAGTGTGTGTTGTGTTGGTACAAGTGGATCAGTCTTTCATCTCAGAGAACATCTCAGCATCACTGCTGGACTGAGAACAGTCCACCAACCAGCGTCCTGTGATTTTCCATCTAAAAGGTGGATAAACAAGCTTGCAGTGTCTAATAGAGTGGACAGTTAATGGACACATTGTTAATAACTCCAGCAGCACTGCTGTGCCTGATCCTCTGAAAGCATGCATTAACGCGCCACCACCATGTCAGCATCACTGTAGTGCTAAAAAAGATACACGACCCAAACAATGCCTGCTCTATGGTGGTCCTGTGGGGGTCCTGACCTTTGATGTATAGCATAAACTAAGCTAACAAAGTATATAGAGAAGCAGATGGACTACAGTCTGGTTGCTAATATTCTTCTTTTTTTGTCAAGCAACAGCTTTTTGACAACTACATGTCCTTTCAGACCCATAATGTCTTCTTACAGAGGAAGGATGCAAGAGTCTGAAGCAAGATCTGAAGCAAGAGTGGAGCTTGATCTCTTTAACTCTGCTCTCTTATTTTTTTAATTTCCCCGTCACTTTGTCTCCTTAATATCTAATCACTAGGTCTTTTTAATATTAAATCATCTCAGAAATATATTCTGATAATAAATAAATAGCACCTAAGTTGTGTTTAACAGGAATTTAATAAATGAAGGGTTCTGATTTTTGCTCAGTAATCTAAATCGGTAAGTGTAAAACAGTATATATGTTTTGCTAATAGAACTATGTGCCTCCATTCATACTTCAGGTGGTAATGATTTTTAATGCCATAGGCTGCTTTCTGCTCTTACAAGGTTAATACACATTCAATTAAACATGCATACTCACACACACACACACACACACACACACATACTGTGTACAGAAAAAAAGGATTTTTTTCCTCCCGAAATGCACTCAAGCAGAGAGAAGGAGAAAGAGAGCGGGAGAAAAGAAGAACAGGTTTTCTCAGACATCACAGTGGTTGCAGAAAAGCGTGGCGATAAAGGGACTGGGGAGAATATCAACGCCAGGGTGACATTTTCATAAAAGACAATGACGGGCTGTGAAGCACTCACACCTGCTGGAGACAGAGAAAGTGGTCATTCCCACCTCTTCACCACACTCTCCACATCCATCTCTTCATATGCTCTCTTCCCCACTCTTTCTCTCTCTTCTCTCCCATTGTATCTTCTTTTCACTCACTCTTCATTTTCTTCCCTTCTTTAGCAAAGGCTTTAGTGGCATCTTCAGAATGCATGCTCAGCTTTTTTATCACATTACATACACAAATGCGGCATGAATCACACCAAATTAACACATCTCACCTATAGACCAAAACACACACCAGTGGACACCAGAATACACACCAGTGGACACCAGAATACACACCAGTGGACACCAGAATATACAACAGTGGCCATAAGAATACATACCAGTGGCCATAAGAATACACAGCATTGGATCCCAGAAGGCAATAGAAAAACAATGCTTCACATGTAAAATGTAAAATGTAGGTAAAATGTAGATGCGCTTTAGATGTTGTATGTGTCCTAATCATAAATGTGTTTAGTCTCTGCTATGTAGCCAGTTTAGTTGTAACAAAACAATTTAAACTGCTGCCAATTCAAACATCCACTGCAATGTTAGTGTTAGAGAATGTAACTCTGAAGACTCTTTATGAAAGAGTTTTCTTTTACATCTTAGTTTGGAATCATTACAACTATGTTGCTGCTGTGAAAAGTAATAAAGATACTACTGTTTCTGCAGGTTTGAGTGATTTTGACTGGTTGGTTAAACTTGAAAGTTTCAGTGTATTTAACTCCATGTATAATTACAGATTATACAAGTTGTTTCAAAACAACTTACCTCTAATAATTTGAGCAGACTTAGTTTTCGGTCAGCATTCGTTCAAACACATCATGAATGGCAGGTTGTTCCAAAAATTCAGTTCAGCCACATATAATGTCTATGACATATTAACTTACACATACAGATTAGCACATATACACACTCGCATGTCATCATTTAGCAGGGACATCATAGCACCAGCCTAGCAAAACCTTAAAAATATCTTGAGAGAACATAGCAATGAGCTAGTACAACTTAGTAACCACCTGGAATACAATAGCAACAGCCTAGCAATACCTTGGCATAATTGAAGCTGCTTAGCAAGTGTTGCCTGAGAATAATAGAGACTAATGTGTCAGTCCAACTTTAAGTTCATTCACAAACTCTCCTCCTGTAGTTTATAAGGGTTTGGAAATGTATAGAGACAGTGTATCTTTAGTTAAAACACTGATATTATTATGCTTGGTAATAATTCTGAAGGGAGAAA
Source organism: Megaleporinus macrocephalus (assembly GCA_021613375.1). NCBI lineage: Eukaryota > Metazoa > Chordata > Actinopteri > Characiformes > Anostomidae > Megaleporinus > Megaleporinus macrocephalus. The sequence continues at coordinate 29,376,361 of CM038704.1, read as the reverse complement.
TATGACACCACCTTTATTACTATTATGAAATTATAGATACTGTTTGATTGTGTCCTATACTGAGCATAAACAGAAACTTAGAACTCTTTACTGATTTTATTGAAACCCCCCAAAATACTGCTATGAAGTAGAAGTAGGTTGAAGAACGAGGCTGCACAGAACCACAGAGCCTGCATATCATCGCTGTCCAATAAAAACCAATATCTCCGAAATGGCAACTTCACAGCAGAGGACAAAGTCTTTACTTTCAATGTAAGTCAATGGAACCACAATTTGTTGAAGCTGTTTTGAAGCATTTCTTCAAGTGATGATGGTCCATTCATCATGAAATTTCCCCTCAGTGTAAATGGCGGTTGTCTAAAGAAAAGTAAAAAAAATGGACAAAAATGGAGATCCATGTTTTTCTTTGGACAGTAATGATATGGAAAATGGGGAAATGCCTGTAACCTTGATGCATCTTGGAAAAGATACACTCAATGGTATCCAAAAAGGAATGACGGGGACTGAAAACACTAATTGTTCAGCTCACAAAAAAGCTAGCCTTTCTGTAGAATAAATAATGAAAATAAAAGTTGACCTTTCATAATGATTCTGGTTTTCAGGGCTTTCAGTGAATACAGAGATTAATGCAGAGCACTACAGCCATGGCAACCGGCCTGTCAAGGCCACCATATGACAGGCCTGATCAAATGCGCTCTAGTCAGCGGAACAGGGCCTTACCTGGAAAACTCAAAGATAAAACACAAGCGGACATAACTACATGGGCTTTGCATCACTGAGAATACCTCAACACAGTCCCGGCCTGGTCTGACTCAGACAGAGCCACTTTAATAGGTCTGTCTGTTGGCAATGATTCATAAGGTTTAATGAGGGTGAATCATTTAAATCGGGTCCTCGCTAGACTAAACTGTACGTCCAATTAAGTCCGATGAGAAGCTTTCTCCTGCTCTCATTCTGTATTTAATGAACCAATGTCAGTCCTTAAGAAGAATTTCAAGAACTGGCCTTCTTGACTCCAATTAACTGTCCAAAAATGGCTTTCCAGGACGGAGCGCAATCAGAATTGGCAATAGATTTGTTTTTTGAAAAAAAAAAAAAAATCTTATTTGGGCAACCGAACTTCTCCATAATGAACTGGTGGCTTTCTTTCGTCTGAAAAGTGGAGATATATTTGTAAACGATCTCAAGAATCCCTTGAAGAAACGGAGATTAATTTTGAAGGTAATCGTAGGTGCGCAAATTAGCCTTATCGCATTAGTGTTCCTATGCTAGGGGCCCCGTTTGGCTCTGAAAGTTGCCTCAGTGCAAATATTCGTCATTTTGCAGGGCCTTTGTTGCGCTGACTACTTTAAATCAATACGATCTGTGGTAGCACCACAAACCCGAACAGAGAGAGGGAAATAAATAAATAATAATGACAATAAGTGTGCGGGAGGGGGAGTTTTTAAAACATCAAAGGCATTGCTATCTCTGTGGCACGTAAACACTGAGTGCCTTCCATGCGTCGAAGAGCTCTTTTCAATGATTCCATGGAAGATTGCCACGTTGACAAGCATCCTGTAATAAATAAAATTAACAAACATTTCTGTAGGGTTTGTTCAAAGGGAAAGGGAGCCCAATGTTTTTTGTCCTGATAAGTGGTCTATACATCCCCACTGCTCTCTCCTGATTAGTCTAATCCAGTGAGAAGTGCGTGCCGGGTTTTGATGGAGCCAGCCGCCGCGGCCCCTGAGGGGAACCCTTCTGATAAGTGCCTTTACCTTTCACCTCCACAGCCCCACGCAACACACTGCTCTAATCTCATTTGGCCCAGGAAGACATGCTCTGGCACGGGTAGCAGTGATTAACATCCACTCGGCTCTCTCCCTCTCTCTCTCTCTCTCTCTCTCTCTCTCTCTCTCTCTCTCTCTCTCTTTCTCTCTCTCTCTCCCTCTCCCTCTCTTTCCCTCTCTCTCTCAAACACACACACATAGTCTCTCTCTGTCTCCCTGTCTGTCTCACTCCCTCTCTCTCTCTTTCTCTCTCTCTCCCTCTCTCTCTCTCTCTCAAACACACACATAGTCTTTTTCTGTCTCCCTGTCTCTCTCTCTCTCTCTCTCTCTCTCTCTCTCTCTCTTTCTCTCTCTCTCTCCCTCTCCCTCTCTTTCCCTCTCACTCTCTAACACACACACATAGTCTCTCTCTGTCTCCCTGTCTGTCTCACTCCCTCTCTCTCTCTCTCTCTCTCTCTCTCTCTCAAACACACACACATAGTCTTTTTCTGTCTCCCTGTCTCTCTCTCTCTCTGTCTCTCTCTCTCTCTCTCTCTCTCTCTCAAACACACACACATAGTCTCTCTCTGTCTCCCTGTCTGTCTCACTCCCTCTCTCTCTCTCTCTCTCTCTCTCTCAAACACACACACATAGTCTTTTTCTGTCCCCCTGTCTCTCTCTCTCTCTCTGTCTCTCTCTCTCTCTCTCTCTCTCTCTCAAACACACACACATAGTCTCTCTCTGTCTCCCTGTCTGTCTCACTCCCTCTCTCTCTCTCTCTCTCTCTCTCTCTCTCTCAAACACACACACATAGTCTCTCTCTGTCTCCCTGTCTGTCTCACTCCCTCTCTCTCTCTCTCTCTCTTTCCCTCTCACTCTCTAACACACACACATAGTCTCTCTCTGTCTCCCTGTCTGTCTCACTCCCTCTCTCTCTCTCTCTCTCTCTCTCTCTCTCTCAAACACACACACATAGTCTTTTTCTGTCTCCCTGTCTCTCTCTCTCTCTGTCTCTCTCTCTCTCTCTCTCTCTCTCTCAAACACACACACATAGTCTCTCTCTGTCTCCCTGTCTGTCTCACTCCCTCTCTCTCTCTCTCTCTCTCTCTCTCTCTCTCAAACACACACACATAGTCTCTCTCTGTCTTCCTGTCTGCCTCACTCCCTCTCTCTGTCTCTCTCTCTCTCTCTCCCTCTCTCTCTCTCTAAACACACACACATAGTCTCTCTCTGTCTCCCTGTCTCACTCCCTCTCTCTGTCTCTCTCTCTCTCAAACACACACACACATAATCTCTCTCTGTCTCCTCTGTCTCTCTCCCTCCCTCTCCTGCTCTCTCAAACACACACTGTCTCTTTGTCTCCCTGTCTGCCTCTCGCTGTTTCTCTTTCTCTCAAACACACACATAGTCTCTCTTTGTCTCCCTGTCTATCTTCCTCTCTTTCCCCCCTCACATGCATACACACTCTCTCACAGTCTCTCTCTGTCTATCTCTAACTGTCTCACACACAATCTCTCTTTCTCTCTCACACACAATCTCTCTCTTTCTCTCTCACACACAATCTCTCTTTCTCTCTCACACACAATCTCTCTCTTTCTCTCTCACACACAATCTCTCTCTTTCTCTCTCACACACAATCTCTTTCTCTCTCACACACTGTCTCTATTTATCACCCATCTCTCTACCTGTCTCTCTCTCTCTTTCCTCCTTTATTTCTTTCATTCTCTCTCTCTCTCTCTCTCCCATTAAACCCACACAGCGTCTTTCTCTTTGTCTCCCTGTCTGTCCCTTTTGCTCTCTGCTTCTCTCTTACATACACAGTCTATACCCATCTGTCTATCTGTCTTTCACACAAACATTTATTTTCTCCTTTCTATTCACTGTTTCTCTGCCTTACTCTCTTTCTCTTAGTCTGTTTTTCTTTCTGGTCTCATAGTTTCTCTCTTGTGTCTCTATCTCTGCTTCTATCTCTGTTTAATATTTCAGTTTTTATCTCTTTCTCCCTATCTATCTGTCTTACTATCTTTACTTTCTGTACCTTTTCTCTTTCTGTGTCAATTTGTTTAATTCTCTCTCCAGCTGTGTTTTCTTTTACTGTCCTTTTTTCTGTTTTTTTATTGTCTTTTCATTATTTCATTCTGTAACTATCTGTATTGCTCTCTCTTTCTCTCTCTGTCTCTCACGGTTTCACTTTACCCCCTCCTCCTTTCTCTGTCTCTAACACAGTCTCTCAGCTGGGTGTGGTGTGTGTTGTGTAGGAGTTGTGTGTGTGTGTGTGTGTGTTTAACCTTAGTGGGCAGTTGTCACAGAAGGCGGGCAGCATCACAGCTTTTTTAATAATGGAGCTTCATTTGTTAACAGCCAAACCTCAAACTTATTAGAAACTCATTAAGCAAAGCAGTGAAGTTAAAATGTTCTGGATCATAGGTGATGTTCAGTTCCATGTATGATAATAAAAAGCGTCCGAGAGTCTTTCTAACAGCTGCTCAGAACAATAGGTGGTGGGAAAGTCTTCAAATGAGTGTATTATAACTTTCGGGTGTATCATTGCTAAAAGCGATTTGATGAATGTCAGTTGTTCTCAAATGAGCCGTGTGAACTTGCACTGGCCTGCTATCATTAAAAGAATTCCCACCTGCCCACAGCAAATAGCTCTTCTGCAAAACGATTAATTGCAGCTGGCATTTCTTTCTTTTTTGCCACTTTAATCTCTTTTGTTATTGTTCTAAAAAAGAAAGCCCAGTTGATCTAAACTGTGCTACCAAATTTAATTACCTTTGATGTGGACCTGCAAGAGAAATGCTCTGGTCTGCACAAACACATGGAGTAACAGCTAGAGTAAGGTTATTTCCAGCTGCTGATGTCATCTTACCTAAAGATCTCATTAAAGGCAAGCACACTACTGTAAAGGCAAGCCTGCACTCCTAAATAAATAGTTTAAATTAGTTATTTGCAGTAATGTGGTAGAACAAAATACGTTTGTTTACATAAAGAACCTTTTTAAAATTTTAATTTAAGTCAAAATCATGTAGGAAATGCAACAAAAACACAAAAGACACAAGCATTAAGCTACAGATATTAGGATGGATGAGATGGCCCTTAATGCAGTTTAAGTAATACGGGAAGAAATGGCCACAGGATCACAGTAATTTTCTCCTCTTATCTTGGACAATTAAAATATAACCTTTAGTTTCTGCTTTCTTCTTAGAAATTTCATAATTTAAAGGGGACCCCGCCAAAAAACATATACTTCCTTACTTTTTAAAATAAAACTGTTTGATGTAGTATGTAAATATGGTTAAAGCTTTAAGACAAATCACTCACTCTTGAGTCATATGGTCCATATATAGAAACTAAGCTGCATGAATGGCTTGTTTCAAATTAACTACTTTTGTGATGTTACAAAAATCAGTACAGTAACATACTGCATATCCACTTACTCAGCCACAGCAGTTCAGTCCTGCAAATTTTATACTTAGCTTACTTAGCTTTATACTAAGCTTACCTACAAGCTGGATGGAATTACTATACCTTCAGAGTTAGACAAGGACCTACTGTTTGGGAAAAGTGGAGTGGACTTCAAGTATATCAGGCAATAAACCAGAGAATGAAAGAATCATCAGGGATTCTGTTTTATAGTGTTAACTGCTGACAGTCAAACAATTTCTTCTCATTTATAGTAAAATACCACAAACTGGAGCCCAGTTCCTTACAAAAGCCTGATCTTGTGCTAAGATTGTCATGGTGGTTGGAAAAAGTATTAAAATTATCATCCAATCATGAAAATTGTTCTAAAATAGTAATGCACTTCTGAAAAAACGGCTCAGATATTCTTGTCAGAGCTACGGTGACAGTGCTCTATACTCAGTGGCCTTGGGGAACTCTAAATAGCTGAAATAAGGTCTATAGTCAGCACAAAAATGACTGGGTTATCTGACTTGGCATCTGGGCGCTCAGAATGGTTAAAAGAACTACAGTCCTTATTGCTAACTCCCTAGACTGCTAACTCCTTAACCCCTTAAATTGGCAGCATTAAACGTTGATTACACACTTCTATAACTTACAGAAACATTATGCAACAATTGTACCTTAAAATAACAGCTTCAAAATCATTTTGATGGTACACTGACTTATAATAGGGTGAAAGGCGTCTCTGTAACTGCTACTCCGAGCCCAGAACACCTGCTATTGCAGAATGTAACTTTAGAAAAGCGTGCGCAGGACCTCTTGTGAAAACTGTGTAATGCTTTATGGCACAGCGTCTGACACCAATAACTATGGGTCTTCAGCTACCTATAAGAAGAAGCTAGCTCACTATTTCTAGTATGGACATCATAGCAAAGGCTGCAAAAAGATGTTGGCAGAAAAGAAAAGAAGCTCACACTGGCTTTTAGTTGAGAGTTAAACCAGATAAAAGAATGTTAGACACTTTCTTGGCTAATTGTAAAACAACAAAAATCTGACAGTGGAGTCCTGCCAACATTATTTATAAAACACTGTAAATGAGGCTGTAACCTTATTTGTGTTACCCCATATCAGAATGTTTGGTCAGACATGCCAAGTAAGCTTTTAAGTTTGCAGCACATTGCAAAATAATAATTATTACATGATTTCAGTTGTTTCCACAAATTATACCTGTAACTGTAATGTGTAGCAATCATATACCTGCCTGCACACAAAGGGCAGTCGAATTCGGTTGGATACAGCTGTTAATGAGAGGGGCTTAAAGCTTGATTCGTATAATAGTGGTGTAGAAGTAAATTACATTTGCATGTGTAGGGGGGCCATGAGAAATATCATCCTCGCAAAACGCTAATTTAAGAATAACTTATAACTATATTCACATGTATGGCACATCTGGCTGAATCATTTTCAGATCTTGCCTTGACTTGCAACATTCCCCTCAACTGCCATTTCTGAATGACATGTCTGGCAGAGGAAATTACAAGCTGGTAGTGCTTAGATATCTTTTTATAGTCTTCCTCTTTTTTGTAGTCATCAGTTAGCAATTTCAATTCTGCAGCCAACTGCTTAGAGGAGCCCATGGTTGTGGTGTATTTGAACATGGTTTAAAGGGTCAGAGAATGTATTATAATCTGGAATTGTCAACAGCTGACAGTTCTTAGTGACGACTCTTAGCCTGTCTATCCAGTGAGTTAATTAAGTCAATGTCATGTTCTATATGTTAAAATAAAGCAACTGTGCATTGACATTTGCTTTTGTAAACATTTATTAATCTAGTTATTATTCATTTAGTCTCACAGTAATAAGTATAGAGTGCATGAGCATCTTTTGTTAGCTGAACAACAACAAAACACTGTAGTGTGTCTTGTGGTTTAACTGAACAACAGTGCTGATGCATTTCAATCTAGGCTGCCTGTAGGTATTCAGAGACATTTTATAAATAAATACTTATCTTTTACAAATCAGCCAGACAAATTCCTTATACATTTCTTTACACAACTTACCCCATTCAATATTTTCAAATATCTCCTTTTCCTGAAACACACTGAACATCTAAGTTGTAAATGGTCTCTCAAATCTTACTCTTTACTTCCATATACTCGAATGATGAAAGTGAAGCAGTTCCTTCAGCTCTATCTTTAGAGAATCTCATAAAAATCATAAAAATCATAAAAATCTCCTGATGTAGGCAATCAACATAGCAAAACTGAGAAACAGGCTGTTTGTCGTACCTCTACTGAGTTTGTGTTAGTGACAGGTGAGTGTGTCCAGTAAAGCGGAAGACCAGTGACACCTGGACTCTGGGTTATTTAGAGGACCAGTCATGCAGGCCGTAGGCCACAAAACACCAGGTGATGGTTCTGATCACCCAATACTCCACAGATCAGAAGTGATGGACAGCTTGTCACCTTGCTTGGCAGTGAGAGTCACACACCACAGCACTGTCTGCAAACACACACCATTACTGTCTGTTTTAGCACCACAGGTCAGTGGTTATTGATTCTTATGTTATATACTTACCAGGGAAATGTATCACTTTACTGCCAAACAATCCACATTCTGGGACCAGTACAGCACTGCTAACAATCTTGGGATATAAAACCATGACTTCTTGATTACTGGCCCATCTCTTCTACCGCTAGGCTACCAACCACCCTGGTAGCCTAGAGCACATCAAACTGCACATCATGTTGTACATTTAGGTTATGGAGTAAATATGTCATTGTTTGTACAAAGATTATCATTTTTAGAATGCACACTAAAAATGACTGAGTACACAGATTTGATGTAGTTAAACAGTAAAAAAAGAAACGTAAAACATGCTTTTGGTCATGTTCTTATATTCCCATAGCAGCCGTCAATTTTCACAGCAGTCAGATATAAAGTTCTTGAGGTTCATCATGAAGACTGTTATTAAACCATCAAAGAAACCACCTTTACTGATTGAGATGTACATCCAAGTCACAAAATTCACACCTTAATATTTGATTCAAACTCCTGGTGGCTAAATCATGTGACACAACCAGCCATATTTAGACATCATATGATCATTTGTTGAATTACACTACCTGTGTTTGCATCAATTTACCAGATGTTTTCAAAGGTGACAACTAGCCCCTCAGTCTGTTGAAATTAATCCCACATATGTGGTAAGTTTTAATATTTTCCCCATTTCCACATTCAACGATAGTCACTCCCAGTAGTCACTTTTTATTTGAATCTGAATTTGAATCAGGCATGTGCTGTTCGCTTGCATTAAACAACAATCAGGCATTTAAAAAATAACATAACAAAAAAACAAAACTGCTTTCTGATGTTTTCCAGACTTTTTGTTTACCCAACAAAAAAAAGACTTAACAGAAATTTAATAGAGCTCATTAAGTGTGTAACAAAAGTAGTGCTTTATACAACCAATTTCAAAAGGATTGTATAAATAACAGGTATATAACACATTCATCAGGCTGAAGAAACATTTCAGCATGCAAAAGACATTTAAGCATTCAAGTGGTTTAATGTATAGCTTTTAATGTATAACTTTTTTAAACTGCTTAAGCATTGTCATTCTTTGTATAGCCAGCATAGTAACTTAACCTGTTTATTAAAAAGATGATGTTAAATGGTTTAGAACCATCACAAAACTTGGTGCAGAATGATATGGAATTAGTATCTAAACGTTGACGACCAAACTAGAAGGTAAATAGTTGTTCACCATGTCCAGAGATATATCTGAGAAGAAATCCTTTATTATCATTTGAAACCACTTAGAAAAGTACACATCTATTAAAATTGGACTAAACTACACGAAACGTAGTAAATTTAACTAGTTACTAGCCATTTTCTAGTAATCTCAACTAATTCTCTGTCATTAATTCTACACTGTAAAAACGTAAAGGTGACATCCACTGACAACACAGTTTCCTGGGCTCTTAATGAAATATCTGTGATATGCTTTGATCAAAATATCACACGGTGGAAGCAACGCACTCAACCTGTTTAAACAGCCCTGCTCAGAATGACCAATTTGGGTGCCTGTTCCTTAAATGACAATGAGCCAGCTCATTTGTGCATTCCACCTTAAATAGCGCAGCTATTGCTTGAGGTGACAGAACGAAGCTTGAATGCTGCACTATTTAAGCTGGAACTGAAAATTCGAACAAGAAGCTGGTGAATAAGAAGCTGACTTTAGTTTTCTGTCAGGCCTAAGATGGTTACCGCACACATACAGGTTATGATGACTATAGCTCTGAACTTTGCCAGTTGCTCTGGCACTTGTGAGAAAAAATAGGGGCCCTTTGCAATGGTAGTTGGCATTGGTTGCTGTGGGCGGAGCTTCTCAGGTAGGTGTAGTATTATTCTAATGAGTCTCCACTTGTAGTAAGGGAAGCAAAGCTAAATGGCTTGCTAAATCCAATAGTTTCTAATCTAGGCAGCCTATATAAAAAGGGTTTTACAGTTTGTGGGTTGGTAGGCATTCCAGATGCCTAAAGCACTGAACAAATTAGCTTTATTTTATCATATTTCATATATGATATATATCCTATATTTTTCGTCAAATATCATATGTTTATTAGAATGCTACAATTGTTTCAATAGGCAGTTAAAACAGTTGCATTGCTGAGGAGCCACAAATTTGCAGTACATTTTGGAGTGTCTATTTTGGAGCTGGATTACTGGATGATGCTTGGTCACAGATGGATGAAATTATGCAAAAATAAAATTACTGGAATATTTTATTACATCATTGTCATCTCCACCTTATAAGAAATAGACTCATCTGCTTTCAAACTGGCCAAGGGTTTTTAGGCTCAATAAAAAAAAAATACAAAGCCATGTTTGTTCTGGTGCTATTCAGAAGGAGCCAACATAATACACACAGAGACCTCGCCTTACACTTTATACGTGAGTTTGTGTGTGTATGTGTGTGATGAGTAGTTCAGTACGGAGAAGTGGGATAGAAGTCCCATTTTATTCTAAGTGGGTTTGAGTTCTTATTTCAGGCTCAGTCAAACAATGCCACATGGTCACATGTGCTAATTTACAGTATGCACTGGTTCACAAGTGGATGGTAATTTTGTCCATGTCCCTTTATCTGCATCTTTTTTAAAGAGAGTACACGTCTACTCAGTTTCTGCTTTTCATTTCTGGTTTTCTCTTAATCTCACTGACAAGGTCACTCCTGTAGAGAACAACACTTTGTGATATGTAGACCTATATATTGGTTGACATAAAATATTACTGGATGATGCTTGGTCACAGATGGATGAAATTATGCTGGTTAGTGAGGGCAGGGTCTACTAACTGCTCTGATGTTTTACTCATGTCACTGTTTTAAGGCTAATTGCAGACAGATCATTTCAGGATTTTAGGTAATTTCAGAATTTTCTAGTCAGATTACTTATTGATTCTGATGTCACAGCACAGTTATGTGGCTAGTGAGGATTGCTGGTCTGCTGAGTGTTCTGACTTGTGTATCATCATTGCATCTTAAACTGCTTTGGTATAAAGGTTTGAATGCAGGTATGCACATAGTTTGGAGTTCAGGAAGTGTAACTGTATTCCTTAGACATAAATGTTTTTAAAGTAAAGTAAACGTAACTGTATTTTGTATTTTGACCAAACTAGGCTAAAAAATACAGCTATACAGACAGTTTACCTGAAATTTCAAATGAACCTGACTTTTTGAAGTTTTTGAAGTTTCGGAAGAAGTGGAGAATCTATTTTATTCCAGCTTTTCTTTTCTGCATAGATTTTGAGTTAAGGCCATCTTTTGTTTAGCTGGGTTGAAGTCTGTTTCTCAAAAAAAAAGAGAGAGAAAAAGAAGACTTAATAATGTTTTAAATAAGTACTTCTAGGGTGTAAATGCTGAAGGTGAGTAAACGTTTGTATTGATACTGGAATTAAAATAAAAAACATTTTTTTTTAAATAGGAGAACATAGGAGTCTGTTGGATGCTACTGTATGATTCCACCATACATTCCATACATGCATGACCATTGTCAGTTTTTAAGGGAAATCACGCAGCTACGAATCTGTTTGAATCTGTGCTTACAGTCGTGCATGCGAAAGAGCCTTGCATGGTGTCCTTCACCATGTATAATATTTTATTATGTCATTGTCATCTCCACCTTATAATAAATAGACTCCTCTACTTTCAAACGGGCCGAGGGTTTTCAGGCCCCATTAAAAAAAATACAAAGCCATATTTGTTCTGGTGCTATTCAGAAGGAGCCAACATAATACACACAGAGACCTTGCCTTGAGAACACTTTATACATGAGTTTGTGTATGTGTGTGTGTGATGAGTAATTCAGTATGGAGAAGGGGGATAGAAGTCCCATTTCATTCTAAGTGGGTTTGAGTTCTTATTCCAGGCCCTGTCGAACAATGCCACATGGTCACATGTGCTAAAATACAGTATGCCCCGGCTCATGTGTGGACACTAATCTTGTCCATGTCTCTAGCATGTCTTTGCTAGAAGGTGATCTAACCAGACACTCAGCAGTTAAGTGCTGTACATTGAATATCTGAGCTCTTCTGAGAGCTGAAATGACCATGGGCTAGGGCTGTCTGCTACTTATATACTTACAAAAAGATATATAAACAGGTCGGTTCATGAATTTTATGCAATTTTTATTCATGGCCACCATTCTGCATTGCCAATCATATTAGAGATTGGAAAATTTTGACATGCACTGCAACTCGCCAACTAACATAAGACAGCAGCACATAGTCTGCTGTTTACACTAAAAGACTGTGTTAATATCAACACCAAAAGTTAAACACACGGCGGTACGAAATGTGTTAGGATAGCTTTGAACACTTTACACATCTGAGGGCTAAAAAAAGCCTTTCCATTTTGTCTATTACCCCATATTTGTGAGGCGCCCTGGTGGTTTTTGGGCCCTATGTGATTACCACTTATAGCAAGCAGTAGCTCTGCTTCCAAATGACTCTAAGCTTGGACATACGGTATTTGGTATAGAATTTACATTATGCAGAGGTTATTTAAACTTTTAAAACTAAGGTCCTTCTTCAAACATCTTATTTACAACATGAGTTCTTTCAAGAACTATCCACTAAAAGGTTCCTTAGGAAAACGAAAGTTGTTCTGCTGTGATATCAGCCCAAGGGACCCTTTACCTGCACCTTTTCTTAAAGAGAGTCTATTCAATTTCTGCTTTTCATTTCATTTCGCGAAGAAGGTCACTCCTGTAGAGAACTATACTTTGTGATATGTAGAGCTATATGTAGGTAAACATAAAATAAACATGTAAATTATGTGAAAAATGACAACTAGCCCTCATTTCTACAGTGCGTTTGTGCTATTTCAGTCACACCAGTCAAGCAAATGTCCAGTGAAGGCAGACATATATTATATTATATTATATTATATTATATTATATTATATTATATTATATTATATTATATTATATTATATTATATACATAACTGACAAGGGTAATACAATTAAATAACGACTACATCATAAACTACATAACAACCTGAAACACAAAAATGAGTAAATATGCAACACAAAAATAAGATTATAAGATTAACACAGGTTGCGAAGGTGTCTCAGGAGCAAGCATTACTGACAAATAGGAATAATTACTGTTGCAAATTTTAATACACTACATAAGTTTTAAGTTCTGATATATTTATTTAAAATAGTGTATGGGAGCAATATTGCTCACTAAAACACAAAAGAGAAATTTCTAGTGCATGACATTGTGAAGCAATGTAATAAAATAGTTCTTCTGATTCTGAAAAGAATAATAATGATAATAATAATAATAAAGAGAACAAAAAAACTTGGATTGGTCTCTTTAGTTTTTACCCACTCAGTACCCCTGCTTTAAACAACTCTTAGTTCCTTGATTAGCAGCTGAGAAGAGCTCACAGCTAAACCAAGTTTTAGGAAATCAGTAAAAGGATATATTCTTCACTATGGCCATGTATGTTTGTGTATGTCTGTGTGTGTTTTTTGGTGAGTGTGTGTGTGTGTTTAATTTCCTATGTTTTGGGGTCTAGAATGTCCTGAAAACCAGAGAACAACAACTTAATTTGTAACTGAAAAGGCAAAGCATTTATTTTTGGTTAGTGAGGCTAAGTTTAGCTGTAGAAAAATCTTTAATGTTTAGATGTTTTCATATCGACACTGTCTGGACCTAAAACTGTCTCCAAAAAAGTGACTTATGGTGCAGAAGAAGAAAAAAATGTTTGTAACTTTGAATAGAAATTGAGTTAACACCATTTTAAAGTCATGTTTAGTTCTATGTGAGCATTTCTCATGAAATGTTAAGACAATGTAAAAGGTAGCTGGTGTTTATGAATCCTGTGGAATGTTTTATAATGATGGCAACAACACAACTAATATCATTTACTGTATATGTACACTTAATGAACTTTTATTTCAGGTGTTTTAAAGTATACCGATTGGACCATTATACATATATTTTCACACAATGTACACGACGCTTGGTATTTTTAAATAATTTACAATTTTTTTAAATGTCAAATATGGGGATGTCCTGAGAGCGACTACATGAGACAGCATCACGTGTAGGTTCTGACATTTATGACATCTACAGGACAAATGTTTAACCCCATGTCCTGACATTGCATCAAAACAAAGTGTAAATATGTGTTAGTAAATGGATCTATGTGTGTGATGCACACATTCGTTCTCTTTCTATCAGCTGGTGGGGAAAGGCTGGGTGTGACACAGTGTGTGTGTATTAAGCCCCATGCTCCGAGTCTCTTTCTCTCAGCGCCTCCCTCCCTGTCCCCTTATCAGCTCCTTCACCATTTCACTGCTTTCAAATGAGAATTCAGGGACCCCCAAATTCAGGGCCCGTGCTTCAAACAACGGGAGCGTGCTTTGCCCCCCCTCCGCACCAGTCTTAATGCTGGGCCAGATCCAATTTCAGATAGACGAGCCTTTAAGCAATCACGCCTTTAGCCTTCCCCACACAGAGACAATAGTTAGTGTTTCAGAATGAGATCCACAGAACCCAACCCAACCAACACATCCTATTTAAATGGAATATATTACACATCATACTGCATCAGGTTGGAGATAAACATAAGCCCAGCTGGCTATAATAGCCTATTATTTAATAATAATAGCCAAACACTAATAATAATAATAATAATAATAATAATAATAATAATAATAATAATATTTAGTACTTTTGTCAAAAATTGTTATTTTTATTGTTACTATTTGTAATATTAATTGCATCATTGTCAACTGTTCTTGTGTTTTCTTTTTTCTCCTTATTGTATTTTAGCTAAATATTTTATTATTAGTAGCATCATAATCACCATTGTCCTGTTATGGCTGGTATTTTAAAGTTTATACTAAAATGTATTAAATTAGTAAAAATTTCAAATATTAATAGTAGCATTATACTACTGTTTAACATTTTAATAAAACAATTTGTCATTATTAGTAGTAATATTGTAATACTATTATTAGTAGCTCCATCATCATCATCATCATCATAATTGTAATTGTTTTTCATTCTTATTGTTGTCCTGTTTATGGTTAATATTTTAGTATATATATATTTTTTTGACATTTTTAGTAAATGTGTTACAATTAGTAGTAACATAGTAGTTCTACTAGTATCATTATCATCTTCATCTCCATCATCTTTAATGTTGATGTTTTTTCTTATTGCTTGTTTTCTTATTGTTGTTACTGTTAAATGAATGAACGCTTTCCAAAGTGACCTGCTGCTGGATAAGTGAGGTAGAGTGCTGTAGAGAATGAGCATGGAGAGATACACGCACAGATACACGCTTAAATTCTCCCTCCACATCTCCACCTCCAACCAGCGCCTACCATTTAGGAGCGACATTAATGCGAGAGGAGACAATAATGCAAATGACCCATGGCATATTCAATTAAAAGTGTCATGTCCCCCCTACTTTTGTTTCATGTGTTTTATATTTTCTACTAAAGTGTTTGAAAAAGAAAAGTGCCTCGTGCCCCCCCTCCCCCCTCATTGACTTTTATCACTAAATTAAGCATATAAATGACCTGAAAGCGCTGGCTGTCGCATTAAATTAAATAAAATAAAGAACAATTATCCTCTTTTTTCTCTCTGATCTCCTGCTGAAAGGAGTGCCGGAGAGATAAAGGCAGATTGAATTGGTGTGTGTGAGCTGGAGTCTCTCTCACTCTCTCTCTCTCTCTTTCTCTCTCTCTTTCTCTCTGTGCTGTGCTCCAATAAAAACGTCTAGGAGAAGAGTTCAAAAGAGATTTAGGGCGTCTATAATTTCAAATCATCATTTTCCCTCTATTATTTCTCTCTCCCTGCTCGCCATTTGTGCGTGTATGTGCGTTTCCATTCGCGTTTGAATAATGCAGCTCGCACTTGAGAAAACACCCAGTGCCAGTTCAGCATGGCTTAAGTGATCCCTGCAGATTAATAGCTGTGAAGGGGCTAATAAATGAATAAATGAATAAATGAACATCTAATCACACCCATGCTCTGTTACGCAGTCAACTTGACTAAAACACAACCAGTTGATTGTTATTCCAACCAGATCATTTTCAAGCAGCTCTCATTTCACGCAGTGTGCCTGATGATTTTGCTTGTTTGACCATAATACGCAATGCAAATCACTTTTTTCAGAAAATGACAAAACATCTCGATAATATAAACTTGGAACTTTTGCACAGTTAATGTTGTTGAGCCCTGAAGGTCTACTGTCTTCAATCTATCTGTATACTTCTAAATTTATAGAGGTTTGAATTTCATCAGCTGAGATTGTTTAAAAGACATAAAGTCCCTGTATACACACACACACACACACACACACACACACACACACACACACATATATATATATATATATATATATATATATATATATATATATATATATATATATATATATATATATATATATATACACACATCTATTTTTTTTACTCTTTATTTCGGTAAGTGATCCTTAAAGTAGGCCTCTCGCTGACAGCATTTCAAAGCTGAATCTGCATGCTTTAGGGGACTGATAGAAAACTTGGGATTCTGTATTCGGTTCACTGAAGTATCACCCTAATTTACAGGGGTAGATAAGAGCGAAGGAGGGCAGAAGAATCTGAGCCTGACACCCCCCTCCACCCCGCACACCACCACCCCCCTCACTTCTCTATATTGAATTGCACCTTGGGCAATAGTGCAGAATCGCGAATCTTAACTTCTCCCGGCATATGTTCCTGGCAGATAAGTAAACAATCTGGATGTGAAATGAATTTTTTTTAATTAATACAGTAATGCTATTACACCTCGGTGTGCAAATCCCATTGCTACAGCCCCAGTGACAATAGACAGCAGTACTACATGCGGATTGCAATCCTCTGTTTGCAGCCGGAGCCCAATTGTTCTGCAAGCTTGTTTTGCCTCAGCCTGAATCCTATTCTCCATTCAAACCAGGGCTATAGTTTCAGAAACTCTTTCACAATTCAGGGACGCGCAGAGAGAGACAGAGAGACAGAGAGCGTGCTCGCATTATATGATTATGTGGAATCATGTGCAAGTTATGAAAGAGAGCAGTTGATCTGAGCAAGTTGTTGCATGTTTGGCTTGTTCACGTGCAACGTGCTGGTTGGCATTCGGCTGTTTTAATAGAATGAAACAATGCAAGGAATTATGAGAGGTGGAAAATGGGAAAGCAAAGAAAAAAAAGAAAGAAAATGTTAGGTGGGGGGCGGGGGGTGGGGGGTTGGGGCGGTAAATGGCCTCACACACTGACACATGCATGCATACCTACAAACCACATATTATTATTATTAACTAGTAATATTTGCTATAACCTTCCATTAATATGAATGAATGGAAGAATGATGGTGATCAGAAAGAATGCGAATGATAAAAGAAGCACAACGAAATACTAAAATATAACACAATATGAAAAATGTGAGGAGAATGCCTTCTCCACATGTCTTCATTATGATACAACGTGCAGTCTGTCCTTCACAAAAAGGTCTCTTAAAGCCCGTGCCAGCATGTCAACATGACCTAAATGAAAACATTCACTACTGATTATAAATCTAACACTGTTATTAACCACTCATACTTTTCTTTTTTACTGCAGGCTTGTTAGCGCTGCAATGCTCTTTGCTCTGAGGATCTGTAAGAACAGAGCATGATCTGTGAACAAGTCAGACATGCGGATTCCCTCAAGGGGACATCCATCCTCTCCCACACTTCCAAACATCAAAGGACTTAATCGGTTCATTTAAGAGTCAGAAAAGACACACATACATATATATTCACACACACACCTGAGGAAGGAAGCATGTTTGAGAAACAGGTTTTAAAAGCCGAGTATGAGAGCCAAAACAGTAGTCTCAACCTGGCAAGAAGAAAAGACACAAGAACAATAAACTATATTTTTGAGATAAAGTAATAGTAATAGTATAGTAATAAGTTATATAGTACTGAAAACTGCATATTTAATATGATATAATATAGTAATTAACTATGTATTACTATAAACTGCATGTTGGATATAGTACTGTACAGTAATAAACTATTTATTACTCTACAGTATGTTTTTGTATAATGCATAGTGATAGAGAACTATTTTTAACTAACTATATTTTACTGTATATTTTGTTTACTATAGCATAGTGATTATCTATATATTACTATAAACTATATATTGTGTATAAAATAGCAGAGTAAAAACATGTTACCATAAGCTGTATATTCACAAAATGGTACAATGATAAAGGCTGAATTACTATGAACTGTATCATATAATATTAAGACTTAAAACCACTTCTTGATCCTCTCAATAAAGCAAAAACTTTAAAAGATTTAAAATTTTTAGAGTTTTTTTAATGAAGTAAAAGTTTAAATTTAGCGCATCTTTGAATCTTTTTACAGTAAAGTTTTTTGTGTGATGAACTGAATGAAAAAAATAGATGCCGACACAAAAGCAGTTGTGGAGACTGTACATGACTGATGGCTGGAGCAGTTAGAAGTGTGAAGGCCTTGCGCTCTGCATGAGTAGCTGTTGTCTATGAGCTGTGATAGGAGCTGCTGAGGGAGAGCAAGAGGGGCAGCGCGGGACGGTGAGCTTTATAGCTGCACATCAGACACAGAAATCTGCCCACAACTCTACAGAGCCGCTTTCACTGTGATGTTTACACGCCACATTACTCGCCACCTCGCAGTGTTGGAAACTCTGAGTCCTGGTACACAGCCTAAGCTTTGTTTTCACTGTGCCAAAATGTGTAATGGTGCATGATGGCAGGGCTTGGCTGCTCCAGCTGCCCGTCTCTGAGCCAACTGCACCTTCTATGGGTGATTTTTAATATGAACTGCAGTTTCTGCCTGCTGTCTCAGGCATTCTCTCGCTATGAAGGCTCTGTATAGTGTCTGACCATCTGATTTCCCTAAAGAGCCATGCAGAATGACCACAGGTCAGCAGAACTCCTCACACACCTTTCTCCTTACGCACTGCACCATTTAAGCCCATCAATAGCTCTCAGATTTACTAAGGATAATAATAAATACTCAATTAATCAGTTAATGACAAGGTAGAATTATTATTGTCAATAAAAGTTAATAGTTATTTGATAAATAATAAGGTAGAAAGAGATTAATATCAGTTAATAGTTGTCTAATTAATTATAAGCTTTGTGATTTGTCAATTTTTACTTTAGCTATTTATTTGTTAGTTATTATTATTATTATTATTATTATTATTATTATTATTATTATTATTATTATTATTATTATTATTATTATTATTATTGGTAGCAGTAGTATTAAAGAAACACGGAAAATGTGTTTTAATTATAATAGCATGAGTTTAAAAAAACAAGTGCATCTTTAATATAATTTATTTATTATTTGATTTTTATTTTGTTATATTTTACTATATGTATTAGCAGCGTTTGTTGCTTTACATCCTAGAGGAAAAACCTGGATTTATTGTATTCTTAATAATTATATTACCCTTAAAATATTAAACTCTGTAAATACTGAACATAACAAGGGATTTATATTTTTGAAGACAGATTGTCTTTATTCAAAACATCTTTGCTCTGCAAATGAACAAAGAATCGAGGTATCACCCTTCTGATACATTTCCTTTTCCATAACATTACATGAGATTAAGATTTTTAAAAAAATCATCATTATAATAATAATCATAATCATAATCATAATAATAATAAGCACGACATTAACTGCTTCGCTTCAAACTTTCACTTCGTTCTCAAATTAAATGAACGTGGGACAAGCACTGAACCACAAGATAAAACGCATTTCAAATAATAATAATAAAAAAATCTTTAAAAAAAGAAAAGAAAAGGATTTTTTTCCACTTGGAGGTTTAAACAGCCTGTCTGATTTCATGTGCCTATAAACAATATAAACCCGTATCTTCAGTAAAACTCAAAAAGTCCTAATTTGGATCCAAACTCTGTGAGAAATTTCAGAAAATATCAGTACAGCGTCCAAGCGATCTGAAGAGACATGGAAACATGAAGGCTAAACATTACTTGTGCAAACCCAAATTCGCCTTTTTAAATAACAATAATAATATTAATAATAGTCGAAAACAAAAATTATTGTTATTATAATAGCATCAAAATGTACATAATAAATAAAGTTAAAGGCCTCCTTTTATGTTTTTTTTCCTTGTTGTTGTTGTTGTTGTTCGGTAGCCATTAATAAAGGTTAATAACATTTACAAAGTTCTTACAGTCACCTGCTCTTAGCTCTCAACTCCATGCAGAAGGTCCCGGAGCGTCCTGGAGGAAAACAAACAAAAAAGAATATATATACACACCAGAAAAAATGTTCTGAACTCCAAGTTTGTTCTCAAGTCCGCTCGGGGCTCCGTAAAATGTCTCTGAGCTCGTTTCTCTCTCTGTTAATTAGTTATCATTTTTCTTTTCATAGCTGAGCAGTTTTATGTACATGCCGTTGCATTCAAGTTTTTTGGGAGGCGGGAAGTGTGTCCGTTTTTCTTTCTTGATTTTTGTGCATTTTTTCTTCTGTTTTGTATTTTTTTCTTCTTTTAGGAAAAAAATTGTCTTTTTCCCTCCTTTTGTAAAAGAAACTGTCTTTTTCCCCTCGTTTAGGTGAAGAAGCGGTAGGGAAGGTGTCCCTTCCCTCTTTTGGGAATGTCTCCTGTTCTGGGAAGAAACTGTCTCTACTTTCGGGAATAAACTGTCCTTTTTCTTCCTCCCCCCACCCCTTATATATTTGTGTTTAAATACTCTATATGATGTGGTGCGCGTGCCGGAGCGCTCTCTACATGGCCGTGGCGTGCGCGGAGGGGTAGGGGTCGAGCCCGCTCTTGCCCATGCCGGGAAAGAGGATGTAGGCGACGGGCGGCTGGAGCGCGCCTCCCGCAGACCACGCGCAGTTGCAAGGCACGACGTAGCCCGGGTTGGTCGGAGACGGGTGCGTGTGCGTGGCTGCGTGCGGGCCCGCGTGCTGCGACTGCTGCGTCTGCTGCTGCGTCTGTTGGGCCGCCTGGTGGCTCCCGAACGCGCCGGTGCTCTGGTGGTAGCCGAGCGAGGACGCGTAGGGCAGCGAGCTCAACGAGCTCAGCGCGTACGGGGTCATGTCACCGGCCAGCTTGCCCATGCTGCTCGCGCCAAACTGGCCCGGGTCGAGGAGGGAGTAGGGCGAGGTGACCGCCGACGGGGGCAGGAAGGCTCGCGCGGCCGCCGCTTTCTCCAGCGCGTGATCGGCGGCGCTGACTGGCACCGGAAGCGCCGCCTTCAGGTGCTCCGCGTCCGCCAGGTAAGGCAGGGGGAAGACGTAGCGCTCCTTCTTCAGCAGGTTCTTGGGCTTGCGCCTCGGCCTGTACTTGTAGTCCGGGTGCTCCTTCATGTGCTGCGCACGCAGCCGCTTGGCCTCGTCGATGTAGGGCCGCTTTTCGGACTCCGTGAGCAGCTTCCACTCGGCGCCCAGCCGCTTGCTGATCTCTGAGTTGTGCATCTTTGGATTCTCCTGAGCCATCTTCCTCCTCTGGCCGCGCGACCACACCATGAACGCGTTCATGGGTCTCTTGATGTGATCGACCGGCTTGGACATGATGACGGCGGCGGCGGCGGCTGCGGCGCAGGCAGGGGAGCGCGGGCTCCCGCCCAAATAACGGAGCAAATGATAATTAATAACAAATAAGAGTAATACAATGGCTCGTGCAAGTATTCACCCGTGTTGGCGGGAGATGCAGACGCTGATCATGCCACTTCAATGTGCCGGGAAAAAGGGCATGAGTGCAAAACAAAAATCCCAATCTTTTCTTTTCGGGAAACACTTTTTAAAAAGTTGCTTAAAGTTATCTTCTGGTCCGCTTCTCGTCTTTAAGGTTCAGGATCGAAAGCAAAAGAGAGAAATCGAAAAGAGAGAGAGAGAGAGAGAGAGAGAGAGAGAGAGTCCAAAAATCCACTCAGGTGAGGCAACAGCAGCAAAAGAAGCTCCGAGAAAGTGAAACAGCTCCCCTCTCTGCACGCGCGCGCGTTTGTGCGTGTGTCCGCGAGTGTGTGCGTGTGTAAGTGTCAGGGTGTGTACGCGTGTGTGTCTGTGTGTGTTGTTCCTGCTCTCGCTGAAGCACCTGGCTGTGAATGAGCGCCAGAACGCGGCGGAGCTTCAAACGCGCCGAAGCCGCTTTGGTGTGCGAGCGCGGTGTAGCGACGGGGGCGGAGCCAGGAGACCTGAGCGACCAATCGGAGGAGAGAACAGGAGGCCGAATACCTACGAAAAAAAAATTAAAAGAAAAATGTATAGGGATATTACCAAGGCAAATAAAGATTTGGGAAGAATCCGCGCGTGCGCGCACACACACTTTTACTAACGCGCGCACCTGGAACGTTTCTCCCAACAACAACAACAACAACAACCAAAAGATTCAACAAAATGAAAAATAAATAATGATGATAATAAACTTATTAAAGAAATATTTTGATGTGGAGGGGCTCATTAACGTTTAACCAAATGACTGCAAAACAAATAAGTAATTAAACAAAAATGTGGGACAATTTTAAATTTACTGTACATTCCAGAAATTAAAACAGATTTTATCACTGTCAGTTTGTCCTATGGAAATGCAGTTTCAAAGTTTTTCTATGTTCATACAAATATACAGAGTGTTTTAAAATTGAGGTGTAGTTTATTATACTTACAGGCCGCTTATTATTTTATTAAGACATTTTATTTCATTTTTTAAAGTTATTATCGTGGAATGTGTATTTTCTTCTAAAGGAAAGTCGCTTTATATCTTAGGTAACTTTATAAACATTTTAAGTATGTGATACTGTTTGTTTGTTTTTTTTAAAGTTAAGATATGTAATCACAAGGCTATTAAATTGTGCTTCGGAAGGGGAAAAGTAAACATGTATATAAGGCAGTGAAATAAGGAGCGCTTGGGGCCGCTGTCTGAGCAGGAGCCCTCGGGACAGTATTTATTAATATTTATTAAACCGGAATAATAGTCCGGATTTCCCCCGAGACACGAAAACAGGCTTGGCTAGGTTTGGGGTCGGGTTTATATTTAGCTTTGGGGTTGGGTTTAAGTTTCAGCTGGGCTTGAATTTCGGGTTGGAGTTTGAATTCAGTTTGGGATGTGAATCTGAATTTGGATCTAGGTTTAGAACTAGGGTTTAGGACTTGCGGCAGTTCTACTGTTTATAAAAAAGCACCACATTTTAGAGAATAGTCTGATTTGGCATCACATTTAAACTGATAGTGCTGTTTTAAAATTCGGATTTTTTAAAAATACTTTGGATTTTTACCCAAAAACTGAATAATTCATTAGCATTATGAAATCGCGTCTGGGTTTTCTGTCTTTTGTGCCAGTGCAGAGAAATGAAATGACAGTAAATAAATTCAACTCAGGATTAAATATCTACTAAACTTATTCAAGACTGAATGTTCTTTAACAAATTCAGGACGAATTTACAGTAAACAAATGCAGGATTAACGGCCTTTCGGTCACACTGGAATATGTGTCTTTCTTTCCTTTCCCCCTAAAGGAACGATCCCAGTCAGCACGCACCCAGAAAGTTAACATGCAAATTTGAGTGTTTAAAAAAGATCACTGCTCTAATGAGCCCGAGGCAAGACAGACTGAGTAGGCTGATCTATCAGAGCCTGCTTTTCATTAGCATCCTCAGTGAAATAGAGCCCTGGCCAATGGGCTGTGATCTTTATGAATTTTGCAGAGGTGGCCTTAAAGATGTGCCTGTAATTTAGCATATGCTGTTTTCTTAATGTAGTGCTGCACAGAATTCAGCGAAAAATCAACCTGGCTTTTAAAGGATTTTACTTTCACTACACACGATACAATTTAAAAAGGTCCTCGCGTTATTTTCTTAGTGTAGCTGCTCAGTGTGGAGCCGGATGCTGTTTTACTTTGACTGCACATTATTTACGTCAGCCATTTTTTTACACTGTTCACCAGAATTGAGTCTGTTGGTATCATCAGGGTTTGAGTGTGGATATGCATTTGGGATTGGTTTGGAATGAAAGTTTGGATTTTAGTTTAGATTTAGGCTTGGGTTTGAATTTACACTTGAATTGGTGTCTGAATTTCAGTTTGGGTTTAAATTTAGGATTATATTTAAACTTGGATTTTAATTAGGATTTGAGTTTAAATTTGAGGTAGGAGATTTGAGGTTGTTTACAGTTGAGGTTGGCTTTGGTTTTTTTTTTTTGGAATTGAACTTGGGTTTAAATTCTCTAACAAGCCAGTTCTTTATAAACTCACATGTTTATAGAATACATTTAAATTGTCTCCATGTGTTGTTTTTAAGACCAAACCCAGCAATCATATATATATATATATATATATATATATATATATATATATATATATATATATATATATATATATATATATATATATATATATATATATATATATATGAGTGGTAAGACAGGTTCAAGTAATAGTGCTATTCACACTCAACTTTTAGTGGAAAGCAGAGGTGCTGTGACTACAGGGAGGAGGGCTTATATAAATATGCTCAGTTGTGTTGTTACTAAGTACTGCTGTGAGTGGAGCTGTTGTTAATACTACTGTAAGTAGAACTGCTCCCTTTTCTAATTCACCATCAAGACATGAAAAAGCAGCAGTGAAGCGCCTTCTGCTCTTGCAGTGGATGTCACTTTATGTTATAGTAAAGCTCTATAACCATCATCTTTGCTTTTAGCTATATATGTGAAATGGAATCACTGCATGTAGTGTGTCCTCTTCATTTGAGAGTTTTATACATTTTGTCAAAGCCAAAGTGACTGCTCGGATATTGAAGATGCAGGTCTTAAACATGAGCTGACAATAAATTAGCATAAAGTGATTTTATTTGGCCACTCTTTTATTATTAAAATATATAGATTTCAGGAAGAGAAGAATGGCGTTGCAGAGGTGTATTTCTGTTACTGCATTAAAAGAGCAGGTTAGAGTTAGAGGGAGTAAAGAGGGTTTAAGTGAGGTGGGCTGGCTTTCTTTCTGCTGCTGTCTGTGGTCACATCCATCAGGCTGTGCTGTGCCACTGCCTCTCACCCTCGCTTTCCATTACAACGCTGACTCTCTCACCACACAGCATCTTCTTACGTTCACATTACAACAGGAATTAACACAAATTACTGGGGAGAGAACAGCATCATCACCATCAGCATCATCATCACCATCATCACCACGCTCCACAAACAGTTATCATTCACTCAAGGGGTGCCTGTGTTTTACGCAGAGACAGAGTGAGTGTGCTGAAAGAAGGCGAGATGAAGTGAGCTTTGGGAAGTGAACCATGTTAAGACATGCAGTCATTAAGAGGGACTTAATCACAATGCGTGAGATATTCAGCACGCAGAGAGCGAGGCTTAGCCGTGCACGAGACGGATGTGTGTGTAGGTGCGGGCTCGCGCGCGCGTGTGTGCGCGCATGTGTTTGTACACGAATATTCGTGTCTATGTGTCCGCCAGCAAGTGCACGCCAGTGTGTATTTGTTTCGCACACATGTGTGTTTGAGTTTGCGTGTGGGTGCGCGTTTGTAGACGAATGTGTGTGCCTGTGTAATTTGTGTTTTACACACGTGTGTGAGAGAGTTTGTGTGTGTGTGTGTGCGTTAGTGTGCGCCTAGACGTATGTGTGTTATTTATGTTCGAGTTTATGTGTGTGATCGTACACGAATTGGTGTCTATGGGCTTGCAAGTTTGCGCGCGAGTGTGTTTGTGTTATACATGCTTGTGTAAGTTAGTATTATGTGACTATAGTAGCGCGCGCTTGTGTGTTCTTACATACATACCAGATTTAAAACGCTTACTATGTGTTTACCCCGCATTATTAATTATTAATAATTCGTGAAATAAATAAAAGAGTTTGTGGCCTTTGTTGTCCCATTAATGCTGAATGCACTCCTCACTAATAACAGCCTGTGAACTGCAGTGTGTTAAAGCAGCAGGAGCCGGTGCTGACTGCGCTACGATCCAGCGCGCGCTCCCACTATCGCGGCCGTCCGAGGAGTCGCAGCGAAACACGCGCAGAAGGAGTTTCAGCGCGAGAGGAGTCGCTGTGAACTCAGCCGCGGCGCCGAGCGGCGGGAATCGATGAGGGATGAACATAATTAATGGAGAGGCGATTTAGAGCTGAACTGGGTGACACTGACTTTATCAATGCTCTCAGCTCACAGTAATTTCAACCCGGCCATTAAAGACGCGCTGCACGCCAGAAAGATAATCATGTAATAATAAAGAGATTCTGTAATTATTATTGTTATTTTTTTCAATTAGATATGAAATCACTTTAGGTCAAAGTATAAATAAATAATTTAATAAGTAAGTAAATAAATAAATAAATGGGAGGGCGTTGGCTTCTGGGAAAATGTTGAGTTGTGTTTTTTTCTGTAACCCACAAAACAAGCCTTTTTGGCAGGTTCACTTTAAGTATAAACGTTAAAATGAAAACATACCGCAAACCGCGCAGCGCGTGTTTCTACAAGCAAGAAAATAAATAAATAAATAATTAAGAAAAATAAATAAATGCTAATACAGTAAAACGATGTGGCTTCACGTTCTGAAAATATGTGGCGTGATGTTCTGTAATTTACAAAAACGGCTTTTTCCTGTATAAATAAATTTCTGTACACTGAAAAACAAATACTTTTAATCAGTTATAGAGTTATGCTAATTTTTTTTATTCTGAAATTGCTCTTTTCTACAATCAGTTGCAGGTGACCTGACGCGCTACCGATGCCATAAACTACTCCGCGAGCCCCGGTAGTGTGATTTCTGCCCTTTTCTAGCAGATGTAACTGTGTGTGTGTGTGTGTGTGTGTGTGTGTTTTCAGTCCACGCCGACAGTGAATCGTATAATGTTACACGTCCCACATATGCTGTGCTTGTCTCGTGTGGTGAATAGTTGGAGTGGAGTTGGGGAAGCGAGCGTGCTGCTATAAAGGCGAGGCCGGAGCTGTCCATGGTGCTGAAGCGCTAAGTGGCTTTATGCACTGGGTCCCACTCAGGACTCCCCTCAAACCCGTGCTGACATTTCAATGCCTTTTATTCTATCCCCATCCCATTTGCTGCTCTGATTTTGCTCGCATTGATGCTGGCACACAGACTTCGCCTCCTGAGGTCTCGCTACAGTGTCCCAGGAACGAAGGAAGTGGCATCTGTAACTTTAAGTTATATGTTGTTTCCTAATCCAATATTCAGCCTCTTCCCACTCTTCCCTCCATCCCAAACCCCAATGGAATAATCGTGCTAACTTTATTTCACTACGGTTACAACAACGGGAACGGGCTGTTTATATAAAACGTGAAATGCTCTCATGCACAGTTGGGACACGAAGTGGATTGAGAGTGACTGACGGGCTGGGGGAAGCAAAGACGATTTCAAGTTTGAAAAGAGGGAGTTTTTCCCCCCTGCAGCCTAAATGTGAACACACAGCATCAACAGCAGGTTGACTGCAGTAACAGGTCCCTGATTCTATAGTGTTCCTAAGCCTTTTAAAGGTGTCTAAATACAGGTATCTAAATCTAAATACACAAACACACATACACATTACATATGACAGCGTTACATATCATTTTATTACAGATACATATATGCGCTACTGTGCAAGGATCTTAAGTATCTGAGAAAAATCTATTTACAAACTAAGATTTTGTTTGCTCAGACAGTAACACCAAAATAAATATAAACAACATTAATATATTGTCATTGTTCAATGAAAAACTTGCATATCCATTTCTGTCGATTTTCATTTTTCTACATCATTTGAACATGACAGCTGACATTTCATGATGAATGGACCTATAGAAATGTTCTAAAATAGCTTGGAAAAAATCTGGTTCCATTGACTTATATGGGAAGTCAAGAAGGTTTTTGTCCTCTCCTGTAAAGTTACTATTTTGGAGATACTTGTTTTTCATTGGACAGAAACAATTCATTTGAATGCCAACTTGTTCACTTCACCATCACCGTTCACAATCTCTCCTATTATTGTAGTTATCATCCAATACCTGGTTTGGCCTAATAAATTCTTTATTAAATGAAATCAGGTGTTGATACTGACGCTGTTTGAGTTAATGTGGTGTCAGAAACTACGCCAGTACACCAAAATAAAATGATTTTATATATAGGGTACATGACCTTTCTATCAAATGTATTCAAATTGCAGTCCCACCGTTTAAAAAATGAAAAAAAAAAACACTACTTAAAAAGCAATTAACCTACCAAAATGCTATTCATTAAGTCATTTTGCGTATTAATGAAAAATGTATGATCATACTTGTTTTATTATGTGTGTGCTAGTCATGTACTGTTGAGTTTTTAAGTTTTGCTCAAAATTGGCTAAATTGCCACTACAGAAACATTTGGTGAAGTGATCAATTAGTGATGTTTTACTGTTTTAATGAACCAAACACATTTAAGGTAGAGGGCCACTCAAAGTCAATAGAGTTTTAGTCTAAAGTCTAAGACAGTTAAAAGTCTATAATGTGTTTTTTTAACTATGACTTCAAAACAATACTACACTAAACCTAGAGCAAATAAAAACAAATAAATTAACATATGTATAAAAGTATGTACCAATTTTCAAAGCTCTTCTGGAAGAAGTACAGTATTTAGTTAACATCCAATATCTTCCTCAGCTAAGCTAAAAAAAGTACTGCTGTTGGAACTTAAAGAAAATCATGCTATGGCCGGAGAGACACAAAGAAAGAGTGTTGTGTAAATATTTGTCCTTGTTATGAGAATTGTAATGCATCCTTAGACATTCCTTAAGATAATATGCATGTTGTACAAACATTGGGATAAAACAATTTTATTTAAAGCTATTTAAATTAGTAAAACACCAGCAACATATAGCATTGTTGCTGTCATTTGTAACTCAGTATGCTTCAAGCAAACAACTACTTCAAGCGAAATCATTTGAAATAGGGAATAAATGCTAATGTAGGGTTAGTAAACAGTCAATAAAGCACCTCATAAAGTAACCGTCATACTAAAGAGAGAGTTCTTCATTTTCTATGAAAGCACTGAGGGAACATGCGCACATATACAACAGCCATAGGCAGAACAAAACTGCTTCCAAGGAGTTGGCGTGCAAGCTCTTAATTATGCATATTGGTGGTAAGTTGGAGCTGAAACACTTGGATGTTTTTGGTATTAATGCCAGGTTGGTGTAAAATTTGAACTCCCACTCTAAACGGGCGTGCTACCTTTCCGCAAACTTCCAGCATCTGCTTGCTCTGATTACCAGGCTTCAGGGAAGGTCCAGATTATTGCTCCGTTCTAAAGAGCGTATGTGGAGAAGTGGAGTCTTGCCTGCCCCTCCCCCGGCCTTCTTCCTCTTCACATGCTTGCATTATTTCACATATTCAAATTGGCAGTGTTTGTTCTGGCCGCGGCTCTTGGCTTCCATTGCTCTCCAGTGTGGAAATTGATTTTAGTTAGCTGTCACAGCCAGCAGTTTTCTGGAACCTCTGCGAAAAATATATTTACAAAAAATGCTGTTTGGTTTGGAGAAATTTCATTAGCCCACGCACCATACCAGGCCCCCTTTTTTGGGAGCCATAGGGGTGATGAGCATAATACTGTTTTGGGAAGGCAGTGAAAGACAAGCTGTCCATGCCCATGGATTGGGCATCGTGTCTGGGAAAGGGTCCCGTCACGGCCAGGCCCGGTCCATCTTCGGCTGTTTACATATCCGATTCCACTCTCCAACTGCTATCCCACCCATATCAATCTATGATTATCAATGACAGGGGCAGAGTCATAATCAAACCCGAAATGAGCACCAGCCAGAAATATATGACCGACGGGAGACATATAAAATCAAATTGACAATCCTCATGGTCAAATCTTTTTACAATATGATATTTCATGGGATGGGGTGGGGTGGGGGTGGGGGGGCGAATGAGGCGCTCTCGCTACCACATGCCTTGTGCAGAGGGCAGAGTTAATGGAAAAGGAAAGGCAGAGCCAATGATTGAATGAAATAAAAGAGAATGGAAATTAAAAGAGGTTCAAGGCATCGGTTGATAATGAAAAGAGAAGGGCAATGCTTCAGAGACAGAGCGCAAAGCATCGCACAATCGTACAATACAATTAGGATTAAAGGGGCCAGTCACAGATAACAGCAGATAGGGATAAATTATCACCCAAAAAGAAAAATGGGGCCTCTTCTCTAACCTTCATTAAGAGGAAGAAAGGATCTCAGTGGGCTGCGGCCTCTTGCAGGGGAATCTTGGCCTCGTCCACTGACTGTGACATGCTGATCTCCCTCCTGAGGGTTCAGTTGAAATGATTATGACAAATACATTCTGTGTTTTCGCCTGTTGGATTTGACATAATGGGCCTTCAACCCATTAAGCTTCGTTCCACGTACACATCCTTGGGCTTACTATTTATGAACTACTTGGAAAACAATGCAAAACAATTAATAAGTTATATAATCCAAAAAAAGGGAACCAAAAAGACTTTTTGGAGTGATATCAAAATAAAAGCACTTTTATTTCCCTCAGGGATTTTTCAACGGTTCCATAAAAGAACTCTTCCCATAATGTAAACAATTCTTTAGCAGTCTTTCTCAGAGTGGAGCCATGGGCCAGAGCTGACCTGCAAAGAAACTGGATTTGAGAGAACAAACATTTAGAATTTAAGAGAACTATAAATAAATAACTGTATTTAAAAAACTGTATTTCTAAAAGAGTTTTAGAAACAAAGTATGGCATGATAAATACTACATTTTTGGAAACTCAAAACTACACTTTCAGCTCTCTGAACATTAAACTTTGGCCCACCAAGACAAAAAAAGAAGTGCACCCCACTTCTTGTCAATTAGAAATGGAGGTCTGGAGCTTCCACCAGAGTTAAAAGAACAGCATGCTGCTGACAGAATGCATGCTTAGGTAAGGCTCTGCAAGACCTCAGAATCGGAGCTCGAATTTGAAACTAGATCAAATTCATGAATGGGTTTAGGCATTCATGATCATCTCTAATGTTCTCTTAACGTGCCTGCAATCTCAGTACATTACACTAAAGGCATTAGGAAATGAGGTACTTTACAGGTAAAAAGCTACAATGGCAACTCACTATTACAACTCACCATAGGCATAATAGGAGAGATTGCACAGATTCTCTTTACAAATAGAATCAAATTTGAGCTTTCTGCTCCTCTTTCAGCGACTAACTCTACCTAGATGAATAGAAGCTTTAAAGGAAGAAAGCTAAGTAAGCATCATACGGTCCAAGCCAAGAACCAAGGTACACATAGGGGAATAAAGGGCAAAGATGAAAGTGAAGCAATTAAAAGATCTGAACACTTCTGAAGGCAGATAAATTGATTTAGACGTGAAAGTCAAATAATAAACATCAGGATCGTGTCTGGATTGATTTCTTTTTTTCCCCCCTGTCGGATCTCTTTAAGAGTTGTAAGAAACCAGTCTTCCTTTTTCCTTTACTGTTTTTGTGCTTCTCAGTCGACCAGCAGCAGTTCAAAAGACAATTCCATTTGGCGTGCCATTGGTGCTGCTCTCTGAAGCGCCTTTCAGCGCACTGGCCTTTTGAATTGGTTTAAAGTGCTCCAGTGTGTTTGCCGGAGATGAAAAAACAGTTATTTTCTCTTTGTTCCACACTGTTTCATGCAGTATTGATATGAGCCTGTTAAGGCATTACTGTTTCCTCACAATAACCATATTCTGGGCTATACCCAATAATGCATATTGGATATTGATGAGCATATTAATCGATGGTTTGTGCCCATATTTCTTACGTACAGGCTTTAGAAGGGCAGTTCACAGCAAGGACCGTGTGTTTTATACATCACATCTTCAGATACGTTTATTTAAAGGCAAAACAAAAGTTCTGAATGCAGCAAATTGCCACTGCCAAGGCAGATGCAGAGGGACTCTGTAGCCTCTCAGTGTCCAAAAATATTAGAAATCAATACACATCTTTCTCGCGCTCTCTCTCTCCTCCTCTCTGCCTCTCCCTCCCTCCCTCTCTCCCTCTCTTTTGAATCTAGAGGCTATTGTAGGCTGTCAAACAAAAGGGTTTTATCAGGGGCTCTTAATGTACCCCCACCCCTTCCCGTCCCTCTCTCTCGGCCACCAACTCCTTCTTCTCTTCCTTTCCTTTTCTCATTCATTTATTCCACTGTGTGTGGAAATAGGACGGGCAACAATTAATTTCTGAGTGAATTCAGCCAGGATCTATTACCCACTCTCTGGCTCCTTTGCTCTAATGGAAATCTATTTCACTTCTCTTTTGTGTCCAATATAATTTAATGCCCATTTTATTAATGGCCTGAAATAATTACGGAAGCCTTTTGTGATTTTTGAGTATGTTTCATTTAATTGTGCAATAAATGTCTAATCAGGGCTCCCATCTGAAGCCATTATGGCATTAAAATTAACAATTACGCCACAAATGTCTTGGTGAATGCGTCGGGGTCTATAGAAATCGCTGCTGATAACAAGACGCACATACATCATTCATGAGAATTTTTTTTTCTCTGTGCCCCCCAACGCCCCCCCCCCCCCCCCCCCCAAAAAAAAACTAGAAAAGGACACTGAGAGATAGGAGGACAGAATGGAGAGAGGGAGAAAGAAAGGGACAGGAAAGTGGTGGGGGGGAGAAAGAGAAGAAAGTTTCTTTATTCCTTTCAAAAGAGGGGATGGCCAAAAGATAGGGCATTCTAAAACTGTGTCACCCACTCAACTTCTTTTCTTCGCTGGTCCTTCTCTATCTCCCTTTAATTTGCCTCCCTCTTTATTTTTTCGAGTGACAGATTTCACTCGGGGAATGGAAATGTATTAACCACTAACTTGAGCGATAAAATATCTATCAGCCCTTTGCGCCTCTTGCCTGGTCCTCCATTCTAAGCTGCGTGGCACCCATTTTGCCAGTGTGGGTGACCGAAGGCAATTAAGGAGACTTTCTTCTCTCTCTCTCTCTCTCTCTCTCTCTCTCTGCCGCTCTCTCTCTGTTTTTCTTTCCCTCCCTGCCACTCTCTCTCTCTCTCTCTCTCACTCTATCTCTCTCAGTCACTCCGTCTCTCCACTCAAATGGGTCGGCTGTTGAGCACACCAGCAAGAATTGTTTTCTTAGTTGCCAAGTATCCAAATTTCACGGTTTGGAGGAACTCCATCTGCCAGGAAAAAAGCCTCGTCGGTTCCTCCTTGTCACTTGCCGGCTAATATTCTACAATTGGTTTTGGTGCATCTATTTTAATGGCGTCCGGGTTTGGCTCCATCTCTCCGCCATCATCTTTCAACGGCCTCTGAGGCTTGTGAATTGTTTTGAACTCTGCACCTTCTGCCAATCGGGCCAAGGATGCTGTCATGAGTATAAGAAGGGGTAGCTGGCTCTACGTTTTTTTAAGCCATCAGCAAATAGGGAGCTAACTTCTCAATTCCCAGGCTTTTTGCAGTCTACGGCTAATTATTCAGCAATTACACCGAAAATTAGGCTGAAGTTACAGGAGTGAGCAGTGGACGCCAGGACCTGCTGGTCGCCCTGGGGCTTTTGTGGGAGATTCAATCAATGTGCATGAGTAGACTTAAGTAACCACTGAAGAGACAAGCCATATGGAGTAGAGGTCTCTACTGCAAAGAAAGGTCTTGCAATAAAGACTTTGTTGGCTGAATAGAAGTTTAATCAGTTGCATCAACTCACACTATAAACTTGCCCTTTTCTCTTCTTTGCTCAAAGCTGTTATGGGTACATAACAAGAACTATGACTATGACACTTTGATCAGAGGATGTGAAGAGATCTCAAGCAACAAAAGACTGTGATTTGCATGGCTGTGTAAAACAGCTCTCCACAATAGCTTGAGATAGGCAGTTAATAGTTCTTCTGTGCCTCATTTGGCCCAGAGAAATCCACACTACTGTTGCCGTCTGTTGAGTCCACTCACATATAAAGATTGTTTACCATCAGCCTAAAAAAATGTTTGCCGTGAGGAGTATTCACTTTGAAACAGCATTCAACCACAGGAAATGCTACCCATTACAAGCCGCAAAGCATTCATCCCTCCATGACTTTGAATGATACATATCAAGCTATTAAAGTTCCTTTCCTTTAAACCAATCCTCTCAAATTTAATAATCTATTTAACTGATGTGCAAATTAACCTTGGCATTTGCACAAAACCATTTTTATAAGTCACACCTCGCACCTTCCTCCCCCCCCACCCTCCTTTTTTTCATCTCTTCTTCCACCAAATTTAATTCCAGGCTACAGATTTCATGGTCAATTTTATTTTGCTCACTCTCAAGGAGTCCGTCATCAATTCTTCACAACTTTTCATGTCCCCTTTTCTCTCCAGATTCGCTGCGAAATTGCCTATTCAGGCCGCTAAATAAGTGTGACCGCCATAAATTCACTGCGACGCCCCGCGCTTTTGAATATGCATTTGGAGTGCTGACCTCCAGCAGTAATTAGTTTTACTTCTTTGTTTATCCTTTATACAAATCACACGGCCTTCTTTTTCACTCCATTCCATTCGCATCCCTCCCCTTCCCCTCCCTCGCTCCCTCCCTCCCTCCTCCAAACACAAGAAATCCTTGGGTGAATCGCGCCGAATGAACAAGAGTCTGACCCCTGCCATTGGTCCGAACTACGCCATTCTCTGGGACTGCTTTGCAATATACAGTCATGGCATGTTCTATGAGGAAATATTCAAACAGCTGCAAGGTCAGCGTGAACACAGCCTTATTTATAGTATATGATCCAAATGTCATTGCCAAGAAAATAGGACAAGGGATATGTTCTTTCAGCTTCTCTGACCAAACCTTTGAATACATTCTCACATGTCCATTATTGACAGTATATGCATTGGAACCCTGTTTACAATCCAGTGACCCTCATTTTCACTGTTAATGCTCGGGACGCGCAGTCTTCAAGCGCTCAATAGTCACAAGAATGAAAGACATATTTGAGAATAAACTGTTCACCAGACTGCATATGCTGTCGTCAAAGGCTGGGAGGAGTAGGGCCATTTACAGCAGCTTAGGCTTACGGGCAGTTAGCGAAAAGGCTAACTCGCCACTGTACCCAGCTCTTCCTACTCATTTGCATGGAGACCAGGGAACACAATAGGCGACCAGTATACATCTCCTTTTTGGCAGAGGGGAAAGAGAAGGGATCCCCTGACTCTGGGATTACCCTATTATAGCCGAGATGTTTCGCTAAGCCCCAAACACTGACACATATTCCTGTCCTACGGCCCATTCGCTTTCAAACACGTCTTGTCAGGAGGGCTTACCAAAATCTACATAATCCCCTCTCTCATCACAATTAAAGATATCAGTGAACAATGAAATTGCTTGCTCTCTGGTTTGTTTCATCTCGCTTTAGAGAGAGAGGGGTAATGGGAATGTGGCAGCGCTCCATTCAGAGGGTCCGCTTCAATTGTAAAACTTACAGGATAAGACCATAATAGGCAGCAATGCGGACAGCGACCTTTTACCGAAAAGAAGTATTACAGGTATGTAAACAGCAATGCCAGTATCAAGTGCTGTTTGTGTACAAGGTTATTCAACAGTGTAGAGATATTTTTTATTAGCATACATAACTGTGTACTATATTTCTGTTCCAAGGTTTTATCAGAAACTTTAAGTTTTCTCAGCACTAGTGAAGACTTCAAGGAATACTGATTCAGTAATTACTCATTTAATCTCTAAATGCATGGATTTTTCACTAACGCCTCATACATCCCATCCCAGTCATTAGCGGCACAGCAGCTACATATAGCACCATTATTGACCTATTATCGATCACTGCCATGTTAATGCATCATGGCATAGTTTAATAGTGTAAAACTGACCATATAATTACAAACAAAACAACAAAGAAAATATATTGGCATATATTCTAAACTACATATTTTCTATATAAATAATAAAGTTTAAATCAGGTTTCACTTTAATAACTAAATGGAAAATAATGTTCTTTTTCTTATGTTAGTCTAAATGGGTCCCAAGTCCAATAACCATTATTACTGTTCATTTACCAAATTTAACATTATTGGGGAAAGAAGTAAAACATGAAATATGTCATGTGAAAAAGGCATTTTATATTTGATATATTATTATTTAAATTGTCCTCTACTTCTTCTTTTAAACTCAACTAATACATCAAAAGTGCACACTATGGTCCTCTTCTGTGCCCTGTGAAAGAGGTGTTTACTTATTGTAGCATCTTGCTTATCTATAGACATTCGGGTGGTGTGGCCATGCAGAGCAGTTAGTGTGGAGCACTATGGGTACCGCCAGAAGGTAAAGGTGTATACATGTGTT
This sequence comes from Megaleporinus macrocephalus, assembly GCA_021613375.1. NCBI lineage: Eukaryota > Metazoa > Chordata > Actinopteri > Characiformes > Anostomidae > Megaleporinus > Megaleporinus macrocephalus. Next base: position 29,340,351 of record CM038704.1, on the reverse strand, counting down.
GCTTGTGTCCTTCCGTACTGAGCTGTGGGGCTGTTTGATGGGGTAGTGGTGCAGTGTTAATGAGTCAGAAAGATTTACATGGCTGTTAATGGCCTGCCTGCTATCCTTGCTGTTTAGTTGTGCTGTGTGACAATCTCCACGACTGCCATGTCTAAAAATGCAATGTCTTCCACATCTCCTTTTTTGCCATGACACTATTTTCACTTGGATAATCAACTAAACGTGCAATTTGGGTGTGTTTAAACTTTTGCACATGACTGCACCAGAGAAAATTACATTTAAAGCCCAGAGCACACCGACCAAATGTTCTCCAATAAACAGCAGGAAACACTAATGCCGGGTTTGTGTGCAGCCTCCCCCATTCATGCTCTTCTAGAACATTTTTGCTATTTACACAGCTCTACAAGTTCTCCCTGTTTTAAACTGTTCTAACACGTTCTCTCATGTTTTGACCATCTAACTCTATTCTAAAATATTCTGCCACATTCACACAGGTCCAGAATGTTGTCCTCCATTAACACCGCCTTAAAAGATTCACACTGTTACATAACACTTTCCCTCGCATTTGCAGTGTTCCAAAATCTCCTCCTGATTCATGTTGTACTAGAATATTTCCATTATTCATGCTATTGTTGTTCTAGAGAGCGCAGGAATAGAAATAAAATGGTTCTAGAACATTCTTCACTATTCACACTGTTCTAAAACATTTATCCATTTTGTTCTGTAGAATAATCTCTTTCATTTACGCTGATGTAAAATTCACACTGGGTTGACTTGTCGGTTCCTATTGTGGAACTGTATAAAGCTAAATGTCAACATTAGAATGCTGATGTTCAGTGGGGAATATTCAATCAGTGTGCCCTGAGCTAAACTGTTTGCAAAACAATGGCTCACAAGCAGTTAATCACAATCATTTATAAGAACTACTTCTTCTGTCTAAGAAGGAAACACTCCTGATAAAGCTCCTCAGTACAAACTTACAATAAGAATAAGAATGATGGCGCCAAGAAATTAGTTTGAATTATTAGGATAAGTCAAGGGCTCCCAATCCCAGTCCTGGTGACCCCATGCTTCACACATTTTTGTGCCTTTTATATACTGTGCACACCGGACTATAAAAAACTTGGTAATAAGTAAAAGAAATTAAATCAGGGGTGCAGGATGAGACAAAGCATAGAAATGTGCCTAGTGTGGGGTTGCCAGGTCTGGGATTGGAAATGGTCTACTTACTGGTGCAAAGGTATTGCTGGGAAACATCTAATTCAAACATACACTAGCCTCATCATACAGTGGGTGGTGGTGTTTATTTTATTTTTGAAGCTGACTAAGTATAGGTGTAAACTTTGTGGAACACCAAACTCTCAGTTTACTGTTATAACTATTAATGGCCTCTAAATGGGACAAATTATGGAAAAACTTACTTGTGCAGTGCTTATAATTATCAGTTGCTGATTAAAATAATACCATCCAATCTGAATAGATCTGTCCACAGCTGCAAAACTACCTTCCTGGAGGTATGCCATTTTTACTTGGAAATGCCTGAGCTGCTAGCTGCATGTGGCAGCTAAGAACTAATCACAGAAAAGTGCTCTTTTCTCATCTGTACTTGAGTGGACACAGGTTATTTTGATGGCAACGTCCAGGTGCAGTAACCAAAAAACAACAAGAAACTAAAGTCTGGTTTTCACCAGTTTCTTGCAAAAAAAAAAATCCACCTTAAAAAGTGTAGAAGCTACATTCTGTCACTTCAAGAAAATGCTATTAACCTGCTGGACCACTTAATGTAGGCTAAGAAAATCAGAAAGCTGTCAAATAAGAAGTCTTAATAATTGTTTATTTTTTATTGTATGTTGTATGTATTGTGAGGACTGTTTTTTTTAACTTGGATCAGTACAACGCAGCACCGGCAATGAAAGTTTTTGTAACAAATTCATCAATAACAATAACTGTACATGGCAAACTGCAGACAAGGGACAAGTAAATATTTAAAAAATGCATTCTACTCTGTTTCTTTGGCTGTTTTGCACTAGCTAATGCTAACAGCTGAGGTCATATATTAATGAAGATGTATTTTTCTAGAACGTTCTTGGTAAAACTCGCTGCAGGATCTACATTTATATTAATGCTATGAGCTTGTTAGTTGAATGACTGTAAGATGAACATTTGATCAACATATGGATAACATGACAGTAAAAGTTGGCAGACACACAAAAGACGGGAGGTGTGGTGGGTTTGGCTCATTATCATTTATTGGAACACTTAATCAGACACTTAAACCAGCAATTCTGTACAAGACTGTTCAAACAGGGCGAGAAAGGTAGTGTGTTTGATACCTGAGGTATTTTGACCAAAAGGGGTTACAGATATTTTATTAGAACATTTAATTAACTTTTAGAAAATAGTATAAGTTTAGCTTTAAGGTAAACTAAACTTTATCTCCATTATTGTCTTTGCTAACATCCATTGAAATACAATGTAAGCAATAATAATAATAATAATGATAATAATAATAATAATAATAATAATAATAATAATAATAATAATAATAATAATAATAATAATAATAATAATAACTGAACACATGGGTCTTTCAGCACAATGATATGCACAATGATTGTAACTGCAGGTAGCTTGAGTTGAGAGATTTATAAACATAGCATTAGTAACCAGGGAGACATGCTTCAAAGAGCACTTGCAAAATCTTGTTCATTCACTGACTCTGTAAATGGAAGGTAAACAAAATGGTTCAGGTCCAGCCACACAACAATCTTCCAGCCAACAGGAGGCATTACTGCAAAGGACAGGGGGAAGGGGATGGGCTACATGGTGAACTCCACGCATTGCCAAAAAGGAGAGATAACTGAGAAACACAGAAAGAGAAGAAGATCTGAAGAACAAGAAGAACTGCAGAACATCGGAGAAAGAAGTGCTAGATTAGGCAAGGATGAGAGCTGCGCTGACATGAGTGTGGTTTTCAATCGTGGAGAGGCCTCCTAGAGCTGATGAGGTTGAGGTTAGCTTCCTGTTCGGTAGCTTAAATAGTGCTTCAGTTATATTCTGAAGGAGCACTGAAAAGGAGGAGTGCATTTGTTTTGCTCTTGATTACTAATATCAGCATGTGTTAACGTGTTATATGTATACAGAATAATTAAATGGGGTTAAACAGCAAGCGCTAAACTGCTTGCAACATAGAATCCAACTGATATGACGCATACAGTCATATCAATAGCTCAAACATAGATGCCATTCAGTATGAACGAGTCCTCCAGGGTATTCATTAGGTACGAGAATAAAGTGTTGAAAGATTGTAGACAAACAGCTGAGATGGCCTGCCCAGTGACCTTAACAATTCAGGTGGCTGAGGAGTCAACAGCTGCTGACTGATGACTCGTGACCTTGATAAAGGGGGCACGAAAGCCCACAGGTTTCTTAAGCACGCGATTTGCCGCTGAGGAGGGAGTGTTGGCTTAGCATATAATTAACATCCAATAAAGCCGTGATTGTTTGTCAACAGCCCCTCCCCCTCCTTATTTTCCTGACCTTATAATCTACAGTCATTCTGCAGGCAGCGGCTGGCCAGATACCATCTTAAGCTGCTTGTTCCGAAACTCCGGCCTGGCCAGACGAACAGAAGGTCCTCTCTCATTTACACACACATAAATGCACGGGGGCCTAATCTACTGCCAGCTAGGCCCACGCTAATACACAGTTCAACCTGCAGTGGCTCAGTCAGGCTAAGTCATCCATCTTCAGCTAGTCACTACAAGTCACCCCTAGTACGAATGGACTGCCTCTCCTATCTGCACTGTTATTGTGTATAACAACACAAAGCCTGCCATTAGAGAGTTCAGGAAGCTGATAAATAAGAATGGAAAAGTGATTTGTGTGTGCGGTGGATGCACGCTCATACACAACGAGAGAGAAGTGATGAATAGAATTCAAAGGGCCATGAGTAGTCATAAAGACAACTAAACTATGAGCGAACGCTGACTGTAATTACTGAGGGGGAAGAAAGAGAGAGAAATAATTAAACAAGTGAATCACTTACACAAGCTCATTAAAGCTCATGCTAGCCTCTTTATTTTCCTTTTAGTTTAAGGAAGACAAAAGAGGGACAATATCCCATTAAATGTTGTTTTCTCATCCCATTCATTTGAACCGATACTAAAGTGTTGGTGTTTTTCTCTGGATTAAAGTTTGACTGCGCTCCGGCAGTAAGCGATTCTCCTCTTTGAAGACTTGAAAAATCACATTCGTATGTGCATACGAGCACTGAGAAATAAAGGAAAAGAACCAGAAAAAGAAGAAAAAATAACACAAAACAGAAGGAACGAGGCACTGTTCTGGATCTGGCTGCCTAGGTGTGTGTTGAGGAGCAGTCTGTGTGTGTGTGTGTGTGTGTGTGTTCTTGTTGTGAGGTAATGTCGGGCTCTCCCCGAGCTCAGCATGCAGATAGGAACCACCAGGGGTAGCAGCAGGGAGCAGGCATGTGTGATTTATGGCTAGCAGTGGGCTGATAAGGAAGCTCCCTTCATTTAAGGCCTTATCACCCACCCTAAAGAAAGGCCACAATTTGCCACGTTCTTTAAAGCCCCAGATGCTACTAATCTCTCCGAGCTTGCAGACAATCTGCCTCGCTAAAAACTATAGATCACTCACACATCTAAGTGATCTAGGCTTTCACTTTCCCCTCTGGCGGAGAAGCTGCAGTGACTGAATAGAAATACACAGACCTGAATTCAGGAAACACTGGTACTCACATGGACCTTTACAAGAGATACACAGAGTACACTACATATAGCATACGTCTTCCAAACCATTTAGTCCATAGTGAAAGGCCAGAAGATGCATTTGTACCTTTGTATTGTTTGTTTTTGTAAGATTTTTCATCTTTGGGTTGTTGCAATAGAAGAATACATACATAAGAAGGTTTGCATACCTTATACGTTGCGCTGAGCAGTCAATATGTCTCTTATGTTCTCAGACTAATGAAAAGACTTTATCATAACTAGGTGATTGAAGACAAACATCTACTTTATCTTCTTTATATATTTTTTTAATGTTTTCTAACCACCTTAAAATCTTTAAAAACATAAGCAAATCTTAGTATCTTGTTAATCTCAGATGGTCATCTCTTTGGTCTGATGTTAAAAGAAACCAGGTGAAACATCAAATCTGCTGGGCTAACAATGCTGGAAACACTCAAAATTAACAGTCACCAAGACCATTTCCACAAAGGCATTCTAAAGTCTACTTATACTTGCTTCAGGTATTTGTATAAACATTTGCAAAAGATAATCCTTCCAAACCATTTGGTCCATAGGGATTGACTGGAAGACGTGATTTGTGTATCTTTAGTCGCTACTATTACATTATTGGAAAACTGTCACATTATTGAATTCCACACTTTGTATATAGTATTTTCTTTAAAACTAGACTGAAAAAGGCAATTCAGTCTAGGCTTGAAATTAATTGAAACAGCTAATAAAATGAATACAGTAAAAATAAATGAAAAAGAAAACGTGTACAAATCATGCTTTTACCAACTGAGTTACACTCACAAACCAACAGCACTCTGCTTATTTAACACAAGGTCAAAACCATATTTCTATGCTAAGAACAGAAAAAAGAAGGTTACTCAAATAAGAATTCACTCTGAAAAAGGAATTCAAAGACATCTCCAGCGTGATGTTTGTATTCAAGAATTGTTTTAGCTATGATAAAGAGGCCTTGGATGGCCCAGCTCATAATCAATACTAATCACAAACATAATTACATGCTGAAGCTTAGGAGCTTCATTGATTTTTTTTTTTTAGCAGACGGTTTGCATTTTCTTCATATCTGATCTAAATCATCTTTGGGTTGTTTCTATTGAAGCTGCAATAACGACAGCAAAAATGCGAAGAAAATGCATGAATGTGCTGGCAAGGTTCACGCACCATATGGAGATGTATTGAGCAGCCAATATGTCAATTCCAGCTCTTACAAAAAGACTTTATCATAACTGGGTGACATTGTGCAGTAGAACAAAATCTGCTTTCTTATCTTCTTTATTTCATTTTTTTTTTCAAAAACCACTCAGAATCTCTCATAATATTTTGCTCTAAGCAAACCTTATTAACGTTGTTCAACTGTGGCCACCTCTTGACCTGATGTTGAGATTGAGGTACAAAAAAATATCAATAAAGCTTTTTCATAATCGTGCTGCGTTCATTTGTTCATTACTGTAGAAGAAAACAAGTAATTTTGTTGAATGGTGTGTTAGGGAGAGAGAAAGTGTGTGCACACTAGAGGTGGTGGTGGTGGGGGGTGTTGTTTTTTCCAAAATATATGGCCATTTTTAATTTGATGCCCAACATGTTTCAACAAAAGACTATAATTTTGTGTAAAACCACCTAATGAAGTTAACTGGCAACAGGTCAGTAACATGACTGGGCATAAAACAGCATTCCAGAGACAAATATTATCATCTGCCCTATGTAATATTCAATAAAACACACAGATAATCCTAGGAAAAATCTGTATACAGGGGTCAGGGCTGAAAACCAATATTGGATGTCCGTGATCTTTGGGACCTTCTTCTACTCAAAAAAAACATGACTCTGGAAACCACTGCATGAGCTCACTTACAAAAACAATTCTTGAACACAGTTCATTGAACGAACAATTTGTGAACAGAGTTCATCGCTGCATCCACAAGTTAAAACTCTACCAAGTACATTTAAAATAAACTAAGGCAAAGTGGAAAGATGTTCTGTGGCCTAACGATTAAAGATTTGAAATTATGTTTGGAAATCTTGGATGCCATGTCCTATCTGTGGGTGACTTGCACATTCGTTAAGGTACTGTTAATGCTAAACAATAAAAACAATAAAATAGAAAAAATGGGACAAAATATTTAGTTTCAAAACTACAAAAACTTCCAAACATCTGTAGATTGTTGTTAAAAGGTGTGGTGCAGCACAGTGGTAAACACACACCTTTCCCATCTTTTTCAAAATGTGTTGCAGGCATCATGTTAAAAAACATATAATTTCTAAGTTTTAACATTTGGTATGTTGTACCTATTTTCAATTAAGTATAGGGTTTAAATCATTTACACATCATTGCATTCTGTTTTATTTACATTTTGCACATCACAACTTTGTTATTAACACACTTATCAATTACTGTTAATGTTTAAAAAGAAAATAAGGGTGTACTAATAATGAATAGTTTATAAATATACTTGTAGACCGAGAGGATCGGGTTGGGGAAACTTCCTAGAGGGCCAAATCAAACATTCTCATTGGATAATCCTGGTTCAGAGGCCACGTTTTAGGCAGTAAGAAAGGTTTACCTTGTAAACCCACTTGCATACAGGTGTCTTTCTCTCCAGGAGGCTGTAAATGGAAATGCATCATTACTACAGCAGCAGGTTGTGTTCACATACTTGAAAGTCCTTCTTTCTGGTCTTGGTACATATATAAAGGGTTAGAAAGAGAGCGTGAGTGAGAGAGAACAGCTACCTTCAAACTGGTCTAAGAAATGACATTTCTTAGCAGAAAGCAGGCCAAGAGGTTTGGTTTTCAACATCAACATAGAAAATGCCAGTTATCACATGAATTCATCGAGCGCTTCCTATGTGAGCATCCACCGCTGTCCTCAGAGATCCCTTAAGGAAGTGCTCTAAACACTCATGAAGAACTAGCAACAATCAATCATTTCCATTCAGCAGTCACTACTCGAATGGAACCGTCTGGCAATGAGGTCAGGTATCCACCTTTCCATTATGCTTCAGCAACTATAGACAGTCTACAAAGCTTCAGCAAGATGTAGCTTTATATATGAAACTGTATGACCGTTTGAGAACTCAATGCTAATTACATTTTTTGCATTCTTTCCTCCTATGAAGTGTTTGTATATTCAAGTCATATATCCTCCATGTCTTTACAAGTGTAATTAGTCTATGAGAAGCAGCAGTGTATTTTTCCATTCTTTAAGTATTCATGAAAGCCAGTGATCTGACAAATGGAATTTTTCGGCTCTGCAGCGCCCTGCCTCATGCACACCTTCTCTCAGCTGATAATCCTGTTTATGTATCAAGTCTGCCTTTTGCAGGCCAGGTGGAAGACCCCCTGCTGCAAGCCACCCAAATGCATACACACACACATATGCAAGCAAAGAGAGAAAGAGAGAGAGAGAGAAAGAGAGAAATGTCACATATTCTCAAATATCCTACATTACAACTGAAAGTGAGGCAAAGAGGCAAAACACCAAGAAAGAGAATCATTGTGCTACTGGGGACAAAATATGAACAAATGAATGAATTAACAAATGAATGAATTATATATTAATGCATTCATTTATCAATTTGTCCCCTTTATTAGGGGAGGGCTGTTTAGGAAATAGTTCTTCTGCACTTGATTTATAGAGATACTACTTAGTAAACTGGAACATACACTGTTTTTGTTTTTTACTTGCTTCTATAAACTTGCTTCAGTTTCCAGAAATTCCCCATTCTGTGAAATGCAATAAAAACAAGAATCTGTGATTTGTTCATTCTCTTGCACTTTTATTCAACTGACAAAATTATAAAGAATGTTTTGGCCAAAAAGAATGTTTTGGCTAACTTGGGTTGTTGTAAATATAAACCAATTTTGAATTGTTTTCCTATTCTTGCTTGATACCAGACATTGTTTGATTCCCCTCTTCATAATGCTCCATAATTTTTCAATAGGAGACGTGTAGGTTACACTGTTATGAAGCCACACTGTTGTAGCCTGTGCAGAAAGAAGGCTGCCAGTTTCCTGCTGAAATAAGCACATACTTCTCGGAAGAGACATTGTCTTAATGGCAGCATATGTCTCTGTAAAATCCCAGTATCCCAAGTTCCTCTGCCAACTTCTCATCTGTTTATCCCCAAAACAAGCTGCAATGTGGACACGTTTCCACTCTTTTGGACTATCTGATGAGCTTGGGCCCAGAGACTTAGCATGAATGGGAACAGAATTGATGTATGGATTTCAACTTGTGGATTGTAAGTTGTATTTCCTGACAAAGAGGCGGACTGTGTTAAGTGTTGATTTTCCAAAGTACTCTAGAGCCTGTGTGGCTGTATTGAACACAGTAGTAGCATGACGGTTTCCTATGAAATGCCGTTTGAGGGCTTGAAGGTCGCACACATTCATCAGAGGTTTCTGGCCTTACCCTACACAGAGATTTCTCCCAAGTGCTAAAATCTTTTCAAAAGATTATGTAGGGTAGATGTGCAAGACCTAAATTCTTTGCACATTTGTGTTGAGAAATATTTTTTTCGAACTACTGATAATTCTCTCATGATGTTTTGGCACAAAATGGTCAGCCATGACCCATCTTAGCTTGCAACGCCTGAATAGTTGGTGGATCCTTTTATACTTAAGATACTTTTATCTGTTACCAATTTACCTGCTTATTGTGGAATGTTTCACAATGGTATAATCTGAATATTCCATAAATTCTTCACTCCTATTTTGCAACCTATGATTAAAGGTGAACTTTATACAATGGTAAACTTTATATTTGTATATAATGAAGCTGGTAATTTCTCTGCATTTTACAGATGAACTACTTCTTCCAGAAATACTGCATCGTTCTTGTGATATTAATTGTAATATGATAATACACTATCATGATGTAAAAAATGTGGTGTCCAACTGTATGAAGAATTTGGTTAGAAACTATGCAGCTTTTTTCCTAAAATGATTGCCGTTCTTGCAAATCACTGCTATTGAGAAATGCCCAAGATATCACTGGATTCTCTGAATTATGTGATTGTTTAAGAGCATTCTACCTCTGCTGTACACTGATTGTGGTAGTTAAATCCCTTTGGGGAAAGTAGCCCACAGTTAACATACAGTAGTAGATTTTTAAATTTAGACTTTGTAATTGTAGTGTAATTTTTTTCAATTTCAACTTTTAAGAGTGTTATTTTACAAGCAGCATAGATGTAGTAGTGGTGAATCACTGGCATTAAAATTAGGCCTTCAGTCTAAGCCAATAATTAAGCAAAAAAGTAAAAGTCAAAAGTATAATAGTGTATTAGTAGTGATACATTAGTAGTGTATTAGCCCTAATAGTGATCCACATGAACACATTTGATACTTGAAAAAGACATTTTATTTTTTATTTGCAACCGTTGTTTTTGGTCACACTCATTGACAATCATAAGTCCTAATTTAATTTTCCTAATTGTGTTAGGGGTTCATTTTTTGGCTCCAATAGGAGAGTTATGTAGATACTATGGAGAAATCCTGATCTGTTGATTGAAATGAAATACTTTTTGTTAAAGGGTTTATATGTTTCTCTCTGGTATGCAGAAATATTATTATATTTTGACCTCTCAACAACCTTACAATTCAGAGGAGTGCTTTTTTTGTTTTGAAGCACTGTTCTTCCTTACAAGGTTTGTGTTTCTAACATTCCTGAGGGTTTTTTGTGTACATTTAGGATTACTGCACATTTTGTCCCAGAACGTCTCTGAAAGCTGGACTAACAGACAAAGCCATTCACAGATATTTGGCTATAGTCTTAAAATACCAAGTTCAGATAAAGAAAGGTAATTAATGTTAAATTAAGGTAAATTAACAATGTAAAGAAAAATAAGAAAAATAGAACCATGTTTTAAATTAATGTTTGAATGAATGAATGAATGAATGAATGAATGAATGAATGAATTTCTATTCCTGCAGCACATACACCTTCACACGCACACACACTCTTCTCACCCTGCCTTCTCTCTTATCTTCTGTGGGGTCAAGGCTGCACTGAGGTTATATCCGCCTGCCTAAAACACTTCAGCCAGCTGTGGGTCATCTCTGCAGTTCCCTGAGCCTTGGCCTTCACTGCCCATGTCTATTATAACCCCTCTGCCTGGCCATTCATCAGCTTCTGGACTCCAGTGCCATGGTCACATCTATAATGAGGACAGGAGCTCCGAATAGGCCCAGTTGAGAGTGGAGAAAGGCTGGGAGAGTGCAGGTCACAGCCATCTGCACCTCCTCTCTCTATTCTCCAACACCCAGCTCTATTATACTCCACCTTTATGACTAGCCTCCCCTGACCCACGCATGACTCACCTCTGTGTATACACTACGCTCAGTCTTCTTCCCTGATGTCTTGGAATAGGAATGACTTGAGGCCCATGATGTGTTATTAGAATGATACTTGAGGCACAACAAAGTACTACTGCATTTTTTAAAGATTCATAATATGTTATATATTGTAATGTGTTATGCTGAGATATTTATTGGCTATGGATGCTTGGTTTGTGTTGAAGTGGTAAGTGAAGTGCAAGGGTAAAGGTTTGGGGACAGGCGCAGTCTGAGATCATAGGGAAGTCAGTGCTAGCTGCTGATAGTAGCTAGTTTTTTAAAGACTTTAAAGGGGAATTTCATATTTCTATAATTATAATTTAATCGTTACCATGCAAACCAAGTTATTCAGAGTGTTTCAATGTGGAATAAGGTGATTGGTCAGCTCATCCACTCTGTTTTGATTGGATTGCAGTAGCATTTTGTGAGGGCATGCCAAGCTTGATGGTAGGCGGGCAACAAGGACTGTGCTACGAGATGATTTCAGTTTGTAACAGAGAAAAAGACTGGAATTCCAATAAAGCATTTCAGAAAGCTAAGAAAAAGTGGTTTCTTTGTGAGAGTTTTATAATTTCGCACACCATTTTCATGCACAAAAGACCACACAATACACAAATAAAACAGGAAAGCATAATAGGTCCCCTTAAGCTTATACAAAGAATATTGTAAAATAATGCTAAAAAAAATTTAATGTTGACAAACTGGTTTAAAAACCATATATAGTTAGATTTAGTGTGCGCTAGATAAAGAATAAACATTGAGTTTTAGCACATCTTTATATGTTTGTCCTTTTTATTTTGGTCCCAGTACAGACCCATTCAGACCTTACTTGCACAATGCTCAGAATCACAACAACCAGACTTCTTTATTGATCTTATTATGAAAAGCCAGTTTTGTTTTAGGGAAGTTTGGATTTGCACTGGAAGTCAATATTCAATTTGAAAAAAAAAAACTGGGGCATACAAAACCTCTTAACTTCCTGTCTGACCGGAACAGGTGCTTGACGTGCTCTGTTTTTCATACACCTACAGTACTGATTTCTACGCAGTCCTTATTTTCACATTTTTATCATCTTCGAATAAAAATGTTAAAAGATCCAAAATGACGTTAATGTGGCCATTGCAACTCATATATCCACCTTTCACTGAGAATACATTTATTTATCAATACATATATATTTTTTAATTTATATACTTTTATATATAATTTATATTACAAAAATAATGTATACATTTTGGGCCTGTGTGAATCTCATCCAAAAAAATGCAATACTATACGGTATACATTTTTTCTCCTACATCTGACTAATGACCACCACATCACCCAATGTAGTGGTCACAGTGGTTTCTTCTATCAGCTTGATTTAAAGAGATCAGTTCTAATTTTATAGCAATTTGTGCTTCTATAAGCCTACACACTAGATTGCCTATAAATTACTATCAAGGTAACACTGCTGTCCGTCTAGGATATTTAGTTTGACTGGTTGAATTCAAGTCACCACAGACCAATAATAAAAAAGAAGAGGCCAAAAAGTTTATTTTACTCGCATTGATTGTCAAACAGGCCTGCCCAGAAGACCCGTAAGTCACCTTAAGTGTCTCTATGCAACAGAATGTGTAGGGTAATACATTCATATCAAGAACATATGTCACGTGAAAGTTCTCTGCCCTATGCAAAAAAATAGGACCCACTGGTTTTCCCCTCCTCCCATGTTCCACAGTCCACGCTGGACGCCCTTGCTGACAGAGTCGGCCTTAAACGGGTTGTATTGGGGTCGCTCCTTTGGGGAGTCTTCTGTCCCCTTGATCAGGCTTGACAGGAGGTCAGGATGAGCGAGGGAGTTTCCCCCTCTATCTCTCTCAGGGGACACACACAACCTTATGAACCTTATAGCTTCCCATATTCACTTCAACTGGGTGTCCGACTACAGTTGAACCTCCGTTTCTCTTTTACATTTCCTCTCTCTGCTCCATCTCAATCCATGTCTCTATCCTCTTTCCTTACCTAAACACATACACACACATACACACGCACCTTCTGCCTGCTAGCCTGACAGACAGACAGACTGATGTTATCAGTGGTGCATCTCCAGCTCTGGGGCCTCAATCATCGTGCACAAACAGCCCAGCACTCCCCACCCAGCCTCCCACAGCCCGCCTCTGCCTCTCCCGCCGCCGATAAGCGCCAATATCAGTGACGGAACATATTTTATGTATGAAATGCAGCCCACGACAAGCAGTCAAGCATTAGGTTTGTTTAAATAGATGATGTTTATCAGGTATTCTCTTTTCAACACAGACTCTGACATTGTTCTCTGTCTTATTCACTCGCCGTCTTTCTCTTTTTCTCTCATCATCTTCATAAACTGTGTGCCTTTCTCGCCAGCTTCTGGAGGACATACAGGGTGAGCTACTGAATAAAGGACAACTATGTTTTAATTAATGGTCAGGTTTATCAATAGCATTGGCACTAGCATTCTCACTAGCAAATATGATGCTAAAGAACCCCGTTTTTTCTCCAGCAACAAATCTGTTTTGGGGGCACATGCGGCAACAGATTATGTGCCTGAGATTTCTCTCGTCAGGAAGATGACACTTTCCCCCATCTGCGGGCTGTTGTTAGCATCAGATACTGGATGACTTCCCATTTAGGGCTCAGGCTATGGTTGTCAGTTTTTGCCCAACATTTTTGTGACGAATGAAATAAAATCTCAGAAGTGCCATAAGACCATCTGACATAATAGTTTGTGCAAAGACGTGGGATGAAAATTTTCCTTTGCCTTTACCTGCAAAGCAACCTGGGCCCAATGTATCAAAACGGGTCGTGCATGTTTCAGGTCCAAACAACACGTTTTGCCCACATGCTATGTACAAAATGGGTAAATGAGCCTAAATGTGCAGTTTTGGGGCCAAATGTATGGAAAAGTGCAAAAGGCTGCATTGAAGGGAGGATCATGCACAACATGGGATGGATGCACAAGAAATGGGTAGAGATATTGGGAATGTGAATGATTAGTAAATCGAGCAGATTTGGTCACATTTGAGGTATTTTCTCTGCCTTTTACACACAGGTGTAAGTTCATGTTAACGTCTGCGTGATTGGAAGACTTACTTACGAACAGAGTAGCAGCATTTCAGTTGTGTGGAAAGACGCAGTGCAAAATATGGCATTATATGGCCGCAGTGTGTGCACGCACTCTATGTTATTGTTTCACAAACTCTATTTTCTTGGCCAAAATAGAATCACACCCCTGTTGGTAGAAAAGGACTTACATTTTCTTTGTCTTGAGCTTGTTCAAACCTCTGTGGTTGCACTGCACCGTTAAAACCTTAGTAAAGCGCAGGCTTAGTAAACTGAAAGTTAAATTCAGATGCCTGTTGTGGTCGCATCAAGGCACAATTTTCACTGCACCTAGCTCGCATTTCCAAGGTGTGATTTTGCAAAATAAAAAGAACCAAATGTAAGAAATAATTACCAATGTATGCAATTTTCATGCCATAATTATGTATCATCCATCAACAAGCCTATGGTATGAAATGTTACATATGTAGTCTGGCTAGTGCTGGCCCTCTTAGCCTTTCTGGTCTTAAACATGTACATCAAAAAAAAAAAAGGACCAGACTCCAAAAACCCCAGAGGGAAACCCTAAAACACACTCGCACACGCACACCCGCACACGCCGGCATTACCATAAGAGGCCAGCGTGTTTCTGAAGATACACTTGTTCTGGGCAGACGAGGGGGAGGTAGAGGGGGGACAGGGCCCCCAGCTTTATTTCAATGACAACAGACCGACACAAGGGCCACCTCGTCAGGCTCTAAATCACACACTGGCGTCCTGATGTGCTGATAAGCTGCAGATGCTACAGCGGGACCCGACTTCTCTTTACTGCTGTTTGCCCATGCTCTTAAAAGAGCGAGAAATCCACTACACAAATAAAATTATAGACTCCAACCGCTTAACCACTCACAATGATGATCAGGGACAGGGACGTAAAAAACATGGAGTCAGGAGCAGTTCCTACATTCATATAATCAGGCTCCTCATCCCTTAAAAAAATACATAAAAATGTATATATATATATTGGAATTAATAATTAATAACACAGTTACAAATGAGTGTTTGCTGTTGGACTGTATGTACATCAAGTTCATCCACAACACAACAAGTACTTTCAGGTTTGTATCATCTAGCCATAAATCACTCAAGCTGAACGCCCATTACAGAGCATACTGGGCAAATCCCAGCTGGGATCTCAATGTATTTGGAAACGCAGGGCCCTCCCTGGAGAATGGGTTATGTTTGGCATCCTCTGCAAACAAACAAGCCTAGACACATCTCTAATTTACACAGGTAATCCAGTGTCTCAAATGCAGTGTTTAAACTGCCAGGTCAAACAGCTTTTCTCCCTTTAGTGAGGCTAAATACGCACACATAGTCGCTCAGATACACTTGTTTAAAAAGCCGGGCTTGATTACATATGCTAAACGTGGCTTAGCCGTGGCGGCTGGGCCCCTTCAGCAGGAGTGGCTGTTGTGAGTTTACTGGAGAAGTTGTAAATATGCGCTAACACTTTTAGCGGTAATCCCCCCGCACAAAGCACTCGCAGAGATTAGGAAGCGGTCGCCTGACAGAGAGAGAATCCCCCACCACAATCACATTTCAGCCGCTGCTGGGAGCTGGAGAGGGCACGCAGCCCACGCCACTGATATCGCCAATCATGTGAAGAAAAGTAACAATTCCAAAACCGGTTAGAAGAAAGGAGCGGAGGGGGGAGGTGGTTGGGTGAGTTGGGGGAAAAAAAGAAGCGGAGGAAAAAAAAAATAATAAACCACTGCCATCAAACTGTCTCAGCACCAACAGCCATCTTTCAACAGATGCTGCCTGGATGTGTCACATTTCAGCCCCAGCCGCCCTCCCCCTATAACCAACAATTGCTTTCTGTTATGATAAGGAAAGCAACACTGATGCTCAATTAGGAACATCACTGCTGGAGAGCCTCGCCTATCCTGACCTTTGAACCTGGGGGTATTTTCATGGACTGTTTTGACCCCGCAGCCCCTGTACAGCCTGGGTCTGGCTGATGAATCTGAGAGGGTTTAAGCGGGGAGGAGAGAATGTGAGCAGAGACGAGCAGGATCCCTGCAATAGGCCCCCAAGCCCTGCGGATGAATAGACAGATAGAAGCCGGCTCATTTCAAAATCTGCCTTTCTGCACTTGGCTGAACCTACAATAAAAGTTGATAATTGAGAAGCAAGAGGGTAAGATCAATATGACTGTGAAAAAAAAGAGTGAGGGAGAAACAGAGAGAGAGAGAGAGAGAGAGAGAGAGAGAGAGAGGAAGAGAGAAAAAATGGAGGCTTGGGCTTATGTCTAATACAGTTTAACTGATATTTAATATTTTCTGCTTTCTCTCTCTTTCTCTCCCTTTGTCCACATTAAAATACTTCAAAAAGAATTCTAATGAAGTGGAAATTAAAAGGAGTGTAGATTGGGGTTGGAAAGAGAGGCTCCTAATCCCGCTATCTCTTAATAATTCAAAGTCTCTTTTATTTTCTGAATAAAAAAGCGGAATTAATCTGGCGCTGTGAAGCTGTCCTCTCTTCTCCCTGTTTAAATAAATCCCCGCTCGTACATTAGACGCGAGGAGGCCAGCTCTGGCGTGTAGCCAAGCTCTGTGTCAATTCCCTCCTGCCTCTTTTCCTTTCTCTCCCAGCCCCTTTTTTTATTCCCTTTCTTTTGCTTTCTGCCAGAGAGAGACCTGGGAGAGAAGCCGCGCCACCAGAGAGCTGCTATCGCCAAAACCTGCTCAACACACTGGCCTATCACAGGCAGCAAAGAGCACTTAGCGCCGCCCAGCTAAGGCACCCTTAGGAAACTTTGTGAAGATATTAGGACACTGGGAAGCCTATTACAAAGGCATTGTGGAAGGAAAAGAGGTGACCATTTTAGCCCAAGTGAAAGTGGCTACCTTGGCTGCTTAGAGGTCTAGGAGAAATTTTCAAGGTACTCTGTGGCTGCTTATGCTAATTTACGCCATTTATGAAATATTCTTCTCCCAGTAGCAAGTGTGGTGATTTACTCGGACTGCAACATTCTGTTGAACATGTCTTAAGGTAGAACATATTCATTCAGTATTCATCTTCACAGACGTGTTCCATTTCAAAGTCCAAGCCAGCAATGCCACATCAGACAGGACAACTTGCTGGCAAGTTACAAACTGCTAGGCACAAACTGCAGGATCAAAACTTACTTTAAGAGAAGTCACTGCTGCCCACAGTGGGGTTATTATTCTATACTGGCCAGCAACTCCTGTACCTGAGCAAGAACAAACCCAGCAAATCACACTAGACCTCTTCAGTGGATGGCATTATATGCTATACGTCCACCATGTTTGTGTAGTATTGTTCACCAAATGCACCCATAGGGAATGTTTGAAGACATTCTGACACGGGAAAGCCTTTTACATTTTAGAAGGAAAAGAGGTGACCACTTGATGCCAAATGAAAGTGGCAACGTTGACTGCTTAGAAGACTAAGAGGAAAGCTGTTGGATGCTTGTGGTAGTTTGTGGCATGCCATTGTGTTGATTTCCTAGAGTTATGTTGTTTTTGTGAGCATGCATCTGACCATATTATCATCATTATTGTTCAGTATTCACAGTTTCATTTACTGTTAAACACCAACACATCAGATGAAAAATGATGCTGGAATTTGCAAATTGATAGGCACAAACTGCAAGATCAAAACTAACTTTAGACTTATTGATTTTGAAGAAAAGAGAAGCCAAAATGGGAGCTGCACACTGTGCTTGTTAGAAATTGCTAGGCTTAAACTGCATGATCAAAATCAACTTCAGACAGAAATTGGTGTACTATTAATCTATAAATCTCAGCAACTCTTAGAGTTGAACAACAGTTCTTCACCTTATCATTAAACCCACCAAATTACAAAGGCCTCTTAGAGGAGTGGTGTATCATGCTATACTTCTCCTACCATTGTGTAGCAATTGATATCATGTTGTTTTGCACCCTTGGGAAACTTTATGAAGATGTCTGACACTAGGACATCTAATACAAAGGCAGGGTAGATGGAAACGGTGTGATAATTTCAGCCTAAATAAAAGTGGTTTTCTAAGCAGCTTGAAGGAGAATAAGCTACTGTGTGAGAGCTTATGGCACTTTGTGGCATGCCAATACACAAGTATTTTTGTTTTCAGAAATCATTAGGCCTTCTCTGGCCCTAAGGGGTCCTTATTGATCTAAGACATTTCCCAGACAATTCCAGGAGTCATGCGTTTTTACAAAAGAGTTATCCACTTTGTCAATGAGTCACTAAATCACTGTACGCACAACACATCTTACAATAATGGCACAATATTCTACACTTCTCCAGCCACTTTGTAGCAGTTCATATTATATTGTTCACTGCAGTCCCATAATAAACTCCCAGCTGAGTTGAGAATCTTCTGTTAGATCCAAGTGCCACCAGAAGGATTTCCTGCTCTTCTCTTTGTGGATGAAAATATGGGCAATGACTCCATGCTCCTTGTCAACATGCTTGCTGGCTGTGATTCTGCTATATTGGCAGAGGGTTAAGTCATTGTCCTTGGAGGACAAGATTTCAGTCTGTGCACAGAGCACAGAGATATTCTTTACTGTTCTACTAGATGACCTGTGGAAAAGACATATTCAGCCACCAGGGATCGATAATGAGGAGGGGGATGGCATTTTTTCAGCTCTGCCCTCAAAGAAACTGGGACAGAGGACAGTATGTGTTTAACATAAGCAAAAAGATAAATCCAAGTAAATACATAACTGTGGTTCCTTAAACCCCTTCCTCCACACCAAAGATGTTGAAGCTCTCCAAGATCAATGTGAGAAAGTCCTCGTTTTATTCATTTCTCTCTTTCTTTGCGTAGAAATAAGCATCTTGATCTGTTGAACCAGCTGAAATGAGATTGACATGGCATGCGTGAGGTTAGGCCTGTTTAAACCCCACTACTCTCTCTTTTCAGCAGGCTGTATTGCTACTCACAGAAATATCTACTTTGTGCCTTATCAAATGAAAAAAAAAGTCATACAGAGAGAGAGAGAGGGAGGAATATAGAGAGCCTACAGGGAAAGTACAAAGGTGTGTCTGAAGATCCCCAAAGGCAACATAAAGTCATTTTCAGGGAAGGTGTGCTATTTTTATTTATATATCTCCCTCGCTCTGTTTCATCATACATACTGTTTGGAGGGCTATCATTATGCCAGACGGAGAGGTGGGGTGAAAACCATTTGCATTACTACCCTGAGTGTCTGACTCCAGGCGCTTTGCCATGATACTTTATTCCAAACCATTCAGTGCACCATTATCACTTTGCCCCCACTCTGTTGTACCTCCCTCCCTCCCTCACACACACACACACACACGTTCAGCCTTATCGTCAGGAGCATCTACTGCAACTCTGCCGTACAGCTACAGGAATACAAGGTTGTGTGGGGGGGTCGTTTCGGGAAGATGGTGTGTATGTGCGTGTGTGGGGGGGTGTCTTACCGTGTAATTGTCCTGGTGAGCACTCAATAGCATCTTAAAGCAAGCAGGCAATCTCCAAAGCTGTGCAGGCTGGGAGGGAAAGGCCCTGTGGCTATGGGGACCCTAATAGGAACTCCTTTCTCCCAGAGATAAATGGGGAAAGTTCCTTTTATTTCTCCTGGCCGGCTGTTTGGGACTGGGGCTATTAAAGCATGGCAACACTATTTATCCCTCCAAAAAGGATTGGACCCACACAGGGATGAGGGCAAGACAGGAGAAGAGAGGGGCAAGGAGGAATGGCGGCCAGTGGAAATTGGCGGAATCAGAAGGTCAAACTGTTTATCTTTTTTATTCCCATGTTTCTCCCTTTCTTTCCTGCTCTTCTTGAACCGTCCTCTCGCTACCTCTTTCTCTCTCTCCTTCTTTTTCTGCTCCCACCTTCCTCTTTTCCTGATACCTGTTGTGAAGCCTCTCTTGACTCCGCTAGGCGTTGCTGGGAAACTTATACTTGCCTTACTTGACATACTTACAATTATATAGCCAAGTCGAAAGCAGCACACACACACTCCCGCGACAAGCCTTCCCCACTCTGTGTGTTGCCCACTGTCAGACAAAGGTGCCGAGTTTCACGGCGAGATAAAAACGCAAATGGCAGCAGGCCTCTACGTGCACTAATCTCCCGACGCTCACCTAACAATATATCACCCCCAGCCAGCTCGGCTGTGCTCAGCGTATCTCCAGCCCTTGTCTTATCCACCAGTGTGAGGGGTGCCTCCTAAAGCATGCGCGTCAGCTTATCTGAAGAGCATGCGGCCTGCTGAAAAAAGACCCTGTAACCACTTCTCAACCCCGGCCATTAAAAACAACAACGCAGGCAAATGTCACAACTCTTCAAGGCAGTGCCCTGCACGCCGGTCAGACTGCAGCAAAACAATTCCAGTCTAGTCACTCAAAGGAAGAGCAGCCAAAGGTCTCTTGTTAAACGCAGAGCTGGCTGTATGGGCCTCTGTCTGTCAGATGCACTGTCTGTGCCTCTTGGGGAATGGTGAGCCAGCCAGGAGTGGTTTGGTCAGAGGGTGATTGTGAAGGATTTTTGGCCTCGCTCCTCTCTCAACCCTCTGGACATAAGGCACATGGTACATGTATGGCACCATTTTGTTTTATTCAAAATGAGTTAGAACAACTGAAAAGATCTATTTATCCCAAGAAAATTTCAAACTTGCATTGGGAATATCATCCACAATTACTATATAATGTCTTTCACTTAAGGGTGAGATGTTTGAGGAAACATCATTTTGCCGAAAGTTAAAATAGATATAGATACTTCCACCACGATCGGGAATTGCGACTACAATTAGTCTGGAGCAGTCATCATCAAACTTGCTTACGAAGGTCAATGTTCCTTTAGCTGCAACCTTAATTAACCCCACCTGAATTTTAGGTGAAACCAGCAAGAAAGTAAATACTGAACCAGTTTTTGTTTTACATTAAGGTGTTTTGAACTGAGTTACTTTACCTAGGAATAATTTCAATGGCTTTCACAAGTTGTGCCATTTGTTTTAGAGTGTTTGATGGTGATTTTCGAACACCTGCTGTTAAGCCATCTCTATTTTTTAGGGAGCTGCATGAACGGCAGGAGCTGATTGAGTGTCTGTCTTTAAATCCATGGTGGCAGAGGTGAAGGAGGATTGGGCCAGCTGAGCAGATATGATGAATGACTGTACTGATCTATTGCCATCTATTTCCGTACTAACATCCAAGTGGGAATGCCCACATCAAAGAAAGCAAAGCTTTGTCCCTCTTTCCACCTCCTGGTTCTCTCTCTCTCTCTCTCTCTCTCTCTCCCATTCTCTCTCTCTTATAGAGGAATTCCCTCAATACTTTGGCATTATAATGAGACGGACCTCCTCCAGGCCCTCCCACACCTGATTGAGTCGAGTCCTGGTAGTGCCAAACACACAGGGAATTACATACTGGAGGGGACACCATCCAATTGGGCCAAACTCTCCTTCTGCAGGAAACATTTGCCTTGGCTTGTCTTAATTTGGCAAGGCACAGCCAAGCCTGTGTTCTCTCCAGGTCTCACTGAGGGAACCCCTACTGGCCCTAAGTTAGCCCCACAACAGAGAAGGCAGCAAGGGAGGAGGCAGTTGACAGAAGAATAAGACATGGACCGGTTACAGCACATCTGTTCTTATAGGTTTTGCGATACATGTCCCAAATTTCCCTGTTGTTGTTAGGCCACTCCCATTGGACTGGTTCAAGTCTCCATTGTTGTGGTGCTTTGTGCCATGACAACACTCTGGTCCCATTTGCAAGGGACAATATATATATATATATATATATATATATATATATATATATATATATATATATATATATATATATATATATATATATATATAAAATGAGGGAGGAAAGAAGAGAGTGCGCCACAGAATGAGCTCCAAGTTTCCTGTGCCAAGCAAGTCTTTAAATCTTCAGTAACAAAGATGCAACAAGCCAGTGATTACCTAAAGCTAATAATATAGTGATAATTAAAAGCTAATTGAAAACACAGCAAGGATAACAGTGTTTAAGAGTTAACTGAAAAGGCCTTAATTAGGTGCTGTACTGAAGGCAAATTAGAGGCCAAATTAAAGCCTTAATGAAACCCTTCTTCACAGTTTGGCTTCTACGCTACTGTAAAAGCATAACGTAAGATAGCTGTAGCTCACAAAAAGACAATGGCAACAGAATGAAGCTCTATATCTCGCTATGTCTGTAACAAAACTATTTTTAAGATAAATCAGGCTCTGACAGATCACTGTGACTGTTTCCTCGTCTTTTCTGTACAACAGGTCAGTACTCAGGCTCACTCTTATCATTCGACTGGCGGCGGTGAGAGTAAAACAGAGCGAGACAGGAAGGAAAGGAGAATAAGAGGTCCAGAAAGAGAGAGTAGGTCCCACTCTGGGGCAATGAAACAGTAGAAGGATAATGGAAGTTTCCGCAGGCGATTCCCAATAGAGAGAGAAACGGTGGGAGGGAGGGAAGGAGAGAGGGAATATGCACATGTAAATGAGAGAAGGGAGGAAAACGGGTCATGCTGCCGTCTGTCCGGCGCTTTCAAATCGAGCAGGTACAGCCGCTGAGGAGAGCGGGCCAAGCAGTAATTTCTGTCCAGCCAAGCGTTCACATGAATACCAACTGAAAGAGTGAGAGTAGAGGGAGGATGAATAACCGTCGCCCTTTTCTTTCCCAGTTTCTCTCTTTCTCTCTAGGTCACAGAGAGGGTTTTCTCTTTACGGTAGATAATGAGATAACAGAGCGGAAAAGCACCCGAGCGTTAGGCAGGGCCATTCTGCCCCCCCCCCCCCCCCCCCCCCCCCCCCCCCCCCCCCCCCCCCCCCCCCCCCCCCCCCCCCCCCCCCCCCCCCCCCCCCCCCCCACATAATTAATGTGTCTTAATTGGCCTGCTGGCCCCACCGCTCTCCCGACAATATTTTCGAAAATCTCCGGCATGGGCCAGCCACAGGACCAGTGGGAGAACAGCATTGCTTTTGTGCTGCATGTACACAGGCCCTTTTGTGTCGACACCAAATTATTAATCATTACTACTTCTGCAAAGACGTACTCTCGGAAGGGGTAAACAGCATTTATTCAATTATCTCTCATCTGAGACGCAAGTCTGCCGTGAAGTTCAAGGTCTCTTTTGCAGAGTTAATTGCTTGGGTCTTAATTAAAAACAGATCCCAAATGTGCTCAATATTTAAAATTCTCCTATCATATTCTTTAATGCTCTCATCTTATCATTTCTGTCAGCACCTTACAACACTTCACAACTCTACATATGCAGTGTTAATGTACTATTCGTTTAACTCATTTTAAGTTTTATAACGTTGTTTTAAGGTCATAGTCATGTGAAAAACCAAATTAACAGTTTTTTTGACTGCAAATACAGTCAATCAGCGAAGATGTACTTGTGACTCAGGTTTGCGTTTTAGTTATGCACTGAGACATATGCGTATGGAAAGCTATGGAAAATTATTCACTACCAATTAGCATGCCTAAATCTTCCTTCAAACTCACTAAGATGCTTTGTAGTATTACAAAAGTATTACAAATGTTTACGTAGCTCACAATACATTTCACTAGCTGTCAAAAACATATTGATACACGCTGATATTGATCCTTTATTTTTACTGAAATCAAAGACAAAAGATGTTTTTTGATGGATGTCCTTGTGGAATCTATAAATCTATAAAAATGAACAAGACTTTAAACAAAATATTGAGGCAAATGCACAGTGATTTGGGTTTGCAGGTTGTACACTGCAACTGGGTAGGTACAAGCTTTAATTGCTTGTTTTGCTCTATTAGCCTCAGAGCTTTAGTGCAGAATTAAAAGGGAATCAATATCTTTACAATTTCTACTTTTTTAAGTTTAAAGACCCAGAAAACCTGCATAAAATAACATTCAATAAATCACAAATATATATTCACTATATTTCTCTCATCTCTTTATAAACTGGGTGGTCATAATCTTGGGTAACGCTTCCATAGGCTTTTCCTAACCAATGACAAGGTTGACATCTTTTGTCCCGCCCCCACAAAACAGTTTCAGAGTCAGAGAAATGTATTAAGCTAAAACTACTTCAGCACCACTCAAAGAAAGCAAGCTAGATCACCTGTCTATGGTTGCTTTGACAGTCCATTTACTCGTCCGTCCGTCTACACGTGTGTTTGTCCAATCCTTCACACACTGCTTCATTCATCTGTTTATTATTGCTTTATTCATCTGCATGTCTGTTCATCTATGACATGTTTTGTGCACTTACCGTCTCATAAAAGCTGGGAAAAGTATGTCTGTATGAGTGGAAGAGCAGACTAGGAGTGCTGAACAGAGAACTGTCAATCAAGCTGCTCATTAGCCACGCCCACACAGTTCTCAATTAGGCCCAATCTGCGTTTGTTTTTTCGTATTTATATTGTATGTTTTTAATATACATGCAAGTAAGAAACGTACAGATTTGGAACGGTTCACAGTAACGATGATAGGAACTTCAAAAATGCTCACTCACAGAAATGTATTGCATGTTTATGAACATGCTGCCACACAGAGTTTTAGGAGAGTTTTGAGATCAGGATTGGGGCAAAAAGAATGTAACCACAGGCACTATAGTCCCTAATGAAAATCTATTCACAGAACTATCTAACAATTAACAATGTTACATACAAAAACTTACATGTAGGTTAACTTGTAATTTTGGACATTATATAAAGTGCCTATATGTGTGTAGTCAACATCACAACTTTTGGTTAATATTGCAAACACTGTGAAGATTTGTTAAGATCTGTTAAGTTTCTCTGTAATAAATCGATCCGAATTGCTTTGTTTACATCTAAACAATTATTTTAATTGCAGAAAACTTCCCCACTGGAATTCCCCATTAAGTCAGTAAAGTTGACTAGATTTGAGTAAGCATGTAACCATGGTAACTAAACAAATCACACAGGTTTTAATGTGAATAATAACAATTAAATTTAGGAGTAAGTGAGATTAAGTAACTGTCCTCAGCAAGCTCTGAATCTCTCTCTTGTTCTCTCTCTTTTTCTGCCACTCTGTCTTTCTCTCTCTCTCTCTCTCTCTCTCTCTCTCTCTCTCTCTCTCTCTCTCTCTCTCTCTCTCTCTTTCTCTCTCTTTCTCTTTCCTCCTCTCTCATACAGAAAGCACTTGAGGAAGCCCAGGCTGTGTGTGTGTGACTGGCCGGGAAAGAGGGGAAGCAGTTATTTTTTTCTGTTTTTCGAGCTTCTCTCTGCGTGGTGGGAGCACTGACCGGCTGAAAGGCCGACCGGTCCTCCCCTGATGCCCCAGGACCTGTCCAAATTGTAATCCTATTCCTCTGTTTATCAAAGAGAGGGAGAGAGTGAGGGAGAGGGGGGCACTGAGCTGACGGCTTGATTGTGATGTTCCTGTCTGATAGCTCGGCTAACCTTATCCATCAATTCCACCTCCGCCTCCCAGCCTCGTCCAACACCCAACACGCACGCACGCACACACACACACACCCAACACGCACACACACCACACATACACAAACAAGCATATCTGCCCAAGCAGTTGTGCTAGTGGCCCTCTCTAACTATAGTGAGACAGACAGGCATGCTACGAACATGGACACATACACTACCTCTCACACACACATATACGCACAGGCAACCAGATACCCCACATCACCCACTGACACAAAAACGCTTCTGGCTGTTATCCAAGCACAGTGCCTCTCACAGTCTCTCTATTTCCAACACACATAAACGCACACACAAAATTACTGAGACCTCTGACCCCTTTATCGAGTCACTGTGTTAATCCTGATCTGCTCAATGCAGGCTCCAATCAGAGAGGGGGGAGGCGGAGTGGTGAGAGAATGAGAGAAAAAGAAAAAAAGAATAAGAAGGAAAAAGTGACAGAGAGAAGCAGAGAGAGAAAAGAGGGAGCCAGAAAGGAAGAAAGAGGCAGAGACAGAAGTGGAACAAGAAGAAAAAGATAAAGATAGCCACAAAGAGGAGGAGGAAAACGAGAAAGGTTAAAGAGAGACAGGCAGGAAAAGATAGAGAGAGAAAAAAAGCTAAATAGATTAAAAATAGCCGTTAAACACAAAAGCACATGCCTTTTTTCAAATAGCAGTCGTGGGCTACTTACTTAAAAATGAAATGTAGACTTTGAGGATCCTCATGTAATATCTCTAACAATCCTGAAGTTCTTCTTTAAGCAGAGTGAATGAGTACTGAGAGCAGGAACACTGCCATTGCCTGACATTCACCATTAATATTTCTTAATTATACATCAGTGACAAATTGCACACAATTAAAGCACAAATTGAGAGGACTGCTTTAGAGGTGGACTGTGCTTCAGCGATAACAAATATTTACATTTGAGCAATTTGTGGGGTTTATGTATGCATACAGTGTGCATGCAAAGTAAAACGCTAGGTGTTGAAGTTATGGGACAGGAGCACCCCCATATTTCAGGACTGTTTAACTGCAATGGCTAAGAACAATAACCGAAAACCAAAATGTGTGCAAATCACTGATTGGTCAAACACGATCATCACAGAATGTTCACCACTAGCTGGCCATAATTGCTCCCTGTGACTCTCCCAAAGCCAAATGCAGAGTAAAGGGTCGACCAGAACTTGGATTTTGTAACTGTAACATGCTGTATCGTACTGCCTAGTGGAGAAACGCCATCACGTACACACACTCTCACAAACTCACAAGGCATCTGACACTTATAGCCTAGGGCTGCATTTGGTTCAGAGAGAAAAGAGAGATGAAGATGACATTGAGAAAGAATCCAGTCCGAATAAGCTGAGAGAAAGCTGAGCCGGCTCAGTGTCCTCACACCTCAGGGCCCACATGTCACTCAAACCAGCAGCACAGAGATGATCTGAAGCCACCTATAATGGTACACTGTATACACAACAAAAAACAGGACAAAAGACACGATGAACTCATACACTCCAAACCTGAACTCATACACTCCAAACCTGAACTAACACACTCCAAACCTGCATCAGGCACAGCTGGGGTTTCTACAGATGTAGACAAATTACACTTAAACTCCTCTTTAGCACCAGTTGTAATGCAATCTAAGACTAGGAATAACCATAGTGGGATTGATAAGTCTGACACCACTAATGAAAATGATTCTAGCTTTTCATCTGTTTGAAATTTAATGTAAGCAAATTGTATTATCAGGATAACAATTTGAGTGGAATGAAGAATTGTACTATATACTAGATTTTCAGTTGCTTTAGTAAACTCGAGTTGGAAGTGGATGCCACAAGTCTTAGCAAACAGTAAATGAAATTTACCTGGGACTTGTCTAAACTCAATGGAAGTTTCAATGTAAGAGATAAAACTAAATACTGACATTTTTGCAAAAATAAACACTGATGTGGTCAGAGTCACAAACTTGCTCAAATTTGAATTGTCTTTATTTTTCTAGTCATAACTTTTCTCTGCTTAATGCAATCTTTTTTTTCTTTTATTGTTAATTTTCAGGTTGAACATTCCAGTCTTTTAATTTGGTCCTGGACTTCTGGACCCCACTTCACCTCTACAGGTGGTATAAGATAATGAAGAAACGCTATATTTTCATTATAACAAACTGTAGGCATCTGACACAGCATATCCAGCAACATTACTGGAGGCAAGTGTCTGTCCAGCTGTCAGATTCAATTTAGGTGAATAACTAAAGAGTAAAAGTATACATACAGGAGTGAGTTTATTCAATTAATGAAAAACGAGTCTACAAAGAAAAAACACAACGGCTCAGGAAATGTCTATCAATTGGCCCCAGGCAACTTACATTTGTTTATCTTCTAATATCAGTCTTACATTTTAATTTCTTTATTAATCAGCCACTACCACCTGATAAAATATAAAAAGCCGTTAAATTAATTAAATAAGACTGACGCCTTTTTATAAGGGCCCAAAAATACCCTCACAACCCAGAACCACTCCCTCACAGGGAGGTCTCCACCGTCTCTGCTAATAACATGAACAGCTGTTGCAAAACACTGAACATGGTAGTAAAATGGTACATGGACACAAGCCCACCAACTGTTTGTTGCCAAGGCCTGTTTATCCATTGCTTTGCGAGTGGTTTAATTACTAAAGCCATTATGTTTTTTTGATCATCCAGGGTATGACTAATGCTAGTTCAAGCAGATACTGAGCACTTTAGAGAGTGACGTCTTCCTTTTTGTGCCGTGAAACAATGGCCAACAGGGCCCTGGGGTCTCTGGATGAGGAGAGAGAGGAGAGGAGAGAAAAAGAGAAGGAGGAGGAGAAAGGAGAGACGGACAGAGAAAGAGAGAAGGTCGAGGGGGGGGGCGCTTCCTTTTCAAAGAAGAAACACAGGCTCAACTTCAAGTGTGCTCTAGTAGTGTTTGAGCACAGGGCAACCAGTTCAGTTTGCTCAGTTCAGGCGATTTCAGCTTTTGTCTCTAACGCAGTACCTGTTATGATCCTTTCATGATCATATTTTCAGGGAAAAAAGGGAAAAGAAGCAGGAGAGCAGGAAAGAGTAGGTTAACAAGACGGAAAAAGAAAGAGAGATTAAATGAATAATTGGGATATGAAGAAAAAAGGCAATACAGAAAGAGAGAGAGAAAGGCAATGAAAAAAAATCTGCCCTCCAAAAATACCAGCTGAGGGAGGGAGGGAGGAAGGGATGGCGGAGAGAGAAAGCACGAGAGCGAAGAGAGGAATAGGGGGAGAAAAAAAGGAACGGGCCCTTTGAGGACTTTAAGGAGGAAGTGCTATGGAAAGAAGGGGAAGAGAATGTTTACTCAGGGAATTAGTTCAGGACCATTGTGTGTGCGCGAGGGCATTAGTTCCCTGGCTCCATTTCAGGGCCCAAGTGGCTCAAGCAGAGCTCCCTCCAGGCCAGGCCTAATTACCACAGGACTAGGGCCATTAAAATGCTTAACTAACCTCGTTTCTCCAAAACGCACAGATTAACGGCAGCCTCCAGCAAAGTGGCGGGGATAACCCTGCCGCCTAATACCCTCTTTGATTTATTTTTGAAAAAGAGAAGAGAGAGAGGAGAGAGAGAGAGAGAGAGAGAGAGAGGCAGTCTAATGCTAGCAGTGAAGGGAACGACAGCGGATGCACACTCATTTAAGAGTTTTTCAGTGCTGTGCTAAGGCCTCCTTTTCACTGCAGCAGAGAGACGAATCAAAATCAAAGAGTCAGAATTGGAGATCAGACACATAGACTATACTGAACCGAGATGTTGTGCCTAAACTTGTATTGTGGGAAACCCTGGAATTTGTAGCAGTTGTCTCCTTGCGTAGCTCGTGAACAGTGAAGGAGTCAATAGTTCAGCAAAAGCTTAGTAGCAATGCATCGTGACATGTTTCAACGTAGAAAATGAAACGCAGTGTTGCATCTTGGAATTTGCTTATCATGTCCTAAAATGAGTCAGCGGCCTGCTGCCGCTTCGTCTCATCCGTCATGTGAGATCAGAAGCAGACTCTGAATATTTCAGGATGCGTTTGCATAATTCAAAAAAAAAAAAAAATAGACACGTTTAAAATAGGACACGAGGTGTGTTTTGTTCTTGGCACAATGTTTATGTAAATGATTAGTGTCACGATGCCTCCAGTCTGTACGAGTGTCGATCATGTCTTGGCAGTCCTTTAAATGAATTTGCCGTGCTACCCACTTCGTTGTTCGGAAACTGAAAGAACCTGAATATAGCACCTCAAAGCAATCCTATCTGCTTTGTCCGACACACTAAAAGAGGGGATTTGCTTTATTTCGGCAATTGCACGTGCTTCCTGCAGCCAAACATGCCACTTTCTGTACTTTATTGATCATGATAATACCCCTTTGTGAAACGAGCCTTTGTTTTGTCTTTTTTTCGCCCCACCTTTTCATCGTAAGGTTTCTTCATGCTCTATTTGTCTAAAACGATAGATGACTTTACTATGCTCATCCTTTGCATGTAGCTAATTCTCTGTGGAGAGTGAACCCTGAAAAGAACATTCTCCTTTCTTTTTGAGCCATTAGCCTGTTAGACAAACATTATCTGCTGAATAAAATCCAGTGTTCCGTTCAAATTTCAAACACGCCGGTTAATAATAAGGTTTGCATTGGAGAAAAAGAGAATGCATGGCAAATTAGAGCAGCAGAAGCATTGATAATTATTTTACTTCTCCTGAACAACGTAATCCTTTTAGGATGTGTTTTTCTTGGAAAAAGAAGAGAAAGGGAATGCAATAATAAATAAATAAATATATAAATAATGGCATAAATAAGCTGCTGTGATTGGAGAGAGGGGTGCC
The DNA here is from genome assembly GCA_021613375.1 of Megaleporinus macrocephalus. Taxonomy (NCBI): domain Eukaryota; kingdom Metazoa; phylum Chordata; class Actinopteri; order Characiformes; family Anostomidae; genus Megaleporinus; species Megaleporinus macrocephalus. The sequence continues at coordinate 29,309,880 of CM038704.1, read as the reverse complement.
ATGGGAGGTGTAGTGCAGGAGGAAGATAGTGACTAAGCTAGCTAATAACATCTTTGTTTTCAGTCAGCGCAGTGTTGGGCTCTCTGGGGTGTTGAGAAACAGCTTTTTGCCAAAGTCAGTCCACCGCTGTATCTCCACTCTACGCAAGACACCGAGAAACGGCGTATCGGTGAATCGACGGGCGTCTGTTCAGTGGTCAGCCCTGCCGTTAGGGCCTCCCAAGTTTCCCCAAAGACGCATAATGAGGCGTGACTTGTACCTGAAAAGGGCAATTGCCAAAAACAAAGACACCCCCAACATCCCCCCTCTGAGCAGCATTTGTTCCACGTCTTAAGCCTTTGAATGGAATCGGGCCATCTTGGATATTTCTCATCCTCGCTCGGCGAACAAACAACACCAAGCCGTCGCTGAAGATGCCGTGAAAAAGTCATTGTCATCTTTTATGTCCACTGTGGATTTACTGCCGTTACCCTGAATTTCATCCTGCCCCTCTTTTGACACAAATAAATGACTCGGAGACCTTGAAAGTTTAATTTGAAATAAGAGCTTGTCTTGGAGTAGGGACTTTAAAATAAAACAATTGCTTTTCAGTAGCAGGCAGGATGTGCGCTGACGTGGTGGCGAGGATTCAGAGCCTGATATTTATTCCTCTGCCCTTGGAAATGAGGCTTCGCAATGCCAATTCATCGCCACATCTCCTTCAGAGAGAGACACCAACGCGGGCAAAGTCTTATTTCATTAGAGCACCTCACCCTATTTAACTCCACACTCAGGAAAGTAACACAAGAAACATTTACAGGATGTCCCTTGCATGCCATACAGTGGTTAGACAATTTAGTCATAGCCTTCCATAAGAAAGAGAAATAAATGAAAAACCTTCTGTGAAGGAGTACGACATCATTGTAACATGAAATAACAGCAGCAGGTCTGGCTTTTTGGAGCCTATCAGTGTCTGAACAGTGATAACAAAGTACATAAATAAATAAAAAAATAAAAGTAGTAGAGTGGAGCAAAATGTTTAGTATTCGCCAAGACTAGTTCTCACACTAACAGCTGATAATACGATTTCCATTGTAGGACGATATCTTGCACAAGCGGGGAGAGAAAAGGCAGCATATACTTTTACAGCATGTCTTAAGTGCTTATCTGGCAGGCAGCTGAAACCCTATTCTGGATGTGCCTAAAACTAACATGAGCCCAGTCTTGCCTTTAATTTCGTGTTAAACTCGCTCAGATTACCTCTGTGGCACTATGGAGCAGGCTGCTCTCCCCCTATCGAATTATGCTATTAACAGAGCCAGGCTCTTACACCCGATAAGCACTGCCGGCTCTTTTCTGGGGGCAGATTTCCTCTCCAGCACATGTGTTTCACCCAGACATGCTCTACGCTTCTGCGCGGTGTCAACAGCTTAGAGACCCCACTGCATACCTCCATCTATAAAACGAACAGGCAAATGGCTGCTTAATAATATGCAAAAAATAAATTTACATTTGTCATTAGATACCAAATGTGACACTGAAAATGGAGCTACTCAAACACTAGTACACTATCTGACGCTACTTATCTACACCCAACAGCCCACATTACAATGGCATGTACATTACCATTCAAAAGTTTGAAATCACTTGTAATATTAATAGTCACTGCTATTCTGTTCAATAATAGCTAACAGAGTGCAGACTGGTATACTCTAAGCTTGACACCATAGGTATTTTAAGATGCTGTAATTCAATACGTACTATATGAACAAGTCATTAAATGGTCAATTATAATCTGTAATCTATTTATAGACATTTCCAGACACCCTCTTGTGCCCAAAATTATTATGTATCTCTTAATGCAATCAATCTCATGTTTATTTATTACTTTCTCAGGAAAAGTTTTAGGGCTTTGACGATTCACAATTTTTTTTATTTCAATATGATAATATACTGTTACAGTAAAATATGACTGGCTTGAACGTGACTAATGTTAATGACTGTTTCCATTTTCAGTTTAGAACACTCAAAATTAGTAAGTTACATTATGTGAAACAAAAGCTGGGCTTCATTGTGTCCTGATTTAATGCTCTAGCCACAAGCTAATTTGTTAGCCTCAAGCTAACACACTAGCCACAAGCTAACCTTCTAGTCACAATACAGTGATACAATAAGGTAATACAAATCAATTAATAGATACAATTCACTACAATACAACATCTTGTACAGTTACATTGGTAGCATTTTACAGATTGGCAATAAGATAATATTATGGTAACAAGTATTTACTAAAAATTACATCCTTAGAAAGCAACTCAATGATTCAAAAGAACTGGGGTGATATGTTGATTATGTAGATGTCATCATATTCCTATAACTGTAAATATGTGATATTACATTATCTTTTAGAATAGTAATTCAATGTTGTGTAAGGTGTGTTGAATGTTGGTCTTTCAGGAGCAGCATTGGAGATTTCTGGTTGACTTATGTATGCATTTGGTTTGGTGTCCCTAGAAGAAAAATAGGGTTTTTTTTACCCAGATTGATTGCCTGATTGATTGATGGATTCATTGATAAAATTTAGTACGTTTGAATTACAGTGCTCAGTTTCCCTGATTTATTAACTCATCAAATAATTCTAAAAAAATCACTAAATATACAGTTTTTTCATTTATATTGCAAACATCTATAGCTCTGGTCACAATTCTGGACACATCTAAAATGTGGTGTTGCTCTGTACAGATAAACAAGGTAGACTGCATATGGGTGCCGATGTTTACGGCTTCTTGATATTGTTAATACATGTTGCTCTACGTAGCAAAGTAGCTTATTAAATTGGTATCTCAGTGAATGCTGTGCATGTGTGCAACCTATGTATATGTATTAGTGAGCAATGTAATTATGCTTAAACTATACAGCCTGTTCTTTCTAGAGAGCATATCAGTTGGCTACATCTGACTCTGAGAGTGTTCTGTTGAAAACAATCTTCTATCAAATCTGCATGCTTGCCTATTAGCATTTTTAGATTACAAGAGATCAAAAAAGGATCCAACATGTACAGTTCTGGATATTGAGATGTAATACTTAACCTTTCCCTCCATCAAATATCATTTGTGAATGGACAATACCACAAAATACATTTCAAAACAAATTAAAGCCCATGCCAATCAGTTTGCAAATATCCTATTTTATCCGGTTTCATCTGATTTGCTATAGACTGTGACACCATTCCTGCTCCCTCGGGCATGACTCTTGACTTTGCAGCAGTGTTTCATTTGCCACTGTTTTCTGGAGGAGGGCCACGCTCAGAAGAAACCCTGTCCGTCTCCGCCTGCTTAGTATTCTGCCCATGGAAGTGTTTAACCCCCCAAAAGATATCAGATAACTTTTTCTTCCTCTCCACAGATGATATTAAGTGCCTGCCATTATCTCAGTAGGTCTGTATCATATTAGAATCTGCAATCGCAGGTCAGAAAGTATACCGGGCTCTTGTCTCGCCCACTGCTGCAAAATTACTTTCCGCCACACAATGCCGGCTGAATGGGTGGAAGCTTTGTCATTTAAACTGCATAAAGAGGCCAGAAATTGATTTTTATTGTAGATCTTCATATCTAATAAAGCTCTGAGGATCTCTTTTCTTCAGCGCTTGAATGGCCACTGAATGCTTTCAATCTACTTCTGTGTTTCATGCATAAAAGTGGCGGCCAGGACGATAGGCGGAGAATTAGACAGAGGAGGGGGGCCGCCATGCCAGTGAAAGGCATCCAGCCCGCACCACCACCTTCCCCCCCCACCACAAAACCCCCACAACCTCCTCTCTTCTCTCTTCTTCTATGAGGAAAGCAGACGTGGGGAAGATGGAGAAGGTGAAGGAGCTGGGGGTAATTGAAAAGGGAAATGTTTTTTTTCTCATCTTCTCTTTCAGAAGAATGTGCTCTTTTCAATAAGAAAGAAAACATAACCAGAGCTCAATTTGGCCAAAAAGAAAAAAAAGAAAGTCCAGAGACGATGAATGTAAAAAATCCTAAAAAGATTCCCTTTATTTCTCAGTTCGCTCAAAGAAAGCTCACCTGGCCGCTCCCATTGTTTGCTATACAGAGTCTGTTTTGAGCCCCCGAGACGTCCTCAATGAGCATTTAGAACTTTATTTTCCTCCAACATTTCTCCCTCCTGCAATCGTCGCATGCAGCTAAACGCCTTACCTTGCTTACAGAGCTCCGTGCAGAATTTTCACTCGTTTTTCTTCATTGCGAGTAATCCCAAACATGTAAACAAAATTTGTTTTCATGCGACTGAATATGATTAATTATCTCGGAGTAATCCAGCTCCACTTGCAAAGACTTTTCAGAGGAGATTACAATTTCCGAACTGACAACCATGATAGTCGGGAGCATTCTGTAAGTCTTAGATTAAAGGTCACAGAAAGAGAGCGCTGGTAAAAACTCACGAGGCAATGGTTAAGTTAGGGCAGATGCAATCATAGCAGCATCAGAGGAAAAAGGGAGAGATGACTGCCTCAAACAGGCAAAAATGATTATGGAAATGGATATCTGCATAGTGCCACCAAACATATGGCACTGCCTAATGCCATTTAACACTTGGGGCTGGGTTTAATCAAACTTCCGCAATTAAAAACACAAATTAGATGCAAACATCTGAAAGTCAGGGGACGCTACAGAGAAGGATGGCTGATCCTGATAGAGGGAGTGCTGAATACTCCTCACTAATCCTAAGACAGGCCTCTTACTACACTCGGTTTATAACACAAGACACAAACACACACACACAGACAAACATGCACAAACTCCTGTCTCTGCTGGCAAAAGAAGTTCAAAACAACCACACCGATTTACTCCTTTGACGTAAAATCCCTGCACAAATCCTAACAGGTATGAACTACTGAACTACTAAAGTCCAAAACACTTTGTAACGCTGTGTTCAAGTGACGGTTTGGACAAAAATCTATTTTGCATTATTTTCTCCTACCCAAAAGGCTAGGCAATCGGCCAAGATAGTTTATATTGATGCTTTGAAGATGATATTCATGCCAGTCTCATGTGATGCTACTGTATCACTGAAGCACAATTTTCATCAAGATGTCATCTATGTGACGGTGACAGAGAAAGGTTTAACACACTTCCATGTAAGTTAAACAAGGCAACAAATTACGAACAACAAAGTTTAATATATAGAAAAAAATCTGACTGATCAACACAATCAGCAGACATACACCTGCAATAAGACCACACAGTACACAAGTTAATCCACTTCAGCAAGCTAAAGTAATGTCACAATTCTTTATATAATTTATAGATGTTTTCTCTCCTGTTCACATAGAACAGCACATCCAGCTTTTTGCCCATATTTTTTCTGGCACATCCAGTATTCAGGCTTTAGGCAGTGCACACGGATGTGCCAAATACACACATATGTACAAACATTGCATTTCTGTATTTAGCAGCCACTTTTACACATGGTGGTTTACAATGTTAGCTGAGAGTAGCAGTTTAGGATGTACACATTTATTGGTAGTGGTGATGTTCTAATTTCAACAGGAAACAAACTTGAGTAGGATATAGGATAAAATGCATTTATCAATGTTACATTCAATATATATTTATATATTAATGCAGTCTGATCGTAGTTAAGTATTCTAGAAAATGCGAGCTGCAGCTGCTCAGAACTGCGAGAGCGTGTCAGATCACAGAATGATTAGCAGTGGCATCACTATGGAAATGTAAATAACCTGGCATCAGGAGCTGTGTTGCACCAACAAGTTAGCTAAACATGGCGATCAGCAGGATCAATGTGGTTTAGCCATACATGTTTGAGCCATCAAACTTCTTAACAAGACAACGAGACATTTTGGTCCTGTCTCTAAACGATGAGTAAAAAGTGTACAATGTTGAGGCAGATGTAAACATCTTGCTAACTCTGATCTGGTTCTTTGGCCAAAAAAAACATCTCCACAGAAAAGACCAACAATATTTTTCCTTCACCATTTTATAGAAAATAATCTAAAAACCTATAGAAAGTAGTTAGATAAGAATCATGAGAAATAAGTAAACAGGGGCTTTAAAGATTTTCAACTACACTGACTGGCCTATAATAGCCACCATTTGTGTTTAAATAAGAAAATAGTCTTTTTGGATGATGACTGCAGTGTCATTATGTTTAAGCTGGTAACAATTCTCATTTCTTAACCATGTGGGAAGACGTATTCCATGGTTGTGCAAAAGATGTTATTATATTTCAGAAAAGTCAAGTCAAGGAGTCAAGGAGATTGCTGCAATGACTGGAACTGGGTTAAGAATTGGTCAACGCATTATTAAAACCTGTGAGGACAGTGATAAAGCGTCAACTTTGCAGAAGAAATGTGGTCAAAATATCAAAAATCACCAGAGATCACAAACACCTGGCGAAGTTGAATCATAAAAATCACCTGTAAAATTTATGGGTATGTTTCATAGTGTGATGACAACTTACAGAATTGGGACTAAACAGCAGTGTGGCCATAAGAAAATCACTTCTTAGTGAGACTCGTATGGAAAAAAAATTTGCTAGTGGGCCTGAAGATTGGACTCTGGAACAATAGAAAATGTCACTTAATCTGATGAGTCCAGATTTAAACTATTTCAGAGATATGGGCATGTCAGGGTAAGAAGGGAAGTGCATAAAGTGATGCACCCATTATGCATAGTGCCCAGCAGGTCAGGTCTAGGCTCAGCAGAGCAATATGAAATAAAGTGAAGTCAGCTGACTGCCTCTGTATACTGAATGACCAGGTTATTCTAATTTTACTTCAGTGATAGCACGGGCATATTCCAGGACAACAATGACAAGATTCATCAGGCTCAAATCGTGAAAGAGTGGTTCAAGGAGCATGAGGAATCAGTTTCACACATGAATTGGCCACCATAAAGTCCTGACCTGAAAGCCCAGTGGGATGTGCTGAAGAAGACTTTACGGAATAGTTAGACTCTCCTGTCTTCAATACAATAAAAGATCTAAGCCAAAGATCGACAGAAATAAATATTGCAGCTTTGCATGACGTTGTCAGAACAATGCCTTGGCAAATGATGCTGTTATCAGAGCTGAAGTCAATCCAACAAAATATTAGAGTATGCTTTTTTGTCAAAACAGTGTACAGTATATAGACCATTCTACCAAATTAGCTCAAACTTTTAGGAAAGCTAAAAATAACAAACAAATTACTAAATAAAAAACAATTAAGTAGCCTAGATTTTTACTACAAATGCATAATGATCTACTTTCACCCATGGCATGAATTAAGATCGTAATATGCTAAAAAGGTACTTTCTATTGGCAGGTGGCTTTTTTCAGTGTTCTTAAGTAAAAGCGAAATCCAAAGATAGATTTATATAGATTTTTAATGATTTTATTTTAAAACTAAAAACAATTTTGTCATAAAGAAGGCTGTCCTTTGTCTCTATTCAGACATAAACAGTATTGGTTAGACCCTTAGAGGACCATTTTAAAGCAGGGAAGGATTACACGATGGGCAGTTTAAACATCTGTTCAAAGCTGCATTTGCGAGTTGTGTACTGGCTAGTTTTGCTCAATATGAACTCAAATTAGCTATTACTGCCACTACCAAAACATTGGGCAAGGCTTTGAAAGCATTTTTTATTATTTTGGTAGTGACAAAATGGATTGTTCAATTATTTATTTTAATAAACACTGACATAAGTGACAATTAAAACAAAAGGATTTTCCAACTCTAAATTAGATAAATGTCCAAAATGGGTTTTGAACTTTGACTTTGAACCCTTTTGGTAGAATGATCAACATGTTCATTTAAAACAGGTTTTGTCAGAACTAGAATTCCTTATCATTAATTCTCCCCCTTTGCTCTTCTATAGAGGTGCAACAGAAGACAATCATTAATATAGCTGATGCAATACCACATGACTGAAACAAACCAATGGCTAACACCTTATAAAAAGCATTCTAACCAATTAGCATCTAAGAAACTATATACTTAAATGATCACACGCTTGCATTAACCCACGTCATGTTGTTGAGCAATCATAGATGTGCTTATGTGGTTTCTGATGCTGTATGACAAACTGTTACATGTCATTTGCTAAATATATATATATATGGCAGGATTTATGTATATGATGTATTTTTATACATTGCAGCATATCATACAGTCATCCAAAAAAATAGCAATAGTTGAGTGTTATGATTTAGTTATGCTGTTTACATGATGCTAACTTGGTGACTAAAAGCTATAAGCTCCAGTGCAAATGTGAGACTGGCTATATATACGGTTTTCGGCTAAACTATTAGTTTACTGTCCATTTCCCACTGCAAATTACAACTTAGAAGAACATGCGAATCAACTCATCTTAACTCATGTTCTGCAGAAGGAAAAGGACCAGGTGGTAGGGCTGAGCCGTGGGGTAATATGGCATGCTATGGCTATTGGTTGGAGCTGGACTGGTGATAGTGTGGAATCAAGCAGGCATGATAACACGAGAGCCAAAGAGTCTCCATCACCGCACCAGCGGCCTGCTTACTCACCCAGCAAAGGGGATCACATTCAGTCACACCTTAAGCAAAAGAAAAAAGACAACTTGCCTCCTATTTCATCATTTATCACTGGGTAACCTGTGTGTGGCAGAGTATATGTCTGACTAGTTCACTTTGGTAATATATTTCAAGTTTAAACATCTGTGTACATTCAGCTCAAATCATAAGCAGCTGCATCAAATCTAGCCTGGCAAATGTAAAATTGGTTAACACTTAATTTTGATAGTCCACTGCAGATGCTTTTCAGTTGCTCAGTCTGTCTTTAAATGCAAATGAACTTAAAGTCGAGGATGTCATTGAATCAAAGCCCTTGTATTTACTTTCTGAGGAGACAAGATACACAAGATTGTTTTTGTGTGTTGTCAAAAAGTCCATACATTATGTTACTGATAATATTTCCCATTAAATGTCCCACTTTAATCATTCTGCTATGACATTACAAGTTTAAACTGAGGGAACGAGTACTTAAGTAAAAACACATTGCATACACACCAAGCTGTACTAAAAAGAGTCTCAACTGCACTTGGTAGCCTAATATCCACTACCTTTTATTTTTAATGTGATTATGATCTATCTACACTAGAAAGCTTCCACATATATTAGTCCTAATCATAATATTGTTCCTTTTTTTGGGGGGGTTGGGGGGGGGGGGGTATTTACACCTCATCAGACAGCATGAAAAGAAAGCAACTCAGCACACCTTTTCTATGTAACTGATTGTCTGGAATTGGGAGCATTTATGCGGTGCTAGTACGTTATGCAGGCTACACAATATCAAGACAACTTGACTTAGTGACCAAACTAACACCAGATGAAGATGATTTCCAGATATAAACAAGGAGAAAACCTGGAATTATGATTCTAAATTATATTGTGCTCTATATGATGTAAAATAGTATAACATTACATTATGTATAGCCTAAAATATTATTAATTGTTATTATATTATGATCTCAGTCCAACTATTTGTTTTGTAGGGTATTCTCTTTACCTTTGTCTCTAAAGCTTAAAACCACCTGAAGCCAACTCAATATAAATCACTATAATAACATACAATCCATATTACTTAATTAAAGAATAGTAATAATGACATATCAGTCTGCCTTCAGGAGATGTTTAAATTTTGGCACTAATGAACATCAACACACCAATGACAGCCAGTTAGGGCCTCATGGAAAATATTCATTAGATCCCCTACTGGCAGCGAACAGATGAATATACAGGACTGTTTGATTCTGTTTGCAGGTATTGTTGATATTCAACAATGACAAAACGTAGGTTCAGTTTTTAATTATCTCAGTTGGAGGCATTGTCTTCAGCTTGCAAACAAATTCAGGGTCCACTGTACTCAAGGGCCGAGATAGGACAATGATTATAGTCCTGAGATGACTCCGGAGACCAAGACCCGACTTGAGTACTACAAAACCAAGTTTTTATATTATGAACACCCCCACCTACTTTTGCCACCCTGCATCATAGGGATAATATACAAATATGTCTTCTTTCCTTTTCTGTGAGCTGAAAAAAAGCTTGACTGCTTGTAAAAGAAAAGAAATAGTGTCATTTGCAAAAGTTTTTGCTAAGAGAGGCTAGGCCATGACTGGAAGTCTTGCTTATTAAGGCCCAGGTTTGCACGTGGGGCCTAAAACATGCTGGTCTTAAAGTGGGGTTGTAGGGTTCATTTAGCTTTAGCCTGCTTCTCAGTAGTGCAGGACAATAGCTGGTTTAGCACTTTAGCCCTGCCTGAGAGAAAAGGACCATGTAAATCACCCCATTCTCACCCACTTCTGCCTGGTCAGGGCCAAGGTGAGCCCAACATGCTCACATTACAGACCTGACACGGGTCTCCCTGGACTGGGTGGGGGGTTTTTGGGATGGGTGGCGGTGGAATAAGAAGGAGCTGGAAGGAGCAGGGAGGGAGGGAGGAGGCTTTGAGAGGATTCTTTATGCAGCTCTGTGTATTTCTTTCATGTTGTCCGGCCGGTAACTAAGTTGGGTTGCCGGGGGCAATGGCTAATTCACACCCTCAGATCAGGAGCATGAAATGAGAGCGCGGAGCAGACAGGGAAAGCCCTGGGGTTAATGATAGCTCTCCCCGCGCATACACCCAACACCATTTCATATAAATCTGCCCAAATGCTTTCATTTGAGATGATCCCCAGCATCTCCTGCCTGCACACACCCACACACACACACACACCACACACCAAACATATGAGCACATTCATGCACAAATACCAGTGCATTAGCACACAGCTATGTAACTATATATATATATATATATATATATATATATATATATATATATATATATATATATATATATACACAAGTCAGTACATTATATCACTATTAATATCATTATCATTATTAAAAAATTCAATATTAGCCTGATATTCTGTTTGGATATTACGTCTAAAGCTTCTCATATCTGGTTACACACACACGGGACTGAACCACACAAAACCTTTTGCCATGATGGAGGCTTTCTTTCTCCACACCGGCCAGCAAAATGAACAAAAAAAATAAATACTGTATAACCCCCTAAAAAAGAAACATACAACTGTGAGGGCCTTTAAAAATCTTTTACTCCTCAGTTGAACAAGCTTGTGGATAAAGACTTTCTCCCCCCTTCTCCCCCAAAAACCCTCTTTAAAGTTATTTCAAATTTCTCAGCAAGGCTTTGAGGAATCTGTTTGTTTGAGGGCAGCATTAGATGTGACCAGCGTTTTATTGTGACATAAAACCGCATTTCTTCCTCGGCAGATTAAAAATAAAATCGGTTAATAAGAAAAGCTGTCAGCAGCAGAAAACGGCTGACATAATCCGTTTATCCTCCAAGCAATAAAGATATTGGTCCTTGGGAGTCTATCTTTCCTCTTATGTTATTTCGCCCAAAACATTATCTTCTATGCATTCAGATGGATTAAGAAGTCATGTGGGAGATAGAAGGAAAATGACAGATACAAAAAAAAATATAATATCCTTTCAGTCCTCCTCACATGCTCTCACAGGAAACTACACGTATGTGTGCACAGGAAAGAGAAGAAGAAAAAACAGAAACAGACTGGAAGGGCAGAAAAGAGAGAGTGCGAGAGTAAGAGAAAAAGAAACAGAGATGAAGAGAGAGATAGAAGAAGAGAGAAAGGAAGGAGCTGGCTCAGAGGATGCAGGAGGGTTTTGAAGCTGTGATCTGATGGGAGGAGAATGGAGGGGGGTCCTAAGAGGCCGGAAGAGAAGAGCTACTTTTTCAGGCCCCAACCCACCTAATCCAGGACAGGCGTGTCTCTGCACTCTTTCCTCGTACTCATCAACCACAGGTCAATAAAAAGCTTCACTTTCATTTATCAGCTAAAATAAGCAGTACTCTCTTTCCACCGTTACTGAAGCTGAACTTCTCTTCACACACACATCTACAGTCCATGTTTTCAACAATATGAAGTCAAAATTGTTCTAATTATGCTTCAACCTCACATGTTTCAGATAACTAGTAGGACACTGTAAATAGTAATAAAACTCCGCAAAGTGCACAAGGTTTAGAATTATGTAATATTTTATTGGATATTTTATTTACCATTTAAGAACATTTGGTTAATCCATTTATTAAATATTGAACAAAACACCCAACAACTGAGTTAATACAGTGAGTCCAAACTAGTGTACATTGTGTATAGATAAACATGAGGAATACAAATCCACAATTTCACCAAACTAGCTAACAGAGTGTTTTTAATGCCATATTTTTATGTTACAGTTTAAGGATGGTCCCACATAGGTATTTTGACAGACCAAAAGCTTTCTCAAGGTATATTTTATAAAAAAAATGTGGAAGGTGTTCTTTAAGGGATACAGTCAGTCTATATCAAATATGTTTCATTCATGTCTTTTTTAAGAAGTTAAGCAATGTTGAAATATGTCATGTCACATCATAGACCAAGACCATTGTGATCTTATGATCAACAGACCATCAGAAATAGTGTTTGGAATGGTAATTGCAATGAAATGATGCTACATTGTCCTCCAATTGTCTCTTTTTCAGTGTTTGTTAATGGACTGAACATTATTACAGAATCAACAACTGCTGCAATAGCGAAACTGAACGAGGGTGGGTTGGGGGCATAGCTGTGACTCACCATTTCCGATCTAGAAACTTTGTCCGTGTGTTCTTAATGGAAAACCTGCTTTGGTTATTTTTTTTTTGTCCAGAGCATTCTAATGTCAAGCCAGGTCAAGCTTGTTTACAAAGTTAGCAGTGAGTGCTAGTCCATCGTTTTGTATCTGCACGGTGCATTTGAAGTCACACTGGCTCTAAATATCGCAGAGAAATTGCATATAATGAAGGTCACAGTGGTGGCAGGATCCAGTTTCCGAATCAAGAATCCTGAACCCTGGGCTGTGGGGGTCCAGCAGGGTGAAGGGGCGGGAAAGGGGCGGGCCAGGGTGATTGTCAGCTGACGTGTCCCGCAGTGCTCGTGCCTGAGAACTGAGAGCCTGTTTAATCAGGACGGCTGGGATGGTAATGAATTTTGATTACGTCTCTAAACGGAGGCAGCGCGTGTGTGGGGGAGTGCAGGGGGGTGTTGGGGGGGTGTTGGGTCAGAAAGAGAGAGAGAGAGGGTGAAATATTAATGTCTTCTCAGATGATGCATGAAACCCTGGTGTGTAATTTCCCTCACTTGCCTTGTCCGCCACCAGATTGTTAGCACTTCATCATTAGCGAGGGAACTTTTTGCATCTCCATTCATCTTTCTGTAAGGGCATGCTCTTTGATTAATGCTGATCTTGATTCATTAGTTTATCATCGCTGTGCTTTTAAGTGATCATTGCGTATTCATCATCTGGCAGTAGAAAGCGTGTGAGGGGAAAGGGAGTGGGGAAACACAGGTCTACCTAAAGCAGCTACAAGGGTACGGAATAAGAAGGTTGGAGGACTGCAGAGTTGCTAATAACTCAAGAGTGTCTCTAGTCCGTCCCCCCATACTCAATGAGACGCAATTGTCTCCTCATGTCTGCAAACACCCACCTATTAAAGTGTCATCACTTTCATTTATAAAACGCAAAAAGAGCTGAAAATGCACAAAACGCTCATTTTGATTAAGAGCAGTCGGCAATGGTGGGTTTTGGTGCACAGCAACAAGCCTACAGGGAGCAAATGGATAGTTAATTGCACAAATATGGACAGCTCCTTGTAACAAATGGTTACAGATTCTTATGGAAGTCTGGTTGTAAAAGTTCATTTTGATAAGTTTAAAAAGCACACAGGGGTTTGTGATACATATAGAATAGTATAATGCTCTTCTCCCCTGTTCTCTGATTTCTGTAATAAAAGGGTGTTCACCTAAGAAACACTGGTTTCTGCGTCCTCTTTTGTGCCAACACCACTCTGGTGTCAGAAGTGGGTTATCAGCGAACCTGTGATGCCAGGCACGATGAGCTGTCTACCATCCTGCAGCTGATGATGAAGCTCTTGATCAGCATCTGTTTTCCTGCTGGCCCATGCTCACAGCACTGCCCAATGCAGTGTTCTCTCACTCCACAATGCTGGCTAACCAATTGCTCCGGTGCCTACTGCAGTGCTCTGAGCGCTGGTGGCAGTTCTCAGTATTTGCCTCAAAAGTGCAATGTTTTTCAAATCTTCTATGTCTATGTCACTTCTACGTCTTCTATGACTATGTTTTTAGTACCATTCTGTGCCCGGGTTTAGTTTTGTTGGGTTACTTGCCTACCTTAAGTGGAGATGTATGGCCGTCAGTGCTGTATGACTGTTGTGACCTACCCCTCTTTGCCCAGGCTCTCCCCTGCTGCTTTGTGTAATAACAGAGCATTCGCCTCAGAAACACATTTCCCATGCCTTTTACTGCACCAACGTCACAATGTTCTCCTCTTCTTCATTCATCTCCTTTCAGCTGACCTTTTCTTCAGGTATGTCGTTATGCAGACCTGTGGCCTTCAGTCATGACTATCACTGTACGGAAGAGCTTTTCATGTTGTGAGAACAATTTGCAGCTCCTTCTGCCTGAGTCTGCAGATCTGGAGAGGAGTCATATGCCTTATCAATATTGGAGCCCTTCATTAAAGAGGGATTTTCAGCAGAGAGTTAAGCCCAGGTGAAAAAGCTTAGGGGGAAAAATGGTGGAGAACCATTTACTCTGAAAAGGATGAACGAACACCTACCTGCACTCTCCCACATAACTATGACACTATGTCTTGGACATATAGGCTAGGGAATAAAATTAGACATAAGACATAACAAATAGTACACAAAATTAAAAATGTTAAAATGTTAAAGTGTTAAATGTGATTGTTGTTCAGTAACTGGTCTTCGAAATGTTAACCAAGCTAAAATCTGAATGTAGGTTTTGGAGCAATTTAGAATTTGTCCTGTACCCATAAAACACATTAGTGCCCAAGTTATCACATAAAAATCAAGGCCATTATTTTACACTAGAGATTTCCATATTCTGAGAATAACACCTATTTCAATCTATATCGGCTCAACACTTTAACAATAGTTGTGGAACTCCATGTTTACATTGGTTTCATTTTTCTTCAAGCTCTCTTAGAGAAAAAGCAGGCAAAATTATTTACCTACTTGCAAAATTGTATTTACCTACGACTTGCATATGACCTGTAGTGCACTCCTGCATAAATAATGGAATGGTCAAAGCAACATATTTAGACTACTTTCAACAAATACTGTTTTTGAGATTACTCATTGTACAGGATGTCATATTTTGAAATTAAAATGTTTCAAGTTTTAGCATCTGTGCTTCCTGTTTACATTTATTATGGGCTATACTTATTTATTTGTTCACCATCATATTTTATGTGTTCTATATTTTTTCCTATTTTTCCATTTTACAATTGCTTGTGTTGTAGAAAATACGAAAATATCCGAAACATCGAATCTGCCCAACCAAAACGATGTAATTCTGAGAAATGGTTTAACTCAGAATATTACTGCAGGTTCGTAATTAAAAAATCTTCAGCATTGACTGAGGAGAAATGTTAATAAATCCTAAAGATAAAAAGGACGAACCTTTAAAATGTATTAACTATAAAGTCACTTAAATGAACTGCCTGGTGATGTCTGCAAAAAATTATCAGATAACATTATAACTGCTCATTATTATATCCAAGTGGATCACAATCCACAGTTCCAGTGGAACAATGGCAGCTGTGTAGAGTAGATTTCCATGAAATCTTCTTAGATATCATGAAGAAAACCAGCAAATCAACATGCTAACTGTGCCTAACATCCTTAACCTTGAGCGTTTTGTCTCGCCCAATGAATGAACATTTCTCTCTGGCTTTGACAGAGCCAGTTCTCCAATTCCTCTACTGTGGTTCCATCCCTCGGCCAGGGCTGAATGGACTTTAATTGACTTCTGTGGAACAGGCCCCTTTCCACAGCCATGCACAGAATGCTTTCACTCCTGATTTCATTTCAGGTTTTTTGCCAACATTCCTTTAAAAAATCTCCAGAATATATATATATATATATATATATATATATATATATATATATATATATATATATATATATATATATATATATATATATATATATATATATATATATATATATTGTTGCCTGTTTAAAAATGCTTTTGTTTGTTTAAGTTTGTTTAAGTTTGTTGTCCAGCATAGTTTCATGAATTCCAACTCACCTGTTAATTGCTGGATTAAGTGACCACAGCAGTTATCAAATTGTGCTGGACCTCGGGCCTCCGGGACTGGAGTTGAATACCCCTGCTTTAGGGGATGTGTTGACTTATGCGACTAGGGGAATTAAGCGTGGACTCACATCCACGTTCCTTACGGTTGGAGAGGTTAGGAACCCTTTTAAACAGTACAAACAGTTTGGCATATGAAAGGAATCAGGCAGCACCCGGGTTAGAAGGTACTTCTCGTAAAGGCAGCCTGCGTAACAGCAGTTGATATACAAGTGACGTGAGTACAAAGCGGCCTTGACACCGGGCTGTACATCCTCCTCCAGTGTCTGAGTGGCGGCTCCGCTACCTCCGTTCCACATGGGAACACATGCAGCAAGCGGGAACTTAATGGGAAATTCAAATTCAAAATCTTTTTGCGTACACAGCCATAACATAGTGTCACCTCAGCACCAGAATTACAGACAGAACACGATAACACAGGGTTTGAGCCCTGGACGAAGGCGACAGAAAAAAAAAATCCCCAACTCCTGTGGATTCGTTGTGGCCTGGAGAGCAAGGCGTATCAGTCCCGGGCCGAGCAGACACGGACTTACAGCCCCAGCAAACTTAATGAGCACTCAGTCCCACTTAACACCAAGTGCGACCAGATAGGCCTCCTAATATCCTCTCTGCTAGTCAGGAGTCCAGCCCATAATGCTGTCATTTCATTTTAGTAATCCCTGCTATTACTATAAGGTTTAACGGGGCCGGTTGCAAGGTTACCTGTGTAAAAGCAGTGCCGTCAGGAGTCTTTAGCCCTATATACAGTATTAGCCGGGATAGCATTATGTGAGAAATCGTCATATGATATAGTCTCATTGGCCTTCATAATTCACGGAAATGCGACATGCGGCGGACAAAAATTCTTCAGTTCATACATTTCTGCATTTTCCCCATCACGGAGCCATAAAATTTGGACATTGTTAGCGGATTATGCATGATATACGTGCAGTATTACTGAGTCAAAAGCTATACAGAACAGGACAGTGGTGCATAAATTGCGCATTAACAATACAAAACAGTTCATTTTTCAGTTCAAGTCATTATCTATGGAGATTATTTAGCGCTATCAAAAGCCTCTGTCTTATAAAACCAGTGTAAGGTTCAAAGCAACGGCTTTGGTTTCTGCCAAAACATCCACGCTCTCTCTCTCATTCTCTCTCTCTCTCTCCCTTGGATGTCTCCATACATAAATAAATTCCATCTGATGATGTGATGAGAAGATGCATCTATGAGCCTTAAAGAATCTCATTTGATCTCCTTTATTTTCTTTTCTTTTCAGAAATCTGTGGTTTATTTAGATCTGTGATTGACAGAAGGTTGAATAAAATACCCCCCATACTCATAGAATTTATTTCATTTTTATTTTATTTTTTTGACCATGACACACACGAACGCCCAAACAGAAGATGCGCCCCCTCTCCCTCTCTCTCTTTCTCTCTCTCTCGCTCCCCTCTTCTTCAGCTCTCCTCTAATGCACCCTAATCCTGGCTGAAGACAGACGTGCACTGTGTGTGCGCTTGTGTGTGTGTGTGTGTGTGTGTGTGTAAGGAATATCTCTTTGCTTTTTCTGCCTCAGTTCATTATTTTTCTTTCTTGTCACTTAGTGTGATAGGTTGGACAGAGGCGCGCAGATGAGTACTGAAGACACAGTCACAGGGCCTTAATCTAGTCTTTAATGCGTGACTTCAGAGATGTCATTTATCTTGTGACTGCAGCAGGCGTCCACAAAACTTTATCTCTAATAATATATTGATGGATTAAAGGGGTCAGGCTGGAGACCAGGCAAGAAAAATTGCTTATTGACATCAAAATACAGTGCCCCCAAAAACCTGATAAACATAGGGGACAGGAGAGTGGGAAGTGGGCGAGAGGGAGAGAAAGAGAGAGAGAGAGAGGGAGAGAGAGAGAGAGAGAGGGAGAGGAAAGAGAGAGGCGGTGACAGAGGGAAGAGAGAGATGAGAAGAAGGGAAGGCATTGTGGCTGTTTGTGCCCGGTGATTTTCCTCCATCAGAGAAGCCTCCGGTGGTCCGGGCCCTTGGCATGATAAAACCGCCCGCGGCTATGCGCTCTCGAGACGCTATACACATGCACGCACACACGGCGTGGAAAACGCGGACACTGCTGCTCCAGCAGCTGCCGGGGGAAAAGCCGTCTACTGCAAGACTCCTTCACATTTATCTCAGAGCTGCCGTCCCTGCACACACACACACACACACACACACACACACACATACACACCTTATTAAACACTCTTAAGTAGAGTGAGAGAGGACTAGGGCACTTGTGTTGGGGCTAACAAGACAGGGGGAGTGTAAAGAGAGCCTGCCGTGGGAGCCATTCATGTACTTTTCCCTTCCACTGTGCCTACAGCAAATAAATCATATTAAAAGAGGAGCGTTTTAACCCTTCCCGGTATAATATAACTCCTCGATTGTGTGTTAAACTCATGGAGGCTCTATAAGCTCGAGCCAAGTTCACTTATTGTGCGAAGAAGTGAGGGGGGCGGCAGGGATAAAATACATTCAGTTTTCTCCTCATTAGAAATGTTCCATGCAAGTACTTTTGACATGGAATCCACTTCTCTACAGGTAATATGGCCTCTCGCCTGGCTTTTTAATAAATCTTCACTTTTGGGTGCACGTTTTGTAGAAGAGGGGTTATTACCAAGATTCGCATTTTCTCCAGATCAGTGCTGATAAATCAGTGCTTATAGTAGCAAAGAAATCCAAAAGTGCCTTTCCCCGTTCGGCTTTGGCTCCGCGCTCCAAGTCCTCGCGTGAAAAATGCGTCTGAGCGCTGTGGAAAGCACCTCCAATCCCAAATAGTGTCAATCCCACCACCCTTCAGTGCCTCACACACACATAGTACTCCACAAGTCCACTAAAATTAATACACTTTTACCATTACAAGATAAAGCTGGGGACATATTACACCAGGCATATCTGCAAGCCTGTAATACTACAGAGTCAGCATTCAATAAAAGACATTTGCAACCATGCGTTTCTCACGACAACGGCGGCGAAAGATTTAAAAGCTGCTAAATTAGGTGCGGCTTGCCGAGCGAAAGGTGCCGGGTAAGCAGCCCCGCTCTTACTTAAAATGACAGAGTTGTTTATGAGGGGGGTGCCTCCCTCTCGCCCCGCTGATGCGCCAGAGGGACAGTTTATGATGCGCTCACAGGGTTATTTAGGCTCAAACAGTGTGCATAATGTTGCCTAACAATCAGCAGCCGTAACTCAAACTGGTCCTGAACAGAGCCTGCACTTCATGCAGGCCAACAGGCCACCCTCAGCACTACTGATTGCTTTTTTTTCCCTATCCACCTCCCTTTTCTGAGCTTTCACCCAGAGCTATCATAATATTTATTGAATGCTCCTTAGATCCATATATATATATATATATATATATATATATTTATTTATTTATTTCACACATCTCCGGAAGACAAGAATTCACACAATCGCCTCTTTGGAAGAACGGGATGGGCGGGGTTTTGGGAAGGAGGGGGCAGGAGGGAACCTTTGGCCGTCCAAATGTTTGACGATTCTCTGCGAGAGGGAGAACACAGATGCATGCGCAATAACCTTTTCTCGCATTATAGCTGCACTTTTTTATGACCCAGGACAAGTACCAATGGAGCCATTAAAAATGTAATCCTGCTGCGCCTACATAAAACATATCAAGCATTATACTACAGCCATCCACGGCCGATGTGAAAGTCAGGGGAAAAATGGCGAAGGAGGGGAGAAGGGAGAACAAAGTTCTTTTTTTTACCTGCTTTAACAGCAGCGGTAAAAAAACAAATCCTAAAGCCGTGTTTCATCCATCAATCTCCGGTATGGCTTTCCATCACACGGCCAGGCTGGCTGTAATAATGTGGCCTATACAGCAAAAAAAAAAAAAAATCTCTACACAGGTGTTTTAGGCCTTCATCATCATCACCCAACCACTGACTGCTTTATCATAATCATCAAAACGTTTAAACCGTCATCATCATCAGCTTCAGACCACTCATATATGTGCTTGCATATAACTTGCATTCCATCACCCGCACTTTCCAGCACTTCTTTCCACTCTAAAATCACATGGTCATTAGACCCTATAAAAACCCTCACCTGGGGCAACTTTCCAAGCGTGATTCTCATTTAAGGCTCTTCACGGCACGACTGATTAAATCAGAACAGTTGCGTGTCACCTGAAGGACAACTGCTGCTCATAATCACCCAACTGATCCTGCGGGTCAAAGAGCCCAGGGATGATAAACCGGGGTTACGATCATGTTTGTGACCATCTAAAACCAGACGCTGTAAACACATCAACAATAGTGGTAAAAAAAACTAGCACACACATCACGAGCACTGATGGATGACGGATCCGAACGGCAGCATCAACACTGCTGTCCACGGCCAGTCCTTCAATATAAAGCATGCGCTGTTTTCCCCCTCCCTCTCATCTTGATGGGCACTTTATCTGGAAGAGAATAAATGGAACCAAAGCGGAAGAATAATACTAACAAAATGGGCCTGGACGTCCACCTGGGAGCAATAAAAAGGAGAGCAATTTCGACGATAAATAATTCTCCTCTTTACTTTGTTGGCAGACCCAAACACAGCGCGCCCAGGCCATCGGGGTTGACACACTGTAATCTAGCTTTGGGCGTGGGTATATTAATGCCATTTCCATATTCAGCGCCCTACCCCCGTACTCCGGGCCCCTTAGCCCCCTTCGGATTCGCGCAGGCCGCTTCTAGGCCTGGGAAATACCCCAGAGTCCCGCAGCCGGCGCTGCGTAATTCCAACACAGCTCATTATTTAGCATGTCACCACTATTTTACATGTTAAAGCACCTCCATTGCCATCTAATTTATTGCAGGAATATCAAATGGGCCAAAATGGAATGGGGTCACCTGCGTCTGTGTGGCGCTGGAAATAAATATATATACAGTCAGTCAAGTCAAGGTGAAAACTTGTGTCAGCAAGATGGCTGTTTTTTCTAAAGGAGTGCTTTTTTCAAGCAAAAAAAAAACAAGGAAACAATAGTACAAAAAAATCTCTCAGCGAAAGCATGGGGCTGTACACACTTTACACTTTCATTTCAACTGTTTCCACTTTGTTTCCAAAAAGTCAAATTCAGGTTATATCGCTCTTCTTCTTGCCCACCCACTCCCCCCAACCCCTTCTTTTCGGATGCAAAAAAAAGGGCAGTAACTTTGAGAAGGCTGAGCAGGCTTTGATGAGATTCGGCAGTAATTATATTTTCCTGACAGTAACAATAGGAACAACAACAGCAGCAGGGCTAATCCGTCAGCGAGAAGGCCCACTTCTGCTTCCTGCTGACAATGATTAGCTCTAATCTACGCCGCTACGCTGTTCGCCGGAGAAATGCACTTCTAAACACCACTGTGTCTGTGTTTTGTTTCTTCCCCCTTCTTCTCCCTTTCTGTCTCGCTCTCCCTCTTTCTTTGTGTGCTCGTGTTGAGGCTGAATCAATAGAGGCTAGCGTCTGGAAGTGCTCCGCCATGACTGGTCAGCACAATTCAAGATGCATCGTGTTAATAGATGGCTTGTTCATCAATATGCACTCCGCATTCTAATCTGTTCCCTATTTATCACCTTCAAGAGAAGGCTGTACAGTATCCCGATTACAGACACAAGTTGAGTTAGCAAAAGAAAAGTCTCATTAAAGGAGGCCGCTTTACTGTAACCTGCTAGTGATGAAAACAAAAAGAGTGAAACTTGTCCAATACGGCTGGGCTCAGCCATTTATGTACATCTGTACTGAGTAGACCTCTGTTGTCCTTTCTACCAAAAAGACATTGATTAACACAAAAGCACAGGAGTGTTTTGGAAACTAGGGACACTCTTTAATGTTGGGGAGAATGAAAAATAACTCATGCCTGAAAAATTAAATATCAGACACATTTTTTATTGTATGACAAATTAAGCAGCTGCTACAAAGGAACACACAAACTGCATTGTACATTAAAAACTCTTATCAAGCCAAACACTAGTCACAAGCAGAAAATAACTGTCTACTGTACTGACAACAGTGACAGTATAAAGCAGAAGCCCCCTGGAGGGAAGAGGGTGTTGAAGTTTGGCAAATATTAAATTTTGTCATTAAATATTTTGTATCAGACCAACACAAACCAACTCAATGCAGCTGGGTTCCTGCTGAGCTGCAGAGCTGCCACTCTGTTTCCACATGTATGCTTTTGCTGTGGTGCCATTTACTTTACACCCCGCCCTACATGTTAGGTAAAAGAATGGTGACTGTCGGTACGCATGTTGGTCAGACTGTCTCTTCCTTTTACTAGATTCTCTGGATTGCAACCATGAGTCTGGAGTAAAGTGTTTCCGTTAATGACGGCAGGAGTTATTATAGACTTTTCATTGCAGAATATCCGTATTTCAAGCATCTACTTGTTTGATGAAATGTTTGCATTAAATCGCATATCACATTACATAACAAATGTTGTCAATGAACTATTTGACCTCTTATTTTGAACATTTGTAAACACTTGCATGCATGCATTCCACTTCCGCTCCCACTGGTTCGGGTACATGCCCGTTTCTTCCCTTTAAATGATGCACACCAAAATGATGTGCCATTCCTCTCCCTAATGCTAAACAAGTGTGAGTGTGTGGGCTTTTTATAAAATATTTTTTTCTCGAGATTCATTTGCTCATTTAATCCAAGTTATATAGTGCATATATATATATATATATATATATATATATATACGAATCAGCAATTAATCCTAATTATTTAGTAACTCATACGCAATATGTAAATCACATATTGTGCAATATGTAATGTAGTTATGAGAGTGAGGAATTGAAGTGTGTAGATGCAAATCCTTGTCCAAGGGCACAAATTTCACATCAACTCTTTTCTACTTTTTAATATAACCTCTCTAGACAAAAGCAAACATAATCTGCCTGTCAAGTTCTGTCTAAATACTTATTACCCTGTTTATTATATACACACAACCCAAATGCTGCTACACACGAGTCTCAAAAAGAAGTGCATTATAAGGAGTGATTTTGCCATCCATTCGGCCAGCGTGTGACCACAGTCTGACCATGGCTGTCCCTGAACCCAGCTACAGGTCAGACGTCAGGGCTGTGAAGGGAACACTGCTGCTAAGCCCAGTGAATGCTGGTAGGAAAAAAAGCAACGGTTTTGTGCCTTAAACATCTTGCTTACAGCAGCAAGGTCTGATCCTGGCATTATGTGCGAATACATTGGTCGGCCTGGACCCCCCTTTGCACACACACGCACACACACATACACACACACACATCAGTACTTGTGCCCCCACCCTACCTCTCCTCCATTCTGCGCCCGCCTTCCTCTTCCTCTACAGAAGTAAATTATCAAAACTGTGTTTGAAAGTGAATGAAGGGTGACTCGCTCTCTCTCCCTCTCTCTCCCTTTCTCTCCCTCTCTCTCGCTCACTCTCTCTCTCTCCCCTTCCCGCTTTGACATCTCAGTTTTTTCCTTTTTTTCCCTTACTTGCCACCGTTTCTGGGCTAGGTGATAACTGCCGGTAATAGGATTAACATTGATTTCTTTTTGCAAGAACAGAGATGTGCCGGTTCCAGCTATTTATTGAACTGCCAGCTTTGAACTATCAAAACTGACTGGCGGAAAAGACCTAATGCAGCATTTTAAAGAGAAGAAAAGCCTCTGTGCATTTCTTTCTCTTTTTTTTGTTATTCCTCCCTTCTCTCTCTCTCTCTCTCCTTCTCCCCCGTCTTTCTTTTTTTGTCACTGCGGGATAAAAGAGGGAAAAAACAAGCTCCTCTGTTCTAAGCCTTGGTAATGACTTTATTTATTCACATTGTTTTCCTCACCTTCCAAGCTTAATATAGTTCTGATTGGATCTGAGACGTTATTGTATTCTGACTTTTCTCTCGCCTTGAAATGTGAGACCCATGGAGACTTTGTCCTTTTCTCTGCACCCCCCCTCCCTTCAATCCATCTTTTCTTTTTGTGTGTGTTGGATTTGCGAGCGAACCCCTGGTGTGAGGAGTGGGCAGAAGCAGTGAATCATTTGACCACAGACTTGCTCTCACACAGCTGAAATGGCACAAGCTATTACAGGCACAAACACATTTTACGTTGGGCTGAATTTGAGTGGGGACAGCTGTAAACGTGCTACCGAGATGAACTGTAAATGTCTTTAGACACTGTTTAGATATAAAGTCTACCAGTGTACTGTCTACACTACTGTATACTAATTATTTAAGTCCAGATTTTTAGTAGTACAGAATTTACACTACAGGGCAGAAGTCAGAGACCACCCTAATACAGCTAATAAGTATAAATTATTCATTTCAGCATCAGCACAAGCATATGTTCAACAGGAAAAAAACACAGAAACATCAACACCTAAGTATAATCAAAGTCTTTAGAGGAAAGTCTGTCTACTTGATGGCCTTCTTGGCAAAGCCCACAGGCAGTTATTTCCACACAAGACCATCTCTTAGAATAGGAAGAAGCCTATAAATCCAAAACTAAAGGCCAAATGGTTGTTTCAAGCATATTTAACCTTTAACACTATATAATGTATGCTATAAAATAGCAAAAAAGTTTATAGGCTCAAAAAATCTTTTTTTTCAGCTTGTCCTGGCTACTATGCGTGCGCACACCTCCACAATGAGGGGGACTTCTTTCTGCTTGCAGTTTAATTGGCTTATATTATTGAAGGGTGGGACTTTCCCTGTAAACACTATGGTGAGCATTACAAGCCTTGCCATTAATTGCCTCTATTGCAGCTTTTCAGAAACCATGTAACCCCAAACCCATTCAATGCTGAGGTCTAGACCAGGGGTAGTCAGCTCATCACTCTGAGGTTTGTCCATTGTTCTGAGGGAGAGATGATGATAAGTGGTAAGTAGACATTAGGAGTGCCAATTTCTCTCTCTTTAAATAAATGTGTATCCAGTTTTGAAAACTCCTTTATCCTTTTTCTCCTTTTTTTTATCTCTGTACAAAGGTATGTGGGTATACAACATGTATTTCATTTTAATACACATCAAAGCAGTCCATGTAACAAATCATAAAGATGTTGCATGAAAAAGGAAATTAAAAACAGTTTTCTGGAACAACGCCTTCTTTTGCAAACAAAAGAGTCCTCCTGATTTTTCACTCTAACTTTTAAAATAACACCAGGCATGATGCACATGTAATGGTTGATTTAGTAGTGATTTAAAAGCATGTGCCAGTAGAGAAAAAAAACAAGTGTTTTTTTTTGTTTCTGCTGATTATACATGAATGATGCAACAGCAAAAAAAGACAAGCTAGCTCTCGTTTTCTTTTTTCTGTTTGTCTCTATTCATACAGCTTGTTCTCTCCACTAAAAGGCTCTTTCTTCTGCCTTCAGATCCACTGCTAATTGCTCATGAGTGTGCCTATTGATTATTGCTACTAATCGATTGGACACACTAATTACAATTAAGGAAGTGGGCAGTAATTGGCGGCTAATCGCTGGGCATTTGCAGTGTTCGCCATTTCTCAATAGACCTGCATCAGATCAGTTCATTCTCTCATGCTTTTATTCATTACATTTCATCTTTACAGTGTCAGCAGTGCAAGTCAGTTTATCAGATGTGTCTTGTGCTAAAACTGTTTTGCTGTTGCAGGACTAGTGTAGAACAAGTAACAATAGGACAGTTTCAACACATTCATTATTTTTTTTATTTTGCAAGCTTCTAGTGACACGTTATACTCTACATGTACTCTACATTTAGACATAATTGATCTGTCTACAACAAGATTACATATTTTGTAATACCTCAGGATACTAGGTTTATGTGGCACAGTGTAACAGTTGTACTTGTGGCAAAATTACCTCAGATGCTCTTAAGTTCATGTATTTAATTTTTTAGACAAATGATAAACCTTTATTGTTTAATTGATTGTTGTTCATATTGCTGCTGTTTATTGTTGTTACTAAAAGGAATAACAGGTCAACAGATTTTATTTGTATTATTTTGACTATACTCCTAATATAGGCAAATATACCAATATGTTTTACTACCTGTCCAACACATGCGCACCTTGTACTTCAAACACTTATTGTAGAAAATATTAACTGTGTACATACATTTTGACATTTTGGTGTGATATCCTATCATAGATGTTTTATAGATGCTTATTTAACCTTAATTCACCCTACTTTCTTCTAGTCCAATTCACAGCCTAATTCTAACCCTAACCTTAACCACAATTTAGAAACTAAATCTAAAAATCACTATAGTCCTAACCTTAACCCAGGTAACGCTGTAGCAAATCGCCTGACTGTATACTTACAAGCATATGTACATTATTTTTTTAGGGGTTATCCATATAAAAGAAATAACTAAAATGAATGACAAAAAAATAACTATTATAAGATGAAGCCAAACAACAGGATAGTCTGGAGAAACATTAGTCGTAAGCACTCCATGAATGTACATGACTACATCTAATAATATTAATAATATTAATAACTGTGTGTTGAACTAGTAACATGTCAGCAACCTAATAACTTTCTGTCCAAAGTCTTGAATTTAATAAATGCTGGAGGCATCAATATGTTTTGTGTACATTCCGATTTAACTGAACTGAGGCAGTAAAGGCATGCAAGGTTGTGCTTTAGCATTCAGCATATTGCACTGTGTCCTTTCAATCTCTTTCATGTTTGATTTTCAGTAAAGGTCTGTAGCCATCAAGCCAAGTCAAATGAGACACCACTGTCACTTACAATACGCTTCTACACACCATACACAACCACACACACACACACACACATTATACAGTGCTAATGTCCCTTGGCAAAACACAGCATAGGCTAGGAGAGGAGGAGGGGGGAGGAGAGGGAGAGCACTCATCTGTGCTAGCTCCCATCATCACCACCACCACCACATGCTCCTGAAAAAGAAAAGGGAAAAAAATGCAATCATTAGCAACTGGTGGTGCTTGCTGCCGTAAATGGGTGCACGAGCAAGTGAAGATTTATACCCATTCCTGACTGGAAGTGATTTATTTATTCGTGCTCGACTGCTCAGATCATTAACCTCAGCTGGGTCTCTAGGGGACGGCATCTGTGGCCCCCGCATCACCACTCAGACAAAAGAGTGAGTGCACAAATACACACACACACACACACACACACACACATATATATATATATATATACACACAGCACACGTGCTGCATGTGTCCACCCCCTTGGCCCTTGAGTGTAGGGGCAGCTAAGGGGGTCGTGGTCAGTGACATGTTTCTAATGTGTGTGGGGTGGGGCTGTGTGTGTGTGGGGGGGTCAATGGGCAAAACTTGTTGCAGCGTTATGTGGACAGAGAGACAAAAAGGTTGTGTGTGGCTGCAATATATGGATTGTGGGGAGAAACAGGCTGCCTTCTGACCGGGAGGAGATTGGCATCTCTGGCAGCCTACGCATGCCGCATTTCATATCAGTATCAATACTTGATCAATAGTTGATCGACTGCTGCTTTGGTCAATTACAGTTGGGCTAAAAAAGTAATTAAGTACTTGGAGTTGGATTTGTGAATAATGTCTGCTCCTGTTCCTCGCTGGGGTCACCTCCATGCAGCTCTAGAACACCTAGAGCTAGAAATAAATTAGCGGGGGATTAAACATCTAATTAGCATAATTTATTCTGGGTTTGCATTTATATGTTCATGTTTTTATGTCTTCAGAACTAGATTTAAAGGAAGAGCTTGACGAATAATTAAATGCATGTATGGTTGATCAGACATGTTTGGTGCCCGATTTTTGTTTCTTTAGTGTAGCACTGAAGCTACGAGATTAACATTGCTAGCTAGTAATTGCAGTTCAATAGACAACTACCTGTTGTCAATAGTAGCTGATCTCAGCATACATGGTACAGATTTGAGGACTCTCGAGAGTTTGTTTACAGCCTTGTAGCTCCAGTGCTAGGCTAAAAAAGTTGAGACTAAACATGGTTTGAATGGGATGAACAAAGGTTTGAGCAGAAAATATTAAGGCGACTACAGAATTAGGTGACTAGTGTTTGTTAGCAACGGTGCAGCTCAGTGTCAATGCCGTAAAGCACCAGCATATAGTAACCCATGTGTATTTTTTTCTTTGTTTGTATGTGTGTCTTGTAGTTTGTTTGTTTGTTTATCCAATAACTAAAAATATTTTTAGTTATTGGATAATATAACTATTATTTTTTAACAATGTCTACTGGGCTGTTGAATCAAAGACATACTGTCCTGACTTTGAGGTTAAAGATTCCATACGACTAGATAGGCTGTGGACATGTGTGACACAGACTCATGGAAGAGCAGTCTACACTGCAGCTATGTTACATCAACACATCCTTAAACAAACTTAAAAGTATCTTGTTCCTTGCAAAGCATCAAATGTCACACAAATGGGTAAATACCTTACTTTTTACCAAAAGTGGAGTACATGGATGCAGTCAAGCTCTAGAAGAAATTTGAGGTTTAAGCAGCAAGTTACGGACTACGCAAAGTTCTGTAAATTGTCTTGATTTAACATATAAAACAGGTTTAGGCTGGAAACAAAATTCACAAAAGACCAGTGCTTTATTGCTTCATCTTGATTAAGTAACTTTTTGTTTAAGGTTACACGCTCCTCCCCTTTAAGTTGCTTATGGAGGTTTTCTCCATCTCTCTCTAGCTGTCTCTCATGGTTTTACTAGTCCAATTTTTATCTCTATGTTTTGTTGGGGGGGATGGGGGGGTGGTGGAAGCCGATTGGCCAAACACTGTGGGTCACTAAAATGCCCAGATATATGCACTCCAGCATTTGTTTTGCACATGTCGTTTGACCTGGGTGAACTTGGTTCATTTTTTACTACATCAGAAACAACCGTGCATTTCCCTCTTTCTCACTCTGTCAGCGGCCCACACACATAGTGGTCCACCGGGAATTCTCACTGTCCTCCCGATGGGCAGTCCATCACTGCAATCTATGCTGCCTTCAAGTCCCCCTCAGAAGTTCCTACTTATGACTTTCAATGTCGCAAGTACGACTAGATTTGTGTGCTTTTCAACATAAACATGATAAGTGCACTGGAATAATGCTGTTTGGCTTATGTTGAGTTACGTTCTTCTTTTATCAAGAAGAAGAGAACTCAGTTAAGTCATTTTATGTTTCATTCCTGCAGAAGAATGATAAACAGAGGATATGTAAGAGATGGACCATGTTTTGAGCCATTAAGAAGCATCATATAACATGTTCTCCTACTGTTTTGGGCTTATATTTTGGTGTGTGGATGACTTTAGCTTGCAGTGTTCATGTATGGCTGCCAGTTTACATGTCCTAGATTTACCAAGGAACAGTCTTATATTTACCAATGCGCACTCCTAAATTGTTTCTTGTAAGCAGCAGCACTAAATGTTCTGAGCTGATTTAGATACATTTGCTTACTTTATTAACAACATGCTGCAAAGATAGGGCATCTTACTGGTCTGGGCACACATACAAGTTACTAGAATGATTGTCAATTGTGGATTGTGGAACTAATCTTGTGAAACCTGAG